>CM030791.1:37547600-38014950 GCA_018127125.1 Rhododendron griersonianum | reverse complement strand
TATGGTCGTAACCGTCTAGCTGCTATCACCATTGTGAAGGCTATCTTTTCAGCTCTGGGATATCTCAGCTCAGCTCCTCTTAATGCCCTGCTGGTATAGTATACTGGGAGTTGTGTTCCTTGCTCTTCCCTTATCAAGACTGCACTGACAGCATGTGGGGAGATAGCAAGGTAGAGGAACAGATCCTCACCTTCTTGGGTCCTGCTAAGCAATGGCGGGGATGCCATGTAAGTCTTCAGCTGAATGAAAGCTTCCTTTTCCTTGGGTGTCCATTCAAAAGCCTTCTTCAAAACTTTGAAGAACGCTTGGCATTTGTCAGTTGCTCAAGAGATGAATCTGCTGTAGACACCCCAATCTGGATCTCCCAATTGTTTTACTTTGTTTTACGGTTTTCTTGTTTCCCCGATGATGAAATCGGATCAAACGAGCTTGGATTGGGAATGGATTAAGCTTAGAACCCTGCTTGAACCTTTTGAACCCCTCTGAACCTTCAGTCAAACCCTAGGTTTAGGTTTGACCATCGCGCGATTCTTCATGTTACTCGCGCGATACTCAGCTTGCCAGGTGTGGTCAAAGTCAAACTGTTGACCATCGCGCGATGGTTCCGAACACTTGTGCGACAGTTCTCTCATGTCCCTATCACATGGTCCAGCTGGACTTGTGATGATTGGGTGTCACATGGGCTGGAACCCCGTTTTCCTCAGCTGAACAGAGTGCTGGCAGGTTCTAACCACATACACCCTCACAACCACTACCCACCTTGTTGGCTAGCCTTACAACCAAGTTGTGACTAGCCTTGTTGGCTGGTCCTAAAGCCATGTTTGGCCACTACCTAGCCCTTGCACTTCCCCTATAAATACCCCCCTTCATCCTCCATATTAAGGGTTCCAAAAAAATCATAAGGTTAATTACTCTTCCACAAGGCAATTAATCCTCTAGCACAAAGCCACTAACCTAAACCACTTCCTAATCTTCTAAACTTAGTGTGTCAATGTATACTTAGTTGCAAGGCTATATCAATCAATTCAATCCTCTTTCAAACCCTTACCAAGCAAAGGTATAAACATTTAAGCCAGTTTCTGTTTAGATCCCTGAGGGGGGCTGACAGGGCCAAGGCTGGTAATTAATACCATGTCCTGGTCCTAAAGCCAGCAGAGTTACAAGAATTCGTGGCAGCTACACCCTCGCGCGATGGTCCACCATACTCGCGCGACACTTGTGTCAGCAAGAGAATGGACCACGTGGGGAAGGGAGGCTAGTCATTTACTGTTTTAAATTATGAGCATGCCTGTTGTGGTTCATTTTGGAATATAGATCACTGTGATGTATGCCAAAAATAAATACAGTAGCTTAGTTTGATTTTCTAAATAGTTTGGAATGCCCTTGGGATCCCCTGAACCTGTCTCAGGACCCTAAGCATGCAAAGCAATTCCTGAAAGTCCAGTCAGGAATGTCGCGCGAGACTCACTCTCTGTCGCGCGACAGTTCTGTGATTTCCATGAATGGCCCTTGCATGGGCAACTAGGCCCTTGGCCTCTGTTTGAATACCCCCTCTGCTTAGGGGTTGTGTTTCATTTCATTTGGCTCCTTTTTGAAGCAATATGTAATAATTAGTATTTTTACAGCCCTTTGATAAACTGCTTGGTTTGCCTCCTGGGTGTGCACTGGTCCTTCCAGAGCCCAGAAGGGGATGAAATTGAAACTGTGGTGAGGTGACAACACTCGCGCGAGGGTTCATGTGTCTTGCGTGATGGTTTGCTTGCATGCAGATCTGTTCATGCATGCAAGTTGGCCATCGCGCAGGGCAAATCTGTCCCGAGCCTAGTTTTGGCATTTGATCGTTGTTTTAAGGCCATCCCATTTATTACTTGTCATGCCATCCATCCATGCTATCATTTGATCACATCCTGCAAATTGTTACAGTTTTAATCCCCGATTAACTGTTCCCCCGCCCTAATTGGCTAAAATTAATTAAAAGAAGAAGAATCACATAAGTTTTCATAAAAATGCCTAAGTAGAGACCGATCTCCGGATTGGACGAGAGGGGTGCCTTAAAACCCTTCCCCTCTCGTAACCTGGCTCCCGAACCCAGATATGGTTATGACGGACTGGTTTCCTTAACTTTTTCAAACAAACAGCGCGGCAGGGGCTTCGAAATACGGTTCCTTGAGTGTCGGACCCTCAAAACTCAAGTGGCGACTCTGTATTTTTGAGCGCTTGCCACCGGTGCTCACGCTCCCTCGATATTTTTCGAAAAAGGGCCGCAAAAGGCGGGAAGGAACGAAATCCTTTCTCTCTGAAGGGCATGCTGCCTACAGTAGCGACTCTGCTGGGGAAATAATTCGAACCGATATTAATTCATGCTTAGAATTTAATACGCTTGGGAACAATCCCTTAAAAGTCTGTCAAAACGGTGAGCTTCGCGCTGCCGAAGGTTGGAATGGTGATTTAACAGGACCTCGTGTCCGGCCATTCTAATCTGGGGCTTTTCCGATTGTTCGCTCGCGCAGTTTCTTCTAAAGATGGACTAAATAAAGTGAGCCAAATTTGAAAAGGCATTTTTACGACTTTATGATTCTTCTTCTTTTTATCAAAGTTAGCCAAATTTGAAAAGGCATTTTTACGACTTTGTGATTCTTCTTCTTTTTTTCAAATTTTAGCATCTCATTTGCATCGATGTGGGAAAAGCCTCATTGGATCGTTTTGGCAATCCGGCACGGTTTACCGGAGCTCGGGGACCCTGAATGACCAACAACCTTCGACGATGATGGGTCATGCTACCGTTCGACTGTTAATCTGCGAAAAACGCGGGTAACGGGAGGTATATCTGTGGCCCTAGTCCGAGCAACCTGTTACGAACCAAAACCGGCCTTTTGCATATACAGAGCACTAGAACTTTCCAAAGCTAAGACAGGTACCCATAGGTTAAGATCTACTTGCATCTAACTCCGTAAATGCCTATGTGTTACTGCTTTCTCTATCGCATGAACTGTACATACATCTCGTCAGCGTAGAAGCATGTCTAAGATGGCTCCTAGGTTCTCAATCTGTTCCGAGTCTGTCTTTAGGCTTAGTAGGACACTATCATGGCCCGATGAGGAGTCGTGCATCTCAATGGTGCACGTTATCATCTTTTAAGTCCTTTTATGGTGGGACTTTAGGAAATCAGAAGCTTTTCTACACCTTTGCCCGTATACCTGTTTGGGGTTTCAAACAAAAAACGAGGAATCACGGAGTAAAATACCATGATGCTTACACCAAAAGGTAACAAGTGCCTCGTCACTTACACCGCCCGGCTAATAGCACAGTGCTGCTCACGCTAATCTGGTTATAGCATCATGATATTCATACCAAGCTGTTCTGGCTTCAAAAACTTGAAACCCCGAACATCGAAATGGACAAAGGTTTAGACTCCTTTTGGCATCTTTTAGGATCGCTTGTTCCGAACAAGGATACATCTTCGAAAAGAATTCTGAGGGCCTTAAACAGTGTCCGAAGTGTCGTGAGACAGACTTGTCTTCTGGTTCTAGAGTCTAGGGTGACACTGACGACATTGGCTGCATACGCTTTAGTCTTTTATTTAGATTAAAGTCACTGCAGGACCCTTATTAAACCTCCTTTTGCCTTGCAAGCAAAGATCTGAATCATTGCACCGCTAAGGAAAGTATCGAGACCAGTCGCCAAACCCGCTTGGGAACGTCTGCATCTGAATCCCGTTCAAAGGCTTGTCAGGTCACAATCCCAGTCAGTCGCCACGGAAGACTCTCCGCACACTCTGTTGACTGCTCTACAGTCAGATTCTCAAGCAGGTTCACCACCGGTTTTACAGGAAGGGCGTCCGACTACCCCAGCATCTGCCTCAAGCAGTTCTGAACCACCTGTCACAATGGAACGGCCACAACCGGAACCTCTTACCTTGGAGACCATGCTCATGAACCTTCAGGACAGCATCACCACCATGCAACAGAGGGCAGCTCAGACAGATGCTAACATTGCCCGCCTGAACGACCTCATCCACACTCGCCTTCCGCCCCCTCTCGAGGAAGAAGGTGAGGACGATGAGTCTGACTAGGCGCAACCCGTCTTGGTTCCAGATCCGCTTCACGCAGGATGTCTCATGGTGCTGAACCCGAGGGAAGGCCGCAGGCCCGCTGCAAACCTTGTGGGTGGCAGACTGCCTCCAAACCAAGAAGAACCAGCTCAGAATCCGGATGTGGTCGCACTCATGGCCAAGATGACCAAGCTGGAAGAATCCATTGCTAAAACGGAAAAGATCAGTGCTGGAGGGATCGATCTGGATCGCCTTTGCCTGTATCCCAATGCCAGACTTCCTGAAAAGTTCAAAATACCGGACTTGGCTAAGTTCGATGGGAGCGGTGACCCCAGGACTCATCTCTACAGCTACCATGCCACTGTGAAACTCCTTTCTGTCGAGCCGGAGGCCATGTCGCAGCTTTTCCCTCAGACCCTTTCAGGCCCTGCTTTCCATTGGTTTTTGTCACTCAACATTGCCAAAAGAAGGACTTGGGAGGACATTGGGACTGCACTTATTTCGCAGTACAATTACAACTCCCAGCTGAAAATGACTACCCGGGAACTTGAATCCACCAAGATGGAAGCTAAGGAGTCCTTTGAGGACTTCGTCAAAAGGTGGAGAGCTAAAGCTGCACAGATGACTGATCGCCCCAGTGAGAAGGATCAACTCCGCATCATCTCCCGCAATCTCCAACCGGACTATGCCAGGCATTTGGTTCTGGCTCAGGCAACTGCCAACTTTGAAACCTTCTTTGACTCTGGCCTGGCCATCGAAGATGCCCTGCAGAGTGGGATTCTATCAAAGGGTGAATCCTCGCACGCCACCAAGTCAAAGCCTCGGGCTTATTCTGGGAATGCGAATGCGCTGTTCGGAACAGGGACTTACTCCAACACGGCGACCGCCGGTACCAACACCACTTCCTCCAACACTGCTAATCATATTGCGGATGTCAATCAAGTCCAGACTCCGCAGAACAACCGGCCTCGGAACCAACCCCGCAGCTTTTCCGCTATTGAGGCACCTCTGTCCTCGGTCTTGGAAAAGTTGGTCAAATCAGGGCATCTCAAGCCCCTGGATCCAACTCCTCTACCCAAGAACCCTTCACCCGGCTTAAAAGCCAACCTTTAATGTGCTTACCATCAAGGCGCAGGTCATCTCACTGACTGCTACTTCCGCCTCCATCATGCAATCCAGGATCTCATTGACGATGGCACGCTGGAAACCCCTCCACCACCTCAGAAACCCAATGTCATTGCCAACTCTCTTCCCAAGAACAATGATGTACCACATATCAGCCAGATATCTCTTAGCTCCACTTATATCAACCCTAGCTCCACCATATTCAACCCCACTGACTATATAGCCTCAACCGATCAACCCAGGCCCATCGTGCCTTTCCCGTTCGAACCGTCCACCGAGATTTCTTATATACATGTGATTGAAGGCCAGGTTGTTGACGCAGATGCACCTTCAGAACCTTTACAAGCTAGATCACCTGTCTCCGAAGAATCTGTCAGCTCTCTCTTCCATCAATCAATCCTTGCTGTGCAGATCAGCTCTGCCTCGTCGCTTGACAGCCCGTACGCGACCATCGCTGGCCCGTTTCCTGATCTCTACCAGCCTTGGGTGCCTCCCTCGGATAGTAACATGCAAGCTACTGGCTGGGCCATAGCAGACAATTGGGACTACGCCATTCCTCTTCTCAACGAGTGGTCAAGCTTTGAAATGGACGGGATTCCTCCACAACCCGAAAATGTCCCGTTTGATCAAGCCTGGTATGACGGCTGGTTGGCTGGTTATGAAGCGGCCATGCTCGATCCTCTGGATGGGTTCTCCTTATACATGTTGTTCAACCCAATCGAGCCTCCAGTTCCCGAAGCAGAATATTACTAGGATCCTGAGCCAACTTGGAATGCTCCCATGGACGTTGACCCTAACCCTCTTCAAGGCTTTGCTATACCAGACTACATGCTTCACTACGCAGAGGACGAACTTGTCCAGGAAGATCCACGGGCCTTGGGAGACCACCTTTCCCTCTTTGGTTCGGTCTTTGATTTAGTTTGTGATACTGATCCCGACACTGACCATGACCCCGTTCCTACATTGTCGACGAGGAAAATCCGCGCCCTCAGGTGCCTTACCCCAACAACGGGGACTGCAGTATCATGGTCACAGACCGCGTTCCGCCTGCTAATCTTTGGGAAGTGGACGACATAGTGGATGTCCAAGTTGGAAACGAAGTCTGGGCTGTCAATCGTACCCTGGCTGACACTGGTCTTTGGGATGTTCCCTTTATTGCAAAGCTGCCGTGAAAGACTTAAACTTCTGGGACTCCCTCCTAATGAAAGATCTGGCTGAGGATTTGGGCTTAGACATGGAAGCGCCCGTCCTGGCTCCAACAAATGACAGAGGGAAACGCAAACTGGGAGATGTTCCTGCTAACCTCTGGGACGTGAATGAAAACCCTCAGGTTGTGCCCTCTTTGGGGAACGTTCACAATGTTACGAGGAGCGGACGGATTTTTCAGCCTGCTAATCTGCAAGCTGGAAGCTCGTCCAATCCTTCTAACCAAAGGAATGAGCCTGCTTCTTTCCCAAGGTCTGCACCTCTTCAGGTATCAGCTGGCAATCCGGTTCCTAATTTAGTTCAACGGCAACTTGAGCAGATTCCTGCTGCAATTTCTATCTGGGGACTGATCTGTTCATCCAAGGAGCATCGTCAGAGGCTGTGTCACGCCCTATCCCGCCTTGAAGTCCAGGCCGATGTCACGCCAGAGGCGATGATATCTCTCATCCTCCCTCCAACCTCCAAGCATACAGTGATCTTCACGGACAAGGATTTGCCAGTCGAAGGAGTCGACCACAACCGCCCTTTGCACATTACCGTTAAGTGTCGAGGACTCTGGGTCCTGACTGTTCTCATTGACAACGGTTCCGCTATCAACGTCTGCCCTCTGCGGGTCGCTTATCGTTTAGGACTCACCAAGAAGGACCTTGCACCTTCCAATCTAGCTGTCAAGGCATATGATGGCACCCGTCACGTAGTCGAGGGGACCTTAAAGCTCAAACTCGATGCTGAGGGTTTTGAGATGGACGTGGAGTTCCATGTCGTGGACATTCCCGCGACTTTCAATCTTCTATTGGGCAGACCGTGGCTTCATCGGTCCGACATCATGGCTGTGCCGTCTACCCTCCACCAAAAGGTTATTCTGGGACTACCTACTGGTACTCTAACCATCTGCGGGGATTCTGGCATTCGCCCGCTCAAGGAGGATGGGACGCCTGTTTTGGGAATTCAACACGGCGAAGAAGACGTCGATCTTGGGGGTTTCTCTTTTGATACTTCAGGCACCGTGATGGCCATCAATGTGGACGGGAATTTCCTCATAAGCTCTGTCGCACTGGACATTATGAGGAGGATGTCTTATTTTCCAGGCATTGGTTTAGGTTCTCGCCGTCAAGGGGTCCCGGAGTTCCCTACTTTTCCTTTCAACGAGGGCCGCTTTGGTTTGGGGTATATCGCCTCTGCCAAAGATGCCAAGCGGAGGAAATATATGGAAAAACCTCAGACCCTCTGCGGTGGTCCCAAATTTGTACGAGAGGTGAGAAACGCCGCTTACACTGGGCAGGCTGAGCCCTTCATTCATTCCGAAACCGGGGAGCTGCTGCCTGGGTTTGAGATTTTCGCTAATGACACCTGGTCAAGCAGTGATGATGAACCAGCAAAGGAAGAATTCAAGAGGAAGCTTAATCAGGCGAAGATCAAGACCGACTGGCTAGGATCTATCAATCAGGGAAATTTGGAGCTGTTGTTCCAGGAATTCTCCCAAGTGGGTTTGGCTGGGGAAGCTGAAGAGGCCGAAGTGCTCATGCTCGGGCCCGACGCCCTCGAGGATCCCACCTCTCTCATCATGAAAGCCAAGGGCTCTCTGAATAATTGCATTTTCAAGCCACGCCTGACTTGCATTGACGACACTTCTGAGTCTGAGTCTGAGTCAGAGTCTGAGTCTGTTTCGTCCTCTAAGTCTAGCTCTGAGTCGGAGTTTGTGCCTCTAGGCCCTCCACGTCATAGCTTTTATTTCGAGTTTGACTCTCTTGTACTTGGTGACCCTTCAGGGGCTTGTGAAATGAACGAAGCATCTTCTGACTATTTCAATGATCTTTATATAAACTGTGTCGACCCTGACGATGAGGGGATAGATTTCGATGGGGACATTCCCAAGGAAAACCGTGCCTTCATCGAAAGGGAGGACGAAAGGCATGCTCAGCCGTTAAAAGAAGAAAACGATCCCCGGATGGTTCAAGTGGGCTCCACACTTTCACCAGAGGAGCATCGCGATTTCAAAGAGCTGCTCGCCGAATTCAGTGATGTCTTTGCGTGGTCTCATCGAGATATGCCCGGAATCGATCCCGAGATTGTGGAGCATCGCATTCCTTTGTTTCCGGATGCCAAGCCTGTGAAGCAGAAGCTCCAGCGGATGAGGCCGGATTGGGTTCAGAAGATTAAGGAGGAGGTTACTAAGCAGATTGACGCTGGCTTTCTCATGGTCTCTCAGTATCCCACATGGGTTGCCAACATTGTCCCTATTCCTAAGAAAAATGGCCAAATTCGAGTTTGTGTCGATTTTTGGGACTTGAACAAAGCGAGCCCCAAAGACGATTTTCCCCTGCCACACATCGATGTGCTTGTGGATAACACTGCGGGGCACGCTTTGCTCTCGTTCATGGACGGCTTTTCTGGCTACAACCAAATTCTCATGGCACCCGAGGACCGTGAGAAAACCACGTTCATCACTGAATGGGGGACTTATTGCTACCTTGTCATGCCTTTCGGCTTGAAGAACGCCGGGCCTACTTATCAGCGAGCCGCTACCACAATCCTGCATGACATGATGCACAAGGAAGTCGAGGTCTACGTCGACGACATGATCGCCAAGTCCAAGACTCGAGAGGGCCACGTTCCTGTGCTTAGGAAGTTCTTCGAGAGATTACGAAAGTTTCGTATGCGTCTAAATCCTCAGAAATGCACCTTTGGGGTTACAGCGGGTAAGATGCTTGGTTTCATGATCACTTCTCATGGAATTGAGGTCGACCCGTCGAAAATCAAAGCAGTCCTTGATATGAAGCCACCAGATTCTGAAAAGAGGGTGCGAAGCTTTTTGGGAAAGGTACAGTTCATCAACAGATTCATCGCCAAGTTGACTCTAACTTGCGAGCCGATGTTTCGTCTATTGAAGAAGAATACTCTGTTTGTTTGGATAGACAAGTGCCAGGCGGCTTTCACCTCCATTCAAACCTACCTGCAGAACCCTCCGGTTTTAATGCCACCAGTGCCGGGGAAACCCTTGATACTTTACTTGTCTGTAAATCCTTCGTCTATGGGGTGTTTGCTAGCTCAAGAGGGAGAAAAGGGAGTCGAAAAAGCCATTTACTACCTGAGTAAGAAGATGGTTGGCGCTGAAGAACGCTACACCGCTCTCGAAAAGACGTGTTGGGCTCTTGTTTGGGCATCCAAGAAATTAAGACACTACATGCTGGCTTACCCAGTGAAGTTGATTTCTCGAATGGATCCTCTCAAGTATCTGTTTGAGAAGCCTGCGCTTACTGGTAAGCTAGCGCGTTGGTTGCTTTTGCTCGCAGAGTTTGACCTCGAGTATGTCACTAGGAAGTCTGTCAAGGGGCCCGCGGTCGCTGAATTCCTAGCTGATCATCCTGTCAATGGACCAGAGGACTCGGATTTTGCATTTTCAGATGAAGGGATAATGGCGATTGTCAAGGACACCTGGACCCTTTATTTTGATGGAGCTGCCAATCAGAAGGGATACGGGATTGGAGTTTTGCTGATAACCCCCGAAGGTGCTCACATTCCGTTGGCATTTAAACTCAACTTCGATGTCATGAACAACCAAGCTGAATATGAGGCCTGCATTGTTGGCATGGAAGCTGCTCTTATGCTTGGTGTGGAAAAACTCGAAGTCATTGGTGATTCCAACCTTGTTGTTTCTCAAGCTAACGGGGACTGGAAAGTTCGGGAGGACAGATTGAAGCCGTATCACCAAGACCTGGAGGACCTTATTCCTCGTTTCAACAAAATCACGTTCACACACATCCCTCGGTTGAAGAACCAATTCGCTGATGCTCTGGCAACTCTGGCTTCCATGGTCGAGCTTCCGATTGGTGTCAAGCTTCGTCCTATTCTAATTGAACAGCGGGACTTGCCTACTTATCAGTACATCAACGCCGTCGATGATGTTGATGACGGCCTACCCTGGTATCATGATATTTGGAATTTCATTGAAAGCGGTCAGTTCCCGTCTAATGCCACTAAGAAGGACCAAACAGCGCTGCGAAGGTTGGCTGCTCAATACATTATCTGTGGGGGAAAGCTGTATCGGAGATCTTACTGCGGAATGCACAAGCTTTGTGTCAGTGGCGCGGAGGCTATCAAAATCATGGAGGAAATTCACGAGGGAGTTTGTGGCCCTCACATGAGCGGGGTCATGCTCGCCAGAAAATCCTGCGACAGGGTTACTTTTGGTCTACCATGGAGTCTCAGTGTGGATTATGTGCGCCGCTGCCATAGGTGTCAAATCCATGCCAATCTCATGCACGTCCCTCCTTCTAAACTGTTCGGCATGACATCGCCTTGGCCCTTTTCTATTTGGGGTATCGACGTTATCGGCATGATCAGGCCTTCTGCTTCGAACGGGCATCGGTTCATTTTGGTGGCAATAGATTACTTCACCAAGTGGGTCGAGGCTGAATCCTACAAGACCCTGACGGCGGTTCAGGTTGCTTAGTTTATCCGAAAGAACATCATCTATCGGTACGGGGTTCCACAGGCGTTCGTTTCTGACAATGGGGTCCATTTCAAAGGTAGGGTGTTAGAGCTTTTCGAAGAATTCCAGATTCAGGTTCATCACTCAACAGTCTATCGCCCTCAGACAAATGGGGCGGTTGAAGCAGCCAATAAGAACATCGAGACTATCATCAAGAAGTCCGCAGAGTCCGCCAGGGACTGGCACGAGCAGCTGCCTCTAGCTCTTTGGGGGTACCGCACGTCAATTCGAACGTCAACAGGGGCTACCCCTTTTTCCCTAGTCTATGGGATGGAAGCTGTCCTTCCCATCGAGCTTGAAGTACCAACTTTGAGGATCATGGCTGAATGTGAACTCACGGAGTCCGAATGGCTTAGTGGGAGGTTTGTTGAACTTATGCTCTTTGATGAGAGAAGACTTCGTGCTTTGTATCATGTTCAGAGGTATCAGCGCAGAATTGCTCGGGCATTCAATAAGAAAGTGAAGTCTCGTGACTTGGCTGAAGGGGATATGGTCACGAAGGAAATCTGGGCTCCCATCTTCGATCTACGTGGCAAATTCCGCCCGAAGCGCGCGGGACCTTACATTATCAAGACCATCCTCTCGGGTGGGGCGGCTCAGCTCATTGATCTAGACGGCAACGAGTTCAACACTCTGGTCAACCTGGATCAACTTAAACGTTACTATCCTTGAGAGAGAAGCTCGTTGGGCCGAAAACCACAAGGGTGGGCGGTCCCAAGCAAAAATTAGAGCAAGCCTGCTAAACTGAAAACCCAAGGGGGCAGTTTAGGCAAAAATAAATAGACATTCAATTGAAGCTCGCTAGACTGGAAACCTGCAAGGGCAGTCCTAGGCAAAAATTAGAGCGCAGGAGAGCCAAAATACACGAGCGAACCTTAGCCTGAACTACGTTTTGACCTGATTCCCTAGCTTGGGATATGTAGGCAGTCTCTCTGTGAGATTCGGTCACAATCAATCAATTCGATCTAGGGTTTTTGTTCCAGGGTGTGCCTCGACATTCAAACGGCGTGGCATTCAACACTTGGACCAAAAAGGGGAAAATTCTTAATCTTTCACCTTTATTCAAAACTATTATTTCTATTACATAGGCTGAGCAGAGCCCTAAGAAAAGCAGTAAAGCATCAAAAACAGAACGAAATGCTAAGAGGCCCTCACGAGCTCACAGTTTATTCAAGATCATTGGAGTTGTGTCAGGAGTCAGTCTATGTTTCGTCTCCTTGCGACCTCTTCTCTTAGCCATGCTACATAGCGGCGTTTGAGTCTTGTGCTGAAGTCGTCTTCCACTCCTCCGAGTTCTCTCAAGCCCCAGTTACGCTCGTACCCTACCAAATTGGGCTGTGAATGCTGGAATCTGGAAATCTTCTATTCCAGCTCGATGAAAGCCTTGGCTCATGCCTAACTGCCGCAGAATACGACCGGGAATATAGAATGTGAAACTGGACAACCCAGCAATCACCATTCTCTCAAAACCTGCAGAGTGTATAGCCATGTCCGGGATGTTCAGGGCTTCGTGCCGCCAGACGATCTCACGCGGAGACATCTCTCTCATGAAGGTGTACCACTCCTCCTCAGACATCTCTGGGTACAGCATTCCCCTTTGATGCATTCGCCCGGGCAGACGGGGCCAGTTTGCTCCAGGAGCCGAGATTAGGCCAAGTTTGTCGCACAGCCACAACTGTATGAGCGAAAAGACAAGTAAGGAGCCACATAAGCCCGAGCGAAAGAAAACAAGTAAGGAGCTTCTATAGAGCCTTAGCCGAGAGTTGAGGTAAAAACAGACTGTGTGAAAGCCGGAAAAAGGTGAGCTGAGTGAGAATTTACCTGCAACAGGAGTGGGCTGCCGCCGAACGTGTTCATTTGGCCGGTGGCCACCAAATCCAAACCAATGAGCGTTTTGGCGAGCACCAGGGGAGCTACGTTCTTTCGAACACCCATCTGTGTAGCCATGTAAACCAGCGAGGGGTCGGGCCGTCCATGCGGAGACACCAGCAAATATGCGGCCAGTATGCCAATTGACATGGCAAATCGACGTCGAGCCTGCAGAACAGTATCTGTTGGATCGCCGTTGGGCCCGTACCATTCCATTAGGCGCACGATGTTTATCTGTCCGCCAATCAGCAGGCCTTCCGCCGCACCCCTGGAAATGTTCAGACACGTTTTCAACAGCTTTGACATGCTTTGCCTGTAAGGTGGCACGACAATCACGCTCGAAGCAAAGCCTTGGAGATATGCCTGAAATTCTTCTACGGTCGAGCACAGCTCGTTGTCCCCAAATCGGAACACATGGACGTCCCGGTCCCAAAACTGCAGGGCTGCTCTCAGGATTTCGGGGTGGAGCCTTACACTTTTCAAGAAGCGAAAGGCGGCCAGCCCGTGAGAACGGAAGCATAACCAATCACTCGCGACAAATTCTTTGAGCCACGGGCTGATTAATGTGGGGAGGTGATTTGCCATTTGGGGAAAAGTGTCTGAAGTTTTCCGCGGAGAACACACCCTTCATCCAGGGAGTTACTCCTTCTTTATAAGGCAAGCAAGGATGTAATATCTTTCCTTTGGATGACGTGTCCATGCAAGGTGTCCCTTTGCTTATTAAAGATCAAAGGAACACCTCTGGGAGGAACCAGAAGCCCCTGCACGTCCAGACCTGCTGACAAAGCCTGCCACCTATTTATGTCCGAATGGGTCAAGGCTGGCCACTGTAACAGGAGTTCTCCATCGCGCGATGGTCCTGAAGTGTCGTGCGACGGTTTGTACTCGCGCGATGGTTTCGTTTGCTCGCGCAAGGGTTAAGTTTGAATTCGGCACAGTGAGGCAGGCTACTGTCTTTTTGGGATTATTTTCCGAATTTCGACTCGGGCCAGATTTTGAAATTCCGATGCTTCCAGTAGATCATTATGGGTGATTATGACTACGTCGAAGCGTTGTTTGTTCGAATTGCGTGTTTGGTGACGAATTCAGTCCCTCAAATGGATGGTGGCCGGATGGTTTAAAGTTGTTATTTAGCCGGTCGAGCCGGACGAAGGATCATACAATTTACAAAGCAAGTATTAAAAAGCAGAGCCAGAAGTTCAGCCAGCCCGATGGTTTTACTAATTACAGCTTGGGTTTTCCCACGGGATTCAGAAATATCCCCTCAGCCTTGCTTCGACTTCAACGCGAAGCCACCTTATGTAACGACTCTCCAGCCATGTCTTGAACTCTGGGATTGGTTCCTTCAACGTCCTATCGCCCCAGTTGTCTTTGTAGCAGCGCAATTGCCACGAGTCAAATGCAGGGATGTCGAAATCTTCCGCCCCATAACGCTTATACCCTTGGCTTCTTCCGAGCTGTCGGAGTGTACGCCCTGGAACGTAAAATGTGAAGCTCGATAGGCCAGCGATTATCACTCTCTTGAACCCAGCTGAATTGAGCGTCATTGCTGGAAGGTTTAACCAGAGACATCTCCAGACTATGTCCTCAGAGTGCAGATCATTCAGAAACCCAAACCATTTGTCCACCGTCAAGTCGTGGAATATCATTGGTCTTTCGACCAAAAGCCTGGGGAACTCTTCAAAGCCAGCCTGTGGCTCTTCTAAAACCCCCACTTTGTCCGCCAACCTGAGCTGCATGGGAACAGAGGACAAATCAGAAATCGAACACAGCCTAAGTATTTGGGGTAAGAATGAAGATGCAAGAAATTGTGCTGAATGGGAATTTACCTGGAGCAGGATAGGGCATTCGCTGAAGGAGTCAGCTTGCTCAAGTTTCAGCATGTCTAAACCCAGGAGCGTTTCCGCTAAAATCACCGGCATGATATTTTTCTGAGCATCCATTTGCAGGGCAATGCTCACTAATTTGGGATTCGCTCCTCCGTCAACGGGAATCAGCATATACGCGACCAGCGCACATATAGACAAAACGAAGCGTCTGTGGGCTTCCCCCACGTAATCTCCCAGGGCTCCCTCGGGCCCATACAGCTCAATTAGGCGAAAGATGTTGAGTTCGCCATTCTGAATAATACTGGCCGTCAGTGCCTCTGGAATATTGAGTCTCTCTTGTAAGATTTGCTCCATGTCTTCGTGAACGGGTGGAACCGCAAGAACGTCTAAATTGGCAAAGCCTGGCACGTACGCTTGAAATTCTTCTACGGTAGGGCACATCTCGTCTTGACGGAATTTGAAGACATGCACGACCGGATCCCAAAAAGGCAATGCGGCTTGGAGGAGCTCGACTCACGGTCGAGCGTATCGGAGGTCTCGAATTGAGGACAAGCATCGAGACCGGGGGCTCGCCCAATTTATGGTTTCTTCTCTCAATAACCAAAAGTCAAGTAATTTCGTCAATGCATCTCCCATTTTGGTGATAAAGAAGGGTGCACACTACATTCCTCCTAGAAGCCTTCCTTCTTATAGGCCAAATGTGATGGATTTGAGGCTTAGGTGTCCCACCACCTTGCCATGCAAGGACTCCCCTCTTTCTGCAGCATCAGAACAGCTCCCAAGACGTGGAACAATGAACAGGGCAATGGCGATAATTTGGTCAAAACAAGGCAGCTTAGCAGGACTTGACTATCGCGCGACACTTTCAAAGCATCGCGCGACAGAGATTACTCGCGCGACAGTTTCAAACCATCGCGCGATGGTTGGTCTGCAGTATTGACAGTTTCCAACAGCTACTGCCCAACTTTGGTCGTTTTTCATTCCAAAGGTCTTTTTGCACTTTTAATGATTCCAGCAAGTCATTATAAGTATTTATGACTATATCCAAGCATCGGATCCCAAATGCCATGCTCGATGAAGATTTTGGACCCTCGGAGGCCCGTTTCAAGTTCAAATCGAGGTTTCGAGAGGTCGAACCTCGCCATGGAGACTCTAGCCCATTTTGGTCATGCCATACAGGTCACCTGGACCTTGAGTGACTGTGTGGAGGTGTCGGTTTCGGTCCGGGACATAATTGAGTCATTTTTGGACGTATTATGCCATTTTGCGTCATTTTGTGCATTTTTCAGTATAAGTCTTTCCTGGGGACATTTTGTTCAGTCCCGTTGATTGGTACAGGTCATATTGACCGCCATTGACCTTTCATGAGTGTCAGTTTTGTCTTTAGCAGAGTGTTGTGAGTTTTGGAGTATTAATGCCCAAAATTTCATTATTTCTCGTATCCTAGCCGCATCCTAGGGTACCCTTCTCATTTCTTTCAGAGCTAGGCCAGTTTTTGTGCTCATATGTGTCTGTGAGTGGTCTCAGTGTGTTGTCAATGCAAGTTTGGTGTTAGTGGCGGGTTTTTACTTTCTCTTACTCGTAACGAGAAACAATAAACTTGAAAAATGCAAAATTTCTATAAAATAACCATGATCTATCCATGTCAGCTGCTATATCAACGGCACATCGGCCAATCAAAAAGTGCCAAATCAAGTCAGGGCACATGCGCCCGCTAGTCAAAAGGCACGCAGGCCCTCAGAGTATCTGTCAAAAGTTATCTACTTGGGCACGCAGGCCCAGAATCAAAATCAAAAGCAACATGCAAAAGGGTAACGGAGCCTTTGTCATCGCCCTCAGCGCACTCAAAGCCCATCATCGCTACCCACGTCGTCCCGTAGCTCCTGGGGATCGTCTCTGTACCCCGGATCGTCAATGGAGTCGTCGGAGCCACTGCTGGTGGACAAGTGCTCCTCATCCTCTCCTTCCTCCTCGTCCTCTCCTTCCTCTTCGTCCTCTTCTTCCTTGTCCTCGGAGGGCTGACCCAGGATTAGCCGCTTCCGGCGGCCCGGCTCCTCCAGTGTCGGCTTCTCGCGTTTCTTGAGTTGGTACCGAAGCTCAGCTTGCCTCGCGGGTTGCCTGACTCCCTCCTCGCGTGCGCGTGCCGTCTGTAAGCCCCTCGTCTGTCGCTGCGTAGTAGTGGCCGGAGGTGTGGGTTTCTTCGCCGCCGCCTTCTTCGGTGGCGGATCTCGCGCACTCTTCCTCCTAGGGTTCATCTTCCCCTGCACCTGCATTGTCATTTCATTTCAAAGCATGAGTATCCATTGTGCATATTGTATTTCTGTATTGAAAGCAGGTACAGTCTATCAAGCTATCAAAACAGGAATGTATCGAAAACAGGAATGTATCGTTTTTCTTACCTGGGTCCTCTGAACGGCGGCTGGCTGAGTCGGCTGTGGTGTCGGCACCTGGTACTGCAACTCCAATGGCATGCCGCTCTCACCACATTCTCCAACGCCAACATGCGTCAAACGGCCTCGTTCACCCACTCAGTTGGCACCTGTATGCAATTCAAGTTCATCAGGCTGTTTAGCATATGATTCAAGTATTTGGAATCGAAAAGCAATGTTGGAAGCTGGGTTTTACCGAAACAGTCACAGGAGTGGGCTCCGCTCTCGCGGGCACTAACTGCAACTCCGCAGGATTCCCCTGGCTGTCAACCACGGGAATCCTCCAAAGTAGCACAGGAGGTCCACCAACTATCGGTCCGCTCGGGGCTCGTCTTGCCCGGCTCTCACCTCCTCTCAGTCCCTCTCCAGCTGCTCTCCTCTCCTCAGCAGCCCATGCAACCTGGCCTCGCACCTCTCTCAGGCCACGGATCCCCAGTGGACCCGCCAGGAAGTCTCTTTGGTAGACTGCATAGTCCCTCTCAGGACGCAGGTAGCGTGCAAGCTCAGTATCCGGCCTCGTATACCTCTCCAGCTCAGCCCGTGTGTACTCTCCCGTGTGTGAAGCTCGAGGTGGGAGTGGCCCTGGCACCTGGAACTCAGAAAGGCCAAGTGACTGACGTGTCACTCGGTCCCCCAAGTACCACTGCCAACCGAAGGCCGACTCCAGTAACACCCTGCTGGCTGTAACAACTCTGCTCCGGGTCAAGTACTCTGGCTCTGGCCCCGCTCTCCTCCAGGGATCCCAATTGACCTGCAATTCAAGGCAAGCAGGCAATACAAGTAATTGATCAGCGACAGCATTAAAGCAAGGAAATGAATACATATCTAAATGCTTACGATTACGTGTTCATACCTGTGAGGCCCTAAGCTCGTCCAAGTACAGTCTGAAGGCGTTGAGCTCGCCTCTCCCTTCCTTCTTCCCCGTGGTTGCCTTGCTCCATTTCAGCGCGCGAGGGAGGGTACTCAGGTCTGGATGCTTGCACTCCGGTGGATACATCCGCAAAACCTCGTAGGCCCAAAGCTGCACAATATTTAGACAAGTTCAAGCATTAGTCAAGGCATACAGTATTTGAAATTGAAATAGTCAACCAGACTAAACAATGGACAAGCATAATCAAAATTGTGCTTAATAAAGGGTTAGAATCGTACCTCCCAAACCCTCCAATAGCCGGCCGTGCTCTTGCCCGTCCTCGACGAGTGGCCAAAGAAGTGGTAGGCCGTCCCAAGAGCAGCTCCACCCCAGTCAAAGCGCGAGGCCGTCCTCAAGTCCCTCAACGCTGGCAAGTAGGAGAGGTGGACTTTACTTCGTCTGTTTGGGTACAGAGTGGCACCAAACAGGTACAGCAGGAACGCCCAGGCCATCTGCTCCGCCTCCTGGTCGCTCGTCACATCCTTCTTCAAGTAATTCTTGAACTGATCATACCTCGAGATCCCCTCTTCTATCTTGGGCGCTTTGCCCAGAAACCACTCCAGAGCGGCCCGATCCTCCTGGATCCCCGAGTCGAACGGGATGGGCTCACCTCCAACCCTTCTAAGCCCCGTGATCGCTGCGAAGTCTGCAGGCGTCACTGTCATCTCCCCAGGAGGTAGGTGGAAGGTATTGGTAGTATCCCTCCACCTCTCAGCAAGCGCTACGAGGACGACGTGGTCATTCCTCGCGGGGGTCAAAGTCTGTACAAACACCCCGAAGCCTGCCTCGTCTACCAACCGCCTCACCCTCTCGGGCAGCCCCTCGTACAGCTGTAAGGACATACACGTGCCCCCGAAGGCGCGGATATCCCTCTATCCTGCTCCAGCCTATTTCAGATACAAAGACAAGCAGCAAAAGGGTTTATCAGTATACAGGAAGTTCATTCTCAAGTTCTAGGTAATCAATGAAGCCTAGGACACATGTTTGGCTTTAATTCTATGCCATGGCTCGACTCGGGAATGTGGTGTGCTGTTCTAAAAAGCCCGTGCATACAGAGTCCTCATTTTCGAGTTATAGGTAATCAATAAAGCCTACAACGGATGGTTGGTTCAAGTTATTACATTTTGGGCCTACATTACAAGAAGTACATAGGTTTAGCATGCTTTGGCTCGTGAGATATCTATGCAATTCTAAGTTCAAGCGCGTTCTAAGCAAGTATCAAAGGTGAACTGTCAAAGCAAGAAAATCAAATTACGAAGGGTGTTTTCTGGGAACATACCTCCATCCACGTCGCTGCAATGTGGGCCCGGGGATCTCTCAACACCAACTCGTCATCGTAGTCGCTCCGCGACGGTACGCGTGCCCCAATGCCTGACGGCACAAAAAGGTGTGGCGAGGGAAGCACATACGCTCCCGCTGAAAAGCCCGGGTGACTCGAGTCCTTCGCCTCCGCCACGGCAGAAACCCTAGGCCCCTGTGCCTCTACTCTGGCCCTCTCCTCGGCCTCCGCCTCTCTCAAAAGGACCTCTCTATCGGCCCTCTCTGCGGCCTCCGAAGCCTCAATGGCCCTCGCCCGTTCCTCTTTGGCCTGTAGCACATATAGCCCGATGGCGGGGTTATCCTCAAGCAGCTTCGCCAACATCTCGTCGCTCAGGTGCTCGGCGACGTCGTGTTTCGTGATCGGCCTATGACTCGACGACGTCACCGCGGGCCGAAACAAAATGTCCTCCTCTCGGACCTCAACTGGAGTCTCTGTGACCTCCTCCTCGGCATCTACAACACTCTCGCCTTCAAGCCCGAAGACTTTTACATCCCCAGCAGTGGTCCGCCCGATCTTCAATCAATCAGCGACGATCCATCCGTCCGATCATCAAATCAGCGACGATCTATCCGTCCGATCATCAATCAGCGACGATCCATCCGTCCGATCAGCAATCAGCGACGATCCATCCGTCCGATCAGCAATCAGCAACGATCCATCCGTCCGATCAGCAATCAGCGACGATCCATCCGTCCGATCTTCAATCAATCAGCGACGATCTATCCGTCCGATCAGCAATCAGCAACGATCTATCCGTCCGATCATCAATCAGCGACGATCCATCCGTCCGATCTTCAATCAATCAGTGACGATCCATCCGTCCGATCAGCAATCAGCGACGATCCATCCGTCCGATCAATCAATCAGCGACGATCCACCCGTCCAATCAGCGATCAACAACGATCCATCCGTTCGATCAATCAATCAGCGACGATCCATCCGTCCGATCCTCAATCAGCGACGATCTATCCGTCCGATCATCATCAGCGACGATCCATCCGTCCGATAATCATCTAGCGGCGATATATCCGTCCATCCGTCCGATCCTCAATCAGCGACGATCTATCCGTCCGATCATCATCAGCGACGATCCATCCGTCCGATAATCATCTAGCGGCGATATATCCGTTCGATCTTCAATTTCCCCTTGGTGCACGGTATTTTTATATACTCGTCTGCATTTTCCATTTAATCGGCTTTTTGGCGGATTTGGTGGGTGTCTAGAAATCTTTGACGTTACCCGTACCAGTCAATGGTGCTCCGCGTGCCGTCAAAGAGGGACTACTGTAGACACCCCAATCTGGATCTCCCAATTGTTTTACTTTGTTTTACGATTTTCTTGTTTCCCCGATGATGAAATCGGATCAAACGAACTTGGATTGGGAATGGATTAAGCTTAGAACCCTGCTTGAACCTTTTGAACCCCTCTGAACCTTCAGCCAAACCCTAGGTTTAGGTTTGACCGTCGCGCGATTCTTCATGTTACTCGCGCGATACTCAGTTTGCCAGGTGTGGTCAAAGTCAAACTGTTGACTGTTGACCATCGCGCGATGGTTCCGAACACTCGCGCGACAGTTCTCTCCTGTCCCTGTGATGATTGGGTGTCACATGGGTCCCCATGGGCTGGAACCCCGTTTTCTTCAACTGAACAGAGTTCTGGCAGGTTTTGGCCCATGCAATCTCCCAACCACTTCACCACCTTGTTGGCTAGCCTTACAACCAAGTTGTGACCAGCCTTGTTGGCTGGTCCTAAAGCCATGTTTGGTCACTAACTAGCCCTTGCACTCCCCCTATAAATACCCCCCTTCATCCTCCGTATTAAGGGTTCCAAAAAAATCATAAGGTTAATTACTCTTCCACAAGGCAATTAATCCTCTAGCACAAAGTCACTAACCTAAACCACTTCCTAATCTTCTAAACTTAGTGTGTCAATGTATACTTAGTTGCAAGGCTATATCAATCAATTCAATCCACTTCCAAACCCTTTCCAAGCAAAGGTATAACACTTAACCTGTTTCTGTTTTGATCCCAGAGGGGGGCTGACAGGGCCAAGGCTGGTAATTAATACCATGTCCTGGTCCTAAAGCCAGCAGAGTTACAAGAATTCGTGGCAGCTACACTCTCGCGCGATGGTCCACCATACTCGCGCGACACTTGTGTCAGCAAGAGAATGGACCTTGAGGGGAAGGGAGGCTAGTCATTTACTGTTTTAAATATGGGCATACCTGTTGTAGTTTATTTTGGAATATAGATCACTGTGATGTATGCCAAAAATAAATACAATAGCTTAGTTTGATTTTCTAAATAGTTTGGAATGCCCTTGGGATCCCCTGAACCTGTCTCAGGACCCTAAGCATGCAAAGCAATTCCTGGAAGTCCAATCAGGAATGTCGCGTGAGACTCACCATCTGTCGCGCGACAGTTCTGTGATTTCCATGAATGGCCCTTGCATGGGTAACTAGGCCCTTGGCCTTTATTTTGATAACCCCTCTATTTAGGGGTTGTGTCTCATTTCATTTGGCTCTTTTTTGAAGCAATTTGTAATAATTAGTATTTCTTACAGTCCCATATAAACTGCTTGGTTTGCCTCCTGGGTGTGCACTGGTCCTTCCAGAGCCCAGAAGGGGATGAAATTGAAACTGTGGTGAGGTGACAACACTCGCGCGAGGGTTCGTGTGTCTCGCGCGATGATTTGCTTGCATGCAGATCTGTTCATTCATGCAAGTTGGCCATCGCGCAGGGCAAATCTGTCCCGAGCCTAGTTTTGGCATTTGATCGTTGTTTTAAGGCCATCCCATTTATTACTTGTCATGCCATCCATCAATGCTATCATTTGATCACATCCTGCAAATTGTTACAGTTTTAATCCCCAATTAACTGTTCCCCCGCCCTAATTGGCTAAAATTAATTAAAAGAAGAAGAATCATAAAAGTTTTCATAAAAATGCCTAAGTAGAGACCGATCTCCGGATTGGACGAGAGGGGTGCCTTAAAACCCTTCCCCTCTCGTAACCTGGCTCTCGAACCCAGTTATGGTTATGACGGACTGGTTTCCTTAACTTTTTCAAACAAACAGCGCGGCAGGTGCTTCAAAATACGGTTCCTTGAGTGTCGGACCCTCAAAACTCAAGTGGCGACTCTGTGTTTTCGAGCGCTTGCCACCGGCACTCGCGCTCCCTCGATTTTTTGAAAAAGGGCCGCAAATGGCGGGAAGGAACGAAATCCTTTCCCTCCGAAGGACATGCTGCCCACATCTGCTCAGTGCTGCAACCCATCCTGTTAGCTTTTGGACTTCCTTGATGCTCTGGGATACCATGAAGCCTAAAAACTTTCATGAGGCGATGCCAAAAGCACATTTCGTTGAATTGAGCTTCATTTGGTATTTCCTGAGGACCTCAAATGTTTCTTCCAAATCTGCGACATGGTTTCGTGCCTTGGTACTTTTAATCAGCATATCATCCACGTATACTTCTACATTATGCCCAATCTGTTGCTTGAACATCTTGTTGACCAACCTTTGGTACGTCGCTCCTGCGTTCTTTAGACCAAAAGGCATTACCCTGTAGCAATATAGTCCCCTGTCAGTAATGAACGAGGTTTTCTCTTGATCTCCTTCATGCATTTGGATTTGGTTTTACCCTGAAAATGCATCCATGAAGCTAAGGAGCTCATGCCCAGCAGTAGAATCTACCAAGGAATCAATCCTTGGCAGAGGAAAGCTATCCTTTGGGCAAGCTTTATTAAGGTCGGTGAAGTCCACACACATTCTCCATTTGCCATTGGCTTTCTTCACCATAATCACGTTGGCTAACCAATCGGGGTAGAGGACTTCACGGATAGATTCCACTTGTATGAGTTTGTCCACCTCCTTGGCTATAGCTTCATTTCATTCTGGAGCAAATGACCTTTTCTTCTGTTTAATAGGGCACACTGTGGGATCCACATTCAATTTATGGGGTATGACCCTTGGGTCAATTCCCAGATTGTCCTTGTGGGACCATGCAAAAACATCTTTATTTTTTCTTAAGAATTGTAGATGATGAATCAGCTTTGTGTCTAGTTCCTACCTGATCCTGCAAAACAAAGCAAGGGCTCAAGTCACTGGTGTGGTGGTGTGCCAACCACCCTCCGATGCCTAAGTCAGTAGAGAACTTGCTATATCGAAGTAGAATTGAGATTCTTGGTTATTGATGGTGTGTACCTTCATTGGAGTTCTACCGTCACTTTTATAGGCATTTGATAGGAGGTTGAGTCCTAGTAGGACTGTGAACCAGGGATTTTGGATCATCTTCATGATGAGAGTGGAGTCCTGCCTTAGCTGGGACTCCATACTCACCCTGCCTTGGCATGGAATCCTTATCCTTCTCTGGTTGTGTTTACCCTTGGCAACTTTATGCTTATCTTATCGACATCCTTCCTTTATCCCCTAGGATTTTAGGTCTGTTTGGATTGTATCTTGATTGGAACGAATATATTCCAAGAATAAGATCACGGGTTTTATCCCCCTTGCCATAGCTAGGGGCCAGAGCTGGTCCTTGGACCTTGTGTCAGCTCCGTCAGAGGACTTGAACTGGGGTACTTTGGCTCTGTCATAGGTGAGATCAACCAGGGAGGTGGAGACAAGACTGCTCTCGACTCCCTAGGTCCGTGCTTTTTGTAGTGCTGACCTGCTTAGTTCATCCATACTTATCAGGTACTCCCATGTTCCCAGGCTCCAGAACTAACTTGGAGGTTGGGAACATTGGTAAGACCTAGACGGCGGTTACCGCTCTTTTCCTTTTGGCAGAGGGTTTTAAATACGTGGGTCATGTCGTGGGACAAGTGTCAAGATCCCTACTATTCTGGTGTTTAGAGGTGGACGACGAAGATCAAGGAACCGTTCTCGGGATTGATGCTTATCGTTTAAGCTTCTCATTGCTTTGATCGAATTCTATCGATGAGGCATCATCCGTTCAGGCGATCTTCTCCGCGAGACCCTTCTTCGTCACTCCTCCTTTGTCATTGTGTTAGAACCCGTTCTTTCTAGGTACCTTTCTCTCTCCTTGCTGTTCTTCTTTTCATGTTGGATTCTTTCCCTAGTATTGAACTTTCGGGCGCAAGGTGGGCTACTCTGGGGGAGTTCATCTGCGCTAGATTAGCCAGTTTCATTTCCGTCAACTTTTACTCTCCCGTTATAGAGGATTTTGCTCCTTATTCCATCGTACTCCAAAATAGGGTTTTTCGAGACCTTTTTTATTTGTCAGCTTCCTTATACCCACGATCATCAGTCGGAACCCTAATGTCAGAGGGTCTCATCAATTTTTCTTCGATTCTTCAGGTTGAAGAGTCGATGATGGATGAGGAGGTCCCAATGCGTCGTAGTAGTGATATCAGGGCTCCGTCTGATATGGGTCAGTCGAGCGGTGCCAAACCCTTGTTGATCGCCTCCTTTTTCTTTGTCAAAGGTTACCCGTAGGGTTCCTATTTTTCCTGCTTCCAATATTCCTTCTACGATTACAAATGAAGAGTTGGCCGTTCTTAGGGTTAGATATTCAATTCCATCCTCCATAACCCTTAGGAAGCCCTCTGAATCTGAGCGAGCCTGTTCTTTTACTGAAAGCGAAGCATGTATCTATGTTGGGGCCTTAGAGGGAGGTCTTCGTTTGCCCTTTCCCACTGTGGCTAGGGAAGTATTGAGTTTCTTGGGTTTAGCGCCAGGCCAAATTGTTCCCAACTCCTGGCGTTTGTTGATTGGTTGCACTGCTCTTTGGGGAGCCATGTCAGATGGTCTTACTCCTTTATCCAAATGACCATTTCTCAATCAATTTTCGATAAAAAAAAAAGCTCCTGGGGGTACAGGATGGTATTATTTTACCAAGAGGCCTGGGGGAGAAGAGTTGATTACCGAACTCCACAACGTTCATAAGAACTGGAAGGATAAATTCTTCTTTGTTGGGGGAGATGGATGGGAGCTCCCAAGTTGGGAGGTTGGGTCCTATACGCAGCATGTCCCCAATTGATGGGGGGTACCTGTTGCCAGTTATAAGCCGTAGCTCTTCTTTACCTTTTTTGAATATCATCGAAAGTTCTTTATTCTCAAGGGTTTCTGCTCTTTTATTTTTCTGCAGCTCGTGCTTTATTCCCTTTGACCCTTGCTACAGAAGCGGAGCTCAAGTTGGCCCGGAGCTACGAGATCCATAATTGGGGGTTGCTTGTGACTCCGGAGTCCTTAGCTACTTATTTGTTGGGTCCAGAAACATCTTGTGAGGCCTTAGCTCTTTCGAGAGGTATTTCCTATTTTTATTTTGGCACCAAACTATCTGCTGACTTTCTCATTGTTTTCATTTCTTTTTCTTTTCAGAGGAAGAAAGTGAAGGTAAAGAGATGGCACCAAAAATGGATAAAACTCTGCTGGCCCAACGAAAAGCTGAGAGGGTAAAGCAGTCGTCTGGTGGCATAGCTCCAAAAAGGAAGAGCTCTCGCCTTCAAAAGGAGCTAAATGTTGATAGCTTTCTGGATGCTGACCTTTCAAGGGACCCTGCTTTTGACTTAGTGGTTGAGTACATTGTCGAGGAAGAAACTGAGAAACCAAAAAGAAGAGCTAAGGTTGCACCTGTGGAAGGCACCCCTCCTACTAAGTAGGTGAAAACTTCTATTGGCTCTTCTGTGCTGGGCAATTATCAGGAAGCCCTCAAGCGTGCTTCTGGGCTGCTTTGTGAGGCTGATAAAGAGCTAATGGCAGAGATGTCTCTCCAGACAATTGGGGAGCAAATGTTTGTCGAGCTGGCCATGGTATGTTTCTCTTTTCTATTTTTGATTTCTTTTGTTTCTTCGTTTGATTCTTTCTCTCTTTTTGCAGGCCGCGGCTCGTGGCCGATATCTTACTTCCCAAAGCCATAACCTCGGAAAGCAAGTGGCTACCCTCACAGAAGCCAACGTAAGGCTTACAAAGCAAGGTGCTTCCATGGCTGCAAAGCTCCAGAAAGTGACCAAAGAGAGAGATGTTGCGCTCAAATCGAAGAGAGGTTTGGAGGAAGAGAGAGACACTGCTGTGGCCACTGCTCGGAGTCTAGAACAGAAGATTTCTGAATGGGACGTGGAGATGGAGAAGTATAAGACCATGGGTCTGGGGATGCTTGAAAAGGTGAAGAATGCTCATAGGGAAGCCATTGAGCTCTTTCTGCAGTCCCCTGAGTACCGTCAAGATATTACCCAGCAATATTTTGATGGGTTTGAAGCTATGAGGAGCCGAGCAGCCTTAGCTTTCCCTAATTTGGACTTCTCCAAATTTGAGGTTGATGATGAAGAGGGGCCCTCATGCCTTGACGAGGGACAGAAGGGGGAGGAGGAAGGCGATGAAGTGGCATCCAAAGACACATCTATCCCGAGCTCTTCGATTGCATCCCTTCTCCAAACTCCAGATAAAGTCTCTCTCCCTCTTGAAACTCCCACTCCTGCAATAACACCTCCTGGCCCATCATCTGGTGATGGGTAGGCTATTGACAGTTCCACCCCGGGCCTTTAAATGGGCTTTGAAACTTTTAATTCACTTGGGTCTGTAACTAAACACTTTTAAATACTTTCGTACTTCAGCTGTGTTTGTTTTGGGAGTGGCCTTTGGTTTGGCCTCAACTCCCACTTGGCTGGATGACCTAAACATTTTTCTTGATGATCAATTAGGATGATCTTAATGAGATCATATTTTAGGGCCTTTTAAAAGCTGTTATGACAGGTACAGGTGCGGATTGAGAGTGAAAGAATGCTTTCACTACATGTTATGGCATTTTTTCAATAGTCTTTGTGCATGTAGACATTTTGATTTTGCCAATTCCTGCCCTTGTTATTGTTGTGCCAAGCTCTTGAGCTTTTAGATTTTTACCAAAGGGGCATACCCTTTGTGGTACCAAGATCTGAAGCTAGGGATTATTCCTTTTGTTTTGGAAATTCTTCCTTTAAGCTTCTTTTTCTTTTTGGTCTTCTTTTATTGCATAGTTATACTACGTCTTACTCCCCTAAGTGTGTGAATTGCTTGTATTCAAACAATTGAGACACTTATTTGATTTTCCCATGGGATATCTATTAGGTGAGTCTTTGAGCTTGGAAATTTTGATATAAATTTGATTCCAAAGATTGCATAGCTGTGTTAAGTCTTTGAGCTTGGAAATTTTCCCAGAGCTTCTTTTATTGCATAGCCTTAGCTACGTCATTTGAGCTTGGAAATTTTCCTAAGCTTCGTTTTGTGCATAGCTGTGCTACGTCTGTGAGCTTGGAAATTTCTCCTAAGCTTTATTTATTGCATAGCCTTAGCTACGTCATTTGAGCTTGGAAATTTTTCCTAAGCTTTATTTAATGCAAAGCTGTGCTACGTCTGTGAGCTTGGGAATTTTTCCTAAGCTTTATTTAATGCATAGCTGTGCTACGTCTATGAGCTTGGGAATTTTTCCTAAGATTTATTTAATGCATAGCTGTGCTACGTCTGTGAGCTTGGGAATTTTTCCTAAGCTTTATTTAATGCATAGCTGTGCTACGTCTATGAGAGAGTGGCAAACAATTGAAACACTTGTGATTATATTTCCGTAGAATGTAATCCTTGTCTTTCAAAATTTGAACCGAAGGGTTCAAATCTTTGGCATTAAGTAAAAACAATCGGTTCAACTACCCGAGGTAATAGGGTGTGTAACTTCCCATTACTCTAAGCAGTTGAGGTGGCGGTTTTAATTGCAGCTTTGATTATAATCATGTTGATTAATTTTAGGAAGCAGTTAGTGAACCGTCTAAGATGTGCTATAAAAACCAATAGTCATTATAGATTACTCCCCATTCCACAATCAGATTTAAGTTGCTAATGGCGAACAATGATCGTACCTCCGAGTTGTACCAGGAGCTGCAGAGCCTGAAGGCAGCCATAAATGGGCTGTCTTCGAAGATGGAGGCCATGGCGGAATCCATTTCTGTCATGGAGAAGACGGTTCGCATGGTGTTGATAGCCAACTGGGACCAGTTGGAGGCTTTCCGAGGGCAACCGGCGCCACCAGTTCCTTCCCCTCCAAGGGAGGGAGGTAGTGATTAGGTTTCAACTTTGTGGGTTTTACCCATAAAGTTTTTATGTAAAAGCTGTCCACATCCCTTGGGGTGTGGATTTATTAATAAAATTTGAATAGTTTTATTCTTCTGCTTGCCTTTTTTAATACCATGTGTACAGGAAATTTGAACAATCATCCCTCGTGGAGTTTTATTGGCCACAGGGGCTAACAAAGAGAACACGTGGTCCTAACAAAAACAACTTTGTTGCTAAAGTTTTATTGAAAACAAAAGTTTTCTAAAAACATAAATAAACTTCCTAAAAACAGGAAGCAACCTTCACCGTAAGCACCTACTCGTAATACTTCTTGAGATGTTCTACATTCCATGAATTTAGCAACTCTTTTCCCCTTAGGGTTGCACGCCTGTATGCACCAGCTTTGATATGGTGCAAAATCTGATAGGGCCCTTCCCAATTTGGGCCGAGCTTGCCCACCTTCTTTCCGGTTGGATCAACTTTCCTTAGGACTAAGTCACCAGCTCAAAAATTTCTCGGTCTAACCTGTGCTGCATGGTACTTGACCATTCTTTGCTGGTATACAGCCACTTTGGCCATTGCTGTGTCTTTGTTTCTTCCAAGAGATCCAGTTCAGCCCTAAGATTTTCCTGGTTTTCCTGGTGGTCCGAGCTTGCGGTCCTGTAATTGAGGAGCTCAATTTCAATTGGGACTACCGCTTAAGCCCCAAATGCAAGAGAGTATGGAGTTTCTCCAGTTGCAGTCTGGGGGGTTGTGCATATGCCCATAGCACATTATAAAGCTCATCTGGCCAAGCTCCTTTGGCTTCTTATAGCCTCTTCTTAATCCCCTTCTTGATTGTTCGATTTGTGACTTCTACCTGTCCATTGGTTTTGGGTGAGCCTTGGAGGCATAATGTACATGTATTATTCCCTTGGAAATACAGTACGCTTTGAACTGAGCATTATCAAATTACTTTCCTCGGTCTGTGACTATTACATGTGGTAACCCAAATCGGCTTATAATAAATTTCCATAAGAAATCGATTGTAACCTCTGCTGTGATTGTGGCTAGTGCCTTACCTTATACCCACTTTGTAAAGTAATCCACAGCTATGATGGCATGCTGGACCTGGCCTGCCGCCATTGGAAGTGGGCCAATTAGGTCTACTCCCCACTGGGCAAACGGCCAAGGTCCTTTCATTGGAGTTAGGACTGTGGGTGACCCGTGAATGATGTTTGCAAAGCGCTGGCACTTCTCACATTTTTGGACCATAGAGTTGCAATCCTTTTGCATACTTGGCTAGTAATATCCCAACCTAAGGAGTTTGTAGGCTAACATGCGGGTACCTTGGTGATCCCCACATACTCCTTGGTGGACTTCTTCCATTGCCCTTGTGGATTCTGCCGTGGTCAAACATCTAAGGTATGGTAGTGAGAAGCTCCTTTTATACAGCACATCTCCCATCATCAGGTATTTTGCAGCTCTGATTTTGAGCTGCCTAGCCTTGACCTTATCGTCTGGTAGAGTCCCATTCGTTATGTAGTCAACTATGGGACCTGTCCATGAATTGCGGTAGTCGATAGCTTGTACCTGTACGTCCGGGGCAAAGATGATGGGTGATGAATCAGTTTTGAGTCCAGCTCCGACCTGATCCTACAAAACAGAGCTAAAACTTGAGTCACCAGTGTGGTGGCGTGCCAACCACCCTCCGATGCCTAAGTCAGTATAGAGCTTGCTATATGGTAGGAGAATTAAGGTTCTCGGTTGTGAGTAATCCGTACCTTTATTGGAGTTCTACCGTTACTTTTATAGGCATTTGATTGGAGGTTGAGTCCTAATAGGACTGTATCCCGGGGATTTTGGATCGCTTTAACAAGGTGGGTGGAGTCCTGCCTTAGCTGGAACTCCACGAGCACCCTGCTTTAGCATGGAATCCTTATCCGATGATAATATGATTATCTTTAGCAATTTATGCTTATCTTACCGACTTCTCTTCCTTTATCCAGTGGGATTTAGGTTTATCAGAGTGGTATCTTGATGGGAATGAGTACATTCCATATTTATTACTTATCCTGTTTTAGCTTAGTGTCAAAGCTGGTCCTTAGACCTTATTCTAGCTCTGTCTCATGGGCGTAGCTGGCACCTTCTTACTTTGTCATGGGTGGTGCTCTCCTGGGGGGGCTTGGGCGAAGCTGACTTCTACTCCCCAGGTCCGTACTTCTTGCTGAGCTGGCCTTGCCAGATTTATCCTACTTATCAGGTACTCCCCTGTTTCCAAGCTCCAGCTCTTGGTCGGAGGTAAGAAACACAGTCCAGACCTGTGTGGCGGTTGCCGCTCTTTCTCTTTTTTGGAGGGTTTTAAATTCGTGTTGCATCATGGGACAGGTATCGAAATCCTTGTTACTCTGGTGCTCAGAGGTGGACGGCAAAGATTCAGGAGCGCTTATCGGGATTGATGCTCAGGGTTAAGGCATACCCTTGTTCTGATTAAACTCTATCAGAGAGGCGTTTGAATCATCCCAGGCAATTTCTCGTGTGAGACCTTGCTTCTCCGATTCTCCTTCGTCGTCGTGTTAAAGGCCATCTTTTCTAGGTACGTTCCCCTCTTCTTGTTGTTCTTCTCTTTTAGATTTTTCCTTTCCTGGTGAGATTTCGAGCCCAGAGTGGGCTACTCCAGGGGAGTTTATTTACGCTAGGTTAGCCGGTTTTGCTTCTGCCAACCTTGTCTCTCCCGTTATAGAAGACTTCACACCTTATTCTACTGTACTCCAAGACAGGGTTTTTCGAGATCTTTTTGGTTTATTAGCTTCCTCATACCCACGATCATCCGTCGGAACCCTAATGTCGGAGAGTCTTATCAATTTTTCCTTGATTCTCCAAGTCGAAGAGTCGACGGTGGACGAGGAGGTCCCAATGTGCCGTAGTAGTGTGGCTAGGGCTCCGACTCATGTGGGTCCCTAGTGGTGTCAACCCCTTGTCACCCCCGACTTATTTGAAGGGTCCCCGCAGGGTTCCTACCTTTTCTGCTTCCACCATTCCTTCTACAATCATGAACGAGGAGTTGGCCGTTCTTAGGGTTAGGTTTTCGATTCCATCCTCTGTAACCCTTCGGAAGCCCTCTGAGTCTCGTGGAAGAGCTCCTAGAACAAGGGCAACCCGGAAAAACAGTAAGGATTGGAACGGGGTTAAGCTCAGTAGCAAGAACGGAGCTGCTGCAATTCCTAAGAAGGAACAGAGATGTCTTTGTAAGGTCCCACGAGGACATACCAGGGATTGACCCAAGGGTCATATCTCACAAGCTCAACGTGGATTCCACCATTCGCCCTGTTAAACAGAAGAAGAGGACTTTCGCTCCAGAACGAAACGAGGCTGCGACCAAAAAAGTAGAAAAGCTCATACAAGCGAAATCCATCCGCGAAGTTCTCTATCCCGATTGGCTAGCCAACGTGGTTATGGTGAAGAAGGCCAATGGCAAATGGAGGATGTGTGTAGACTTCACAGACCTCAATAAAGCATGTCCAAAGGATAGCTTTCCTCTGCCAAGGATTGACTCCTTGGTGGATTCTACAGCTGGGCACGAGCTCCTCACCTTCATGGATGCATTTTCAGGATATAATCAAATCCAAATGCATGAAGAAGATCAAGAGAAGACCTCGTTCATTATCGATCGGGGACTATATTGTTACAAAGTGATGCCCTTCGGTCTTAAAAACGCAGGGGCAACTTACCAAAGGCTGGTCAACAAGATGTTCAAGCAACAGATTGGGCGCAACGTAGAAGTATACGTGGATGACATGCTGGTCAAAAGTGCCAAGGCACGGGACGATATAGCAGATTTGGAAGAAACTTTTCATGTCCTCAGAAAATACAAGATGAAGCTCAACTCAACAAAATGTGCTTTCGGAATCTCCTCAGGGAAATTCTTAGGCTTCATGGTATCCCAAAGAGGAATCGAAGCAAACCCTGAGAATGTAACAACTCCGATTTTCAGTAAATAAAAATCTCGTTGTTTATTATTTTGACTCTATAAATTCCGTATTTTCCAACAATCCGTCATGATTAGATTTATTCGATTCAAACCCTAATTTTGTTTCGCCTTGCGATTTAGTCATTTTCTAAAGACAAGTGAGATAGCAACCCTAAGTCGTCCTATTTAGCAAGCCTAGCTAGCTTCCGACTAATCGTTAGAGTAGCCTAATCGAACCTTTGAACCATTTGAACCCTAAGTGAGACCTTGACCAAATGTCAACCCTTGATCTATTACCCATTGGACGATAGATACTAGGATAATCTTTATCCATTGGACCATAGGTTTTACCCCTTGGATATTGTGACAAGATTTCTAGGTACACTTTATAAGATTATATATTACTTACCATCTTTACCCATTGGACGATAGAAGTTAGGAGATTTATTACCCATTGGACGAAAGGTTAACCTTTCCACCTAGTATAAGGTCCATTAGTTTAATTAGATTCACCATGAGTCATTGTACTATATTAGATAGATTATGTAAGCTTAGTACTTCATCCTTTAACCATTGGTTAGTAAATGTTAGGGAATTATAATCCATTGGTCCATAAAACTATATCAAGCTATAGTACTAGGTTAGTATTAGTTAATTCCTTCCTAGATATGATATGTACTAATTTGATTAAAGTATATGATATGTTTACATCATCCTAGCATACTATATATTAGTATATAGTTATAAGTACATAGGTGGCATATTGACATAATTTAATAGGATAGTTTGACTTAGAAATCCAAAATGAGATCACATAGTACATTGTCCTTTTTGCTAGTCTTCCTATCAACCAAGGAAGGAGAGAGAGAGAGAGAGAGAGATGAGGGAGAGAGATAGGAGAGAGAGAGAGAGAGATATTGCATGTACCTTCCTTGATCTTGTTCTACCAAAACCCTAATACTATATACATTAGTACTTGTACTTTGAAAGATGAAGAATAGGATGACCTAAGATATAACCAAGTACTAGATTTTCTTACAAACTATTAGTTTAACCTTACTCTTTCACTTAGTCAAATACCAACCATTTGTCCTTTCTCCATTAGGTGTCCAAGAGAGAGAGAGAGAGAGAGAGAGAGAGGGAGAGAGTGGCCGAGAGAGAGAGAGAGAGAGAGAATTCGGATGAGAGAGGGAGAGAGAGTGTGATGTGTGTGACTAGTGTACTCCCATATCTTCCTACATCATCCTATTGCATCACTTTGTACCACCATATCTAGGGTTTCTTATTCTTTCAACCCTAAAGGACTACCATATCTTATTTTCTATCCTAGACTAGACACAAACCCCATTAAAGAAACCTAAACCTTGTCCTAGTTTGAAAGAAAGAATAAGAGAAAATCTTGTAGTCTTTCCAACTCTTGTACCTTCTTTGGACCAAAGGGAGAGAGAGAGAGAGAGAGGGAGAGAGAGCCAAGAGAGATGGGAGAGAGAGAGGCCGGGAGAGAGTGAGAGAGGGAGAGAGAGATTTGTGTGATGTGTGCAAGTGTACAACTAGCCTAGTCATTGTCCTTTTGATCAACACCTCATCCAATCTAAGGACAATCAAATCTAGTCAATCTATGATCCATTGGATAACAAATGTTAGGGGAAATATTGTCTCTTGGATAATAGACCAACTTGGCCTATAAATAGCAAGCCATTTCAAGCCTTTGAACTCACACCTTCAAGCATTGCTCCAACTTCTCTCTAGAAAGTCTAAGTGTTCTTGTTATTCTTGCTTAGTTCTTAGTTGTTCTTGAAGTTCTTCCCTAGTTCTTCAAGAAACTCTTCTAGTGCCGCCACAAAGCCGCCACTCCACCACCCTACCGATCCAAAAGTTTTAGTAGTATTAGTCAAGATCAAGTTTCGAGCGAAACCTTTCTCTTTCGAAGCTATCGAAGCCATTCCTAAGCCGTTACTCTGTCCGACGAACTATTTTCCTAATCCGTAGCCGACTACCACCAAGAAGAACGGTAGATATTCTATATCTACTTTTCTCTACGTATACGTATATATGTAGAATACTCCTTACGTATAGCATAGTTTTCCTATACTTTCAAAGATCTAAGTATAGCGTATTGCATGCGTATTTCGAACTGATTATGGATTATTCTAAACCTTTGAAATTCTAAGTACACGTAGGTTATCTTGTCCTTAAGCATGACTAGAAATGTTTAAGAGTTGTTATCTTGATTAACCATTGCATGATTAGCTTAACGTTAGAAGTACTCAATCAACATATGCTGTTTTGAATTTAAGAAAGCATGATTTAGGATTAAGCTGTTTTAATCTTAGAATGAATGTAAGCATGATTATGTGATTACTTGACTACTTGTTGTTGATAAAGCATAAGTGATTTATCACTCCAAAGGTGCCCGTCCATGTGGCACTATGCTTAACCTTGTGTGATTAAATGTGAGTATGATGATGTGACAAAATGAGCATGCTATCTAATATAGAGTTGAATGATCTTGTTAGTTTAGTTTCAAGATTTCTTAAGTTGTGGAATGAATTACCGCGGAGTCTATGCATGCGAACGAGACACGAAAACCTAGAAAGTAGAAACATGACACCTAGGGTGTGGTTGATATGGATAAAATGAAGGATGGGATTAACATGCGGAAAATATTTTGAAAGTACATAATGACCGGACTTGGTAGTCATTGTGTAAGTGTTTTCGAAAACCGTAATGTAGCCGGACTTGGTAGCTCATTGCATAGATTTCCAATGGGACCGGACGTGGTAGCCAATGCAAGTTTTGAAAGAATGTGTTTTGTGAAAACCGTAATGTGGCCGGACTTGGTATCTCATTGCGTAGATTTCCAATGGGGCCGGACGTGGTAGTCTCATGTGGAAATGGGGCTTGGCCGGACGTGGTAGCCAATGCAAATTTTGAAATGGATTTTGTAAACCATGATTGGCCGGACTTGGTAGCCATTGTGAGTGTTACTAATGAAGCCGGACTTGGTAGCCTCATTAGTAACAATTTATGAAAGAACGTTGGAAATTATGGTTTTGGTAAAGGTGAAAATGTTGACACAGTCTACGATGAGTCGCGTAGGAGAAACACGAAAAGGCATGACACCAACGCTAAAAGATATCGAATACGAATGTATCATTGTTTATCTATGTTGTTGAATGAGCATGTGTAATTGTTTATATGCTTCCTTGCTTTAAGTTAAGAGTTAGTGGGTATAGTTTATTCTATTGGGCTTGTAGCTCACGGTGTTACCTTTTTGGTGAGCCTGACATATTATACTGGGGGCGACGCTGGTATAATGTGTCAGAGTTAATTGATGAGCAAGGTGAGCAGTACGTGTTGCAGGCTTTTGGAGCCGAAGAGCTTGCTAGGATGGAAGAAGAAGCGGAGTAGTAGAATACCCTAGAAATTCCCTCCTTGTGTAATAAAAGTACTCTAGTAAGACTTATGTTGTAATAACGAGCTTGACTCTTAGTCTTTTTATTCAATAAAATGTTTAATTAACGAACCCGAAAATGGGGGCGTTACAACTTGGTATCAGATCTTTAGGTTCAAAACCTCGGCCATGGGTAGAATGGGTAGAACCACGAGATAGATTGACCGTTGCACAAACGTGAATTGAATTTAAGTTTACCGTCCCAAATTGGGTGGAATTCTGTCGAAACAATCTCCGGATGGAAGCAAGGTGTGGAAATTGGCAATACCACCGAGCTGGGAATTCCCGAACAATTGGATGATGACTTAAATCAAGAATCAAATGTGGAACTTAAAAACTTGGAAAATTTCTAGTTTGAGTGAAGCCTTGCCATAAAACCTATCAATAGTGAACCTGTCAAAATTTTCTTACTAATTGAGGTTTAACCTTTCCTTGTAGATGGAACCACCGGACTTTTATCAAATCAACCTACTAGTCGAAGCTCGACAACTTAGAAGCACCATAAGAGCCATGACTCATCAACTCGTGGAAGATCCCTACTTTCCTTACACTTTTCCCTACATACACGACTTTTACCACGAGCACGGTGCCGTTCCACTTCCCGAAATTGAGGAGGAGGATGACGCCGAAGCAGCACCTGTCCTAGTTCACATAGCACCCCCCGACGATGAGGAAATTGTAGTCGAGAAGGAACCGGAAGAGAATCCCGAGGAAGATCCCGAAGAATTTAACGACCCACCAGAAAATGAAGCCGATTGGCAACACTTGATGAATGGACCAAACCCGGACTTACCATCTGATGATGAGGAACCATTAAGCGATGAAGAGATATCCGATGATGAGGAGGAGGATTTTATGGATTTCAACACCGACCCCAGTGACGTGTCACCGCCACCCTTTGAGACCGACATAGGTGCCTACAGGGCTCACTTTCCACCTATCTTCTAGATCCATGAGTAGAGCATGTCACAATTAGGCCTTTTGCTGTAGTATAACGCAATAGAATGACATGTTGTAAGTAGGATTTCTAATTGTAATCCTTCGGAACGTAGGATGTATCGTAGGAAGTAATTGAACTCTTGGTGTAAATAGCGTAGGAAGTTTAGGCTGTTATAAGCCATCTATGTTGTACTTGCTTCGTTTATGCAATGAAAAATTATGTGTTTCCTTTCTATCTGTGCTCACTATTTATATGCATACTTGTGCGCGACTACCACTTTTAAGTCTAATATATAATTTTCTTATTGTAGATATGGATAGTCGTACCTTTGCTACCCAGACCAATGTTGCGGACCTGATACTTATCAAGGCCATACTGGCACCTGAGAGCCCTATCCCGATACCCCACTTGGGTATATGTGACCCCGAGACTGGCCACCAAATATACCAGTCTATCGTGATGGCACCCCTCACCAACAAGGACCAACTCATGGAGATAAAGGCATATGCCGAAGAGATCCGTCTAAAGGGAGAACACTGGCTCGAGAGAAGGGAGAAGGAATGGAAGGAGCAATTGAGAGAGTATTTCGGACTTATTCCACCTAGTTAGTAGTTTAGTAGTATTAGAATAAGGTTCGGTAGTTGTAATTGCACTTATGGCGCACGTAGACTAACCAAACCATGTCATCAGAATTAGTAGGATCGTTTCAACTTGTAATAGGAAATCTGTCTTGTATTTCTCTTTTAAAACTCTATGTTTCGTTGTAATCCTTTACTCATCTATGAGAAGCTATCTTATTTTATGGTATTATATTGCACCCTGTTTTAAATTCTGTCGTTAATCTTAGGGAGAAAACCGAATTTCTAAAAGAAATTTTTCAATAGGCTAAACCTCCCCCTTTACAATTTTCACTCGTAGATGGTGAATCGATGCAGTGGATTAGGATACAAAACCGGAGAGTCCTCCAACGCAAACCCTAGCCTAGCCCAAGTCGTGTAGGCATTCGTAGCCGCCTTGAATGCCAACCGCCAAAACCCTAACCGCGATGACGGACCTATGACTCGAACCCGAGCCATGAATGAGTTCTGCAAACGCCGACCCCCGACCTTCCACGGAGATACCAACCCCACTGTAGCCGAAGCATGGCTGAAGGAAACTAAGGTGATCCTGGACACCTTGGAGATTAACCGCGATGGAGATCGTGTAGCCTTAGCCACGTACCAACTGAAGGGAGAAGCCCGCTATTGGTGGGAACTGATGGAGGCAACCCATGCCATAGCCACCATGACCTTCGTTGAGTTCGAAACCCTGTTTCTTGACAAGTATTTTCCTACACCCATTCGCCTAGCCAAGGAACAAGAATTCATGAACCTGAAGCAAGGAACGATGACCGTGACCCAGTACGCGGCCAAGTTCGAGGAACTATCCCGTTACGCCACGGACGCTGTGTCAAATGAGGACAAGAAGGCGAGAAGATTCGAGTGGGGGCTGACGACCGCTCGCAGAGCCGTAGTGGCACAAACTTTTCCCACATACTCTAGTGTGGTGAAATGTGCCCTTCGATTGGAGAGTGAAGAGGCTGACTTCAAGAATCGATGGAGGAAGGCAACCGGCGGACCAATCCGAAACCAAGTAACCATCAACAACCGCGGACCCTACCTCACCAAACCCTTTGCTTCTTCTCAAAACAACCAAGCCTGGAAGACCACTGCAATAACTCGTGACAATAGAGATCTGTCGACAGTTAAGTGTTACAACTGTCAGGCTATGGGCCATTACAGCCGCCAATGCCCACAAACCCAGAAGAAGGGAAATGGGAATTTTGGAAACCAAGGAGCTCAATCTGGATAAGCCGGATTTGCGAAGCCAACTCCTGGAATCTCACCTTAACAGCCGAATGGGCAAAACAAGGGAAAGCAGCCCGTGGGAAACCAACAAAACACTGGAGGGCGTATCTTTGCGCTGCAGACTGAGGAACAGGAGCAGGATCCCTCTGTGATCCAAGGTACGCTATTGTTATATAGTACCTGCGTGCAAGCCTTGTTTGACTCTGGTGCATCCCATTCATTTATATCTACTGCCTGCGTAGCTGCTCTAGCGCTTGAAACAGAACCCCTTAGTGCAAGTACGAAGGTAGCATCACCATTGGGGGGGAGTATAACTATTAGTCTAGTATGTAGAGGGTGCGAATTAGAGGTAGCCAACTTGAGCTTAACCTGCGATCTCAGAGTGATCGACATGGCGGATTTCGACGTAATCTTGGGAATGGACTGGCTATCGGCTCACCGAGCAGTCATAGATTGTCATCAGAAGACCGTAACGGCCTATACCCCTGATGGGACTCGTTTCCGTTTTAAGGGGGATAGACAGGTGGCTAGTTTAACGGTGAAAAGATCTAGGTGGCAGAATCAACTATTTGGATGGCTAGCTAGTCTCCAAATAAAAGAAACTGACAGGATGGAGATGGGATTACCACACATCGTTTGCGAATACGCCGATGTGTTCCCTGAAGAACTTCCTGGTTTACCACCTCCTAGAGAGATAGACTTCTCTATCGAACTCCAACCGGGGACGGCCCCAATTTCTATGGCACCATACCGTATGGCCCCTGCGGAACTAAAGGAGCTCAAGACCCAATTGCAAGAGCTGTTGGAAAATGGATTTATCCGACCAAGCACATCACCATGGGGAGCACCTGCCTTGTTCGTGAAGAAGAAAGAAGGGACACTCCGACTGTGCATCGATTACCGGAGGCTAAACCAAGTCACTATCAAAAACCGATACCCCCTGCCTAGGATCGATGATCTATTTGATCAATTAAGAGGAGCCACCTGTTTTTCAAAAATCGACCTCCGATCGGGATACCATCAACTCAGAATCCGAGATGAGGACATCTCCAAGACAGCCTTCCGTACCAGATATGGACATTACGAGTTCATAGTAATGCCATTTGGGCTGACTAACGCTCCGGCAGTTTTCATGTGTCTCATGAACAAGATTTTCCAACCCTACTTAGATAAGTTTGTAGTGGTGTTCATTGATGACATTTTGATATACTCCGCCAATAAGGAGGAGCACGAAGGACACCTCCGGATAGCACTACAAGTACTCCGAGATAACCAACTCTATGCCAAGGCGAGTAAATGCGAGTTTTGGCTAGAAGTGGTTAAGTTCTTGGGGCACGTAGTATCCAAAGATGGAATAGCCGTGGACGAGAGTAAAGTTGAAGCCGTGATGAATTGGAAGCAACCAACCTCTGTGTTCGAGATCAGAAGTTTCCTAGGATTGGCAGGATACTACCGAAGATTCATACCCAACTTCTCAAGTCTCGCCAAACCAAGGACGAGACTAACTCAGAAAGGAGTGAAACTGGATTGGACGGAAGCCTGTGAGAAATCTTTTCAGGAGATGAAAAGAAGGCTGACCAGTGCGCTGATACTTATCATCCCCGAGCGAGGTGTGGATTATACCGTTTATTGCGACGCGTCAAGAGATGGCTTGGGATGCGTGCTAATGCAGAATGGAAAGGTCGTAGCTTACGGATCGCGACAACTCCGACCCCATGAGAAGAATTACCCTACTCATGACTTAGAATTGGCTACAGTAGTGTTCGCCCTCAAAACCTGGCGTTACTACCTGTGGGGAGAACAATTCGAGGTCTTCACCGACCACAAGAGCCTCAAATACCTTTTCACTCAGAAGGAGTTGAACATGAGGCAGCGTCGATGGATGGAGTATTTGGAAGATTACAAGTTTACAATGCAGTACCATCCTGGCAAGGCCAACGTGGTGGCTGACGCCCTGAGTCGAAAGGACAGGGCACAGAAAGTCAAAACTGCCATCAAAGAGTGGGAAATGATGGACACTCTCAATGAATTCAACCTGAAACCTTCCTCAGAAAGTGGGAGTATCCGACTATGTGCACTTGTTGCAGAACCAGCACTTCACCAGGAGATCTTGTTAGCCCAAACCACTGAGCAAGAATGCGAGTTCATTCGGTATCGAATCCGAGAAGGAAAGGCGATACCAGGATGGACGATCGAGGGAGACAGTAACCTGAGATTCAAAGGAAGGGTCTTCGTACCTAATATTGGAACTCTTTGAGAAGCTGTACTCCGAGAAGCACACCATTCAAACTTCGCAGTCCACCCCGGAGGTACAAAGATGTACCATGATTTGCGAAGGACGTACTGGTGGGAAGGAATGAAGAAGGACGTAGCTCGCTTTGTATCAACCTGTCTTGTGTGTCAACAAGTCAAGGCCGAGCATTAGAAACCAGGAGGCGACCTTCAACCTTTGCCAATCCCGACTTGGAAGTGGGAGCACATCTCAATGGACTTCGTAACCGGACTACCAAGAACTGCCAAAACCAACACTGCCATCTGGGTGATTGTGGACAGAATCACCAAATCCGCGCATTTTCTGCCTGTGAAGATGATAGAAAACGTGGAACAACTGAGCCTGTTGTACATTCGGGAAATTGTACGACTACACGGTGTACCCGTCTCGATTGTGTCAGGCAGAGACCCACGGTTTGTGTCCCATTTCTGGAAAGGATTACAGAAAGCTTTGGGAACAGATGTAAGGCTTAGCACAGCCTTCCACCCGCAAACCGATGGCCAAACAGAGAGAACGATACAGACCTTAGAGGATATGCTGAGAGCCTGCGCTTTGGATTTCTCTGAGAACTGGGAGCAGCATTTACCATTGGTAGAGTTTGCCTACAACAGTAGTTATCAAGCAAGTATAGGAATGGCACCCTATGAAGCTTTATACGGTCGACCTTGCCGATCCCCAGTCTGCTGGACAGATGCTGGAGAAACAGGATTAATTGGACCTGATATAGTACGTGACACCACGGAAAAGGTCAAAACCATCAGGCAAAGAATCCAAACCGCTCAGAGCCAACAGAAGAGTTATGCGGATAAAAGAAGCCGACCTTTAACCTTTACCGTAGGAGACCACGTGTTTCTGAAGATAAGACCGAAGAAAGGAGTCATCAGATTTGGGAAAAAGGGAAAACTGTCCCCACGTTACATCGGACCTTTTGACATCGTGGAGAAGATCGGAAGAGTCGCATATCGACTAGCCCTACTGCAACAGCTGGATCGAGTGCATGACGTGTTCCATGTGTCAATGCTCCGTAAGTACCTCGCCTTACCCACGCATGTTCTCAACTGGGAAGACGTTACCATCGAAGAAGATGCGACGTATGAGGAAGAACCAATCGAGATTCAAGACCGAAGCGAGAAGACGATCCGAAACAAGACAATCAAACTAGTACGAGTCCTGTGGAAACACCGAGGAACTGGAGAGACCACTTGGGAAAGAGAGGAGACTATGAAGGCAACTCACCCTCACCTGTTTGAATCCGAGCGTGCGTCTAATTTTGGGGACGAAATTGTTTAAGGGGGATAGGTTGTAACAACTCCGATTTTCAGTAAATAAAAATCTCGTTGTTTATTATTTTGACTCTATAAATTCCGTATTTTCCAACAATCCGTCATGATTAGATTTATTCGATTCAAACCCTAATTTCGTTTCGCCTTGCGATTTAGTCATTTTCTAAAGACAAGTGAGATAGCAACCCTAAGTCGTCCTATTTAGCAAGCCTAGCTAGCTTCCGACTAATCGTTAGAGTAGCCTAATCGAACCTTTGAACCATTTGAACCCTAAGTGAGACCTTGACCAAAAGTCAACCCTTGATCTATTACCCATTGGACGATAGATACTAGGATAATCTTTATCCATTGGACCATAGGTTTACCCCTTGGATATTGTGACAAGATTTCTAGGTACACTTTATAAGATTATATATTACTTACCATCTTTACCCATTGGACGATAGGTTAACCTTTCCACCTAGTACAAGGTCCATTAGTTTAATTAGATTCACCATGAGTCATTGTACTATATTAGATAGATTATGTAAGCTTAGTACTTCATCCTTTAACCATTGGTCAATAAATGTTAGGGGAATTATAATCCATTGGTCCATAAAACCATATCAAGCTATAGTACTAGGTTAGTATTAGTTAATTCCTTCCTAGATATGATATGTACTAATTTGATTAAAGTATATGATATGTTTACATCATCCTAGCATACTATATATTAGTATATAGTTATAAGTACATAGGTGGCATATTGACATAGTTTAATGGGATAGTTTGACTTAGAAATCCAAAATGAGATCACATAGTACATTGTCCTTTTTGCTAGTCTTCCTATCAACCAAGGAAGGAGAGAGAGAGAGAGAGAGAGAGAGAGAGAGAGAATTCGGAGAGAGAGATGAGAGAGAGGCCGAGAGAGAGATAGATAGGAGAGAGAGAGAGAGAGAGAGAGAGAGAGATATTGCATGTACCTTCCTTGATCTTCTTATACCAAAACCCTAATACTATATACATTATTACTTGTACTTTGAAAGATGAAGAATAGGATGACCTAAGATATAACCAAGTACTAGATTTTTTTACAAAATCTTCTTACAAACTATTAGTTTAACCTTACTCTTTCACTTAGTCAAATACCAACCATTTGTCCTTTCTCCATTAGGTGTCCAAGAGAGAGAGAGAGAGAGAGAGAGGGAGAATGGCCGAGAGAGAGAGAAAGAGAGAGAGAGAAAATTCGGATGAGAGAGGGAGAGAGAGTGTGATGTGTGTGACTAGTGTACTCCCATATCTTCCTACATCATCCTATTGCATCACTTTGTACCACCATATCTAGGGTTTCTTATTCTTTCAACCCTAAAGGACTACCATATCTTATTTTCTATCCTAGACTAGACACAAACCCCATTAAAGAAACCTAAACCTTGTCCTAGTTTGAAAGAAAGAATAAGAGAAAATCTTGTAGTCTTTCCAACTCTTGTACCTTCTTTGGACCAAAGGGAGAGAGAGAGAGAGAGAGAGAGAGAGAGAGAGAGAGAGAGAGCCGAGAGAGATGGGAGAGAGAGAGGCCGGGAGAGAGTGAGAGAGGGAGAGAGAAATTTGTGTGATGTGTGCAAGTGTACAACTAGCCTAGTCATTGTCCTTTTCATCAACACCTCATCCAATCTAAGGACAATCAAATCTAGTCAATCTATGATCCATTGGATAACAAATGTTAGGGGAAATATTGTCTCTTGGATAATAGACCAACTTGGCCTATAAATAGCAAGCCATTTCAAGCCTTTGAACTCACACCTTCAAGCATTGCTCCAACTTCTCTCTAGAAAGTCTAAGTGTTCTTGTTATTCTTGCTTAGTTCTTAGTTGTTCTTGAAGTTCTTCCCTAGTTCTTCAAGAAACTCTTCTAGTGCCGCCACAAAGCCCCCACTCCACCACCCTACCGATCCAAAAGTTTTAGTAGTATTAGTCAAGATCAAGTTTCGAGAGAAACCTTTCTCTTTCGAAGCTATCGAAGCCATTCCTAAGCCGTTACTCCGTCCGACGAACTATTTTCCTAATCCGTAGCCGACTACCGCCAAGAAGAACGGTAGATATTCTATATCTACTTTTCTCTACGTATACGTATATATGTAGAATACTCCTTACGTATAGTATAGTTTTCCTATACTTTCAAAGATCTAAGTATAGCGTATTGCATGCGTATTTCGAACTGATTATGGATTATTCTAAACCTTTGAAATTCTAAGTACACGTAGGTTATCTTGTCCTTAAGCATGACTAGAAATGTTTAAGAGTTGTTATCTTGATTAACCATGGCATGATTAACTTAACGTTAGAAGTACTCAATAAACATATGCTGTTTTGAATTTAAGAAAGCATGATTTAGGATTAAGCTGTTTTAATCTTAGAATGAATGTGAGCATGATTATGTGATTACTTGACTACTTGTTGTTGATAAAGCATAAGTGATTTATCACTCCAAAGGTGCCCGTCCATTGGGCACTATGCTTAACCTTGTGTGATTAAATGTGAGTATGATGATGTGACAAAATGAGCATGCTATCTAATATAGAGTTGAATGATCTTGTTAGTTTAGTTTCAAGATTTCTTAAGTTGTGGAATGAATTACCGTGGAGTCTATGCATGCGAACGAGACATGAAAACCGAGAAAGTAGAAACATGACACCTAGGGTGTGGTTGATATGGATAAAATGAAGGATGGGATTAACATGCGGAAAATATTTTGAAAGTACATAATGACCGGACTTGGTAGTCATTGTGTAAGTGTTTTCGAAAACCGTAATGTAGCCGGACTTGGTAGCTCATTGCATAGATTTCCAATGGGACCGGACGTGGTAGTCTCATGTGGAAATGGGGCTTGGCCGGACGTGGTAGCCAATGCAAGTTTTGAAAGAATGTGTTTTGTGAAAACTGTAATGTGGCCGGACTTGGTATCTCATTGCGTAGATTTCCAATGGGGCCGGACGTGGTAGTCTCATGTGGAAATGGGGCTTGGTCGGACGTGGTAGCCAATGCAAGTTTTGAAATGGATTTTGTAAACCATGATTGGCCGGACTTGGTAGCCATTGTGAGTGTTACTAATGAAGTCGGACTTGGTAGCCTCATTAGTAACAATTTATGAAAGAACGTTGGAAATTATGGTTTTGGTAAAGGTGAAAATGTTGACACAGTCTACGATGAGTCGCGTAGGAGAAACACGAAAAGGCATGACACCAACGCTAAAAGATATCGAATACGAATGTATCATTGTTTATCTATGTTGTTGAATGAGCATGTGTAATTGTTTATACGCTTCCTTGCTTTAAGTTAAGAGTTAGTGGGTATAGTTTATTCTATTGGGCTTGTAGCTCACGGTGTTACCTTTTTGGTGAGCCTGACATATTATACTGGGGGCGACGCTGGTATAATGTGTCAGAGTTAATTGATGAGCAAGGTGAGCAGTACGTGTTGCAGGCTTTTGGAGCCGAAGAGCTTGCTAGGATGGAAGAAGAAGCGGAGTAGTAGAATACCCTAGAAATTCCCTCCTTGTGTAATAAAAGTACTCTAGTAAGACTTATGTTGTAATAACGAGCTTGACTCTTAGTCTTTTTATTCAATAAAATGTTTAATTAACGAACCCGAAAATGGGGGCGTTACAACTTGGTATCAGATCTTTAGGTTCAAAACCTCGGCCATGGGTAGAATGGGTAGAACCACGAGATAGATTGACCGTTGCACAAACGTGAATTGAATTTAAGTTTACCGTCCCAAATTGGGTGGAATTCTGTCGAAACAATCTCCGGATGGAAGCAAGGTGTGGAAATTGGCAATACCACCGAGCTGGGAATTCCCGAACAATTGGATGATGACTTAAATCAAGAATCAAATGTGGAACTTAAAAACTTGGAAAATTTCTAGTTTGAGTGAAGCCTTGCCATAAAACCTATCAATAGTGAACCTGTCAAAATTTTCTTACTAATTGAGGTTTAACCTTTCCTTGTAGATGGAACCACCGGACTTTTATCAAATCAACCTACTAGTCGAAGCTCGACAACTTAGAAGCACCATAAGAGCCATGACTCATCAACTCGTGGAAGATCCCTACTTTCCTTACACTTTTCCCTACATACACGACTTTTACCACGAGCACGGTGCCGTTCCACTTCCCGAAATTGAGGAGGAGGATGATGCCGAAGCAGCACCTGTCCTAGTTCACATAGCACCCCCCGACGATGAGGAAATTGTAGTCGAGGAGGAACCGGAAGAGAATCCAGAGGAAGATCCCGAAGAATTTAACGACCCACCAGAAAATGAAGCCGATTGGCAACACTTGATGAATGGACCAAACCCGGACTTACCATCTGATGATGAGGAACCATTAAGCGATGAAGAGTTATCCGATGATGAGGAGGAGGATTTTATGGATTTCAACACCGACCCCGGTGACTGTGGGCAGCATGCCCTGGAAATTCCGGTTTCCAAAAATGCAAGGGCCCGGATCGAGAGAGCGCGAGCGCAGGTGGCAAGCGCTCAAAAATACAGAGTCGCCACTCGGGTTTTGAAGGTCCAACACCCAAGGAACCGTATTTCGAAGCACCTGCTGCACTGTTTGATTTGAAAAAGTTAAGGAACCAGTCCGTCATAACCATATCTGGGTTCGGGAGCCAGGTTACGAGAGGGGAAGGGTTTTAAGGCACCCCTCTCGCCCAATCCGGAGATCGGTCTCTACTTGAGCATTTTGAAAACGTTGCGATTCTTCTTTTATTAACCAATTTTAGCCAATTAGGGCGGGGGAACAGTTAATCGGGGATTAAAACTGTAACATGTTTGCAGGATGTGATAGATGGCATGGATGAGCAGTTAGTATAGGATGAGAACAGACTGCTGTGGGAGTTTAAACAGACTGGAAAGCTCCTGTTTTGGAGTGTCGCACGCAAGAGGTAACCAGTATGCACTGATCAAGTCAATGCATGCTGATCATACCTGCGCACGCTACTACAAGACCTACGCACGCCAGTAAGCCTAAGCCCACAGCTCTTATTCTCAAACCCTCTGGGCTCTGGAAGAACCAGTGCACACCCAGGACAAACCAAGCAGTTTAAACTCTCTAGGCTCTGGAAGGACCAGTGCACACCCAGGACAAACCAAGCAGTTTATGCAGTCATAATATACAGTTTAAAGGCTGAAAAGCCTAATAAATAAACAAAAACACCCCATAAACAGTGTGGGGACAAAATAATAGCATAAAACCAAGTTAAACATGCAAGGCCAGCCACTGATCGGAAACAGAATGGAACCGTCGCGCGAGGGTTCCGAATCATCGCGCGAGGGTCAACAGTCAACAGTTGCGCCGCGCGTGGCGATTGCGCCTGCGCGCGGTCAACGCTCCATTTGACCATCGCGCGAGGGTTCCAAATTGTCGGCGGCTTCGAGCCAACTTTCCAGTGCCTGGTTTTGCTCGTCCTGGGTTCTGAGACAGGTCCAGAATGATCCGTGGGTACTCCAAAAGAACAGAAATGAATATTGAGATGTAAAACTAACAATTTAAGCTCTAAGAAAAGCAAAACTGATTATTTGCATGCTTAATAGTGAGATATATGTAAATAAAGCGTAAAACAGGTAGGACACCAATCCCCACGCGGTCCATCGTGCACAACAACGAAGTGTCGCGCGTATACGGGACCCTCGCGCGTTGGTTTACACGGTTCTTGAAACCTTGCTAGCTTTAGGGCCAGGATCGGTATTGATGCCTTGACCACCGCCCCTCAAGGATCAGAACAGTGAGCAGAACAAAGTGTTATACCTTTGGCTTTTTTTTGAGTTTGAACGGTGTTTTAGCTTTGATGCTTGAGGTTGAACAAGGTGATAGAGCTTGCAAAATGAGTGTATGTAGATGGCTAGAGTGATGAAGTATCAAGTGTATTTGGGTTTGTGTAACCTTTTGTGCTTGATTTTTTGTAACCCTTTGAAAAAGAACAAAGGGGGCTATTTATAGGCATGGAGGGTGGATCTGGTTTGTGCAAGGAAAGGGACAAAGCCAGCCACGAGGCCTGGCTGAAGTTGCATCGGTGGCCAAATTTCTGCCTCTGAAAAAGTAGGTGGGGAACTGACCATCGCGCGAGGGTTCTAGTCTGTCGCGCGACGGTGCGCCCTGGCGGGCGACGATGCGCCCGGGCGCGCGATGGTTGCGTCCTGGCGCGCGATGATTGCGCCCTCGCGCATCAGTAGGGTTTTTGGCTTTTGGAAGTGGCCTAGGCTAGATTAGGTTTTGGGGTTTTGCAAATACTCAAAGCTCAAACACTCGACATTCCCGGGGTGTTCTTGATCCATTTCATCATCGGGGAATCAAAAACCGTAAGTAAACTAATCTGGAAGCCCAGATTGGGGTGTCTACAGTAGCCCCCCTTTGATGGCACTTGGAGCACCATTGAATTGGTACAAGTAACGTCAAAGGTTTCTAGACACCCCTCAAGGCAATCCAGAGCAGAACATACTAGCAAAGTAGACAAGCATACTTACAGAACCTGATTGGTTGAATGGACGGACGGACCGTCGCTTGTTGATTGAATTTGGACAGGACAGGCTGCAGATGTTGACGGGACCGGCCGTCGTTGATGGGGATCAAGCTATCCTCGGCACAAAGTATTCCAACAAACACGGGTAGGTCGTGTCAGGCAGGTTGAATTCCATCTGTTGGGAATCAGAGCCAATCTCCTTATCAAAGACCATCCGAGACAGAGCAATAAGCCTGCTGGAAGATGCACTTTCGGCTAGACTGAGGGTGATTGTCGTTCGGGACAGGCCAAGGCGGACTCTCCTGGGGAACAATCAGTTGCGGATGAACGGACCATCGAACGATGTTCTGGTCGTTGTTTGTGGATTTGACAGGACCGGCTGTCGTTGATTAGTTTGTCAATGCCACAACACCGATTGAAGAACGCCTCAACACGCTTTGATTTGCCAATGCCTCAACACTGACTGAAGAACGCCTCAACACGCTTTGATTTGCCAATGCCTCAACACTAATTGAAGAACGCCTCAACACGCTTTGATTTGCCAATGCCTCAACACTGACGGTTTGAACGCCTCGACGCTGATTTGATTTGCCAATGCCTCAACACTGACGGTTTGAACGCCTCGACGCGCTTTGGTTTTTGAACGGACAGATCATCAGTATAAATGATCGAGCCGTTGGGGGAATTGACAGGATCAGCTGTCGTTGAAAGCGGACGGGGAGATCATTGTGCTGAGTGATCAAGCCGTTGGGGGAATTGACAGGATCAGCTGTCGTTGAAAGCGGACGGGGAGATCATTGTGCTGAGTGATCAAGCCGTTGGGGGAATTGACAGGATCAGCTGTCGTTGAAAGCGGACGGGGAGATCATTGTGCTGAGTGATCAAGCCGTTGGGGGAATTGACAGGATCAGCTGTATAAATGATCAAACCGTTGAAGCCTGGATGGGAGGATCAGCAGTATAAATGATCAAACCGTTGAAGCCTGGATGGGAGGATCAGCAGTATAAATGATCAAACCGTTGAAGCCTGGATGGGAGGATCAGCAGTATAAATGATCAAACCGTTGAATGACCGATATGGCTGACCGTCATGGATGATATGGCTGACCATCGTTGAATTGGGAGGGCGGATCGCTATAAAAAGTGATCGAGCCGTTTGAAGTTGGACAGGACCGGCTGTCGTTGATTGAGACGGCGGATCACTATAAAAAGTGACCGAGCCATTGGAAATTGGACAGAACCGGCTGTCGTTGTGTTGATCCAAGTAGCACAAACAGTGGATAACATGGATAGAAGCAAGGCGGACTGCAGTTGGGGAGAAATTGGTGACAACTGCTGGGCTGTTTACTTGCTGCCTTCGATACCGGGCAGGCTTGCTTTGTCGTTTTGGTGGATTTTTCCTGCGTTCAACATTTGATATACACACAATATGCAATGATATGTATAACATATTGAAAATGCAGATGCAAGCTTAGGGCGGCTCCTAGAAGGACAACGACGCCTAAGGACTACCACTGAGCCTCATTACTGTACTGTCAGTGCTTCTGAGACGCGCACCCAGAAAGATGGACGCTGAACGAGCTGGCGTGCCCCAATTGACGTTTGAGCAATGACATTGGGCCTGCGTGCCCCCTATTCGATGCTTGGGTGGATATGCCCCAGAGATGCCTTGCTTGGCCTTGGGCTGACGTGCCCTGCTGCTTTACGAGATTCCACCGCTTGCGGATTACAGATACTAGGGTAGCAATGTAACAATTGCGTTTTCCAGTTTATTGACTCTCTTTTTGCAAGTGTTGAAGAGAATGCAAAAACTAACCACTAATATCTACTTTGCATCGACAAGTGCTTTGAATCGACACACAGACGCGCGCACATATGTACGGACTCGCCTAGCTCGAACAAAAATGGAAAAAGAGAACCAGGGTACAATGCGAACCCTTAGACACATGGAATACAATGAAATTTTGGGTATTAATGTGCCAAAACTCACAACATTCCCTTGACAGGTGAAACTGACACTTACGAAAAGTGCAAAAGGTACAAAGACCTGTACAAACAAAATCGAGAAAAGCATCCCGATATGACAGTTGAAAAACTGGAAAAATGTCGCAAAAACGGACATAAGACGCAGATTATGACACGTATAGGCCCGGACTGAAACCGACACCCACGTGCAGTCACATTAAGTCCATATGACTTGCATGGTATGACAAGACTTGGCAAAAGCCCCAGGAACGACATTCGAGGGTAGTAGCTAACTGCTACTGTCTGCTGCAAGAAGAGTGCGCAGGTTTGAGACCAACGCGTATCGCTTTGAACAAATGCGCTGCGGTTGCTTACACCAGACTTTGCTGAACTTAGAATAAACTGTGAGCCTGTTAAGGCCTCGCCAGCATTTCGTTCTGTTTTTGATGCTTCAATTATTTTTTTAAGACTTATGCTCAGCCTGTAAATTGAAGAAGCAGTTTGGTAATAAAATTGAAAGACGAAGATTTTCCCCCTTCTGGTTCCTCCAAGGAAGCTTGTCTTGATCTTCGATCCTCTTCGACCTTTGATGTGTACCAAAATGTCAACCATGGATCCAATTGATAGATTGTGACCGAATCTCATAGAGAGACTGCCTACGTATCCCAAGCTAGGGAATCAGGTCAGAACGTAGTTCAGGCCAAGGGTTAACTCTCAAGTATTTACCTCTCCTTTTACGCTCTAACTTTTGCCTAGTACCGCCCATTCAGGTCTTCGGTCTAGCGAGCTTTTGAATATTGCCTATTCATTTTTGCCTAAACCACCTTCATAGGTTTTGGTCTAGCAGGCTGCTCTAACTTTTGCTTGGAACTGCCCACCCTTGGGGTTTTCAGCCCAACGAGCTTCTCACAGGGAAAAACAACATTTGAATCGATCCAGGTTGACCCAGGGTATTGAATTTGTTGCTGTCGAGGTTGAAGACCTTTGGTTGCAGCCTCAGATAAAATGGCTTTGATGACGCAGGGTCAAGAGTGCTTCAGTTGGCATGCCTTGCTCCGGGCCATTTTGTACACTTTCTCATTTGTACTTGGCAGAACGCCACTATCATTGCTTTGAACATGGTACAAGGCCCGGAGCCTTCTGTGCTTCTGCTTTCTGGATTGGCACCCGATAACAGGGGATTTGATGCTCCTTTGTCTCAGGATCAACACGAGGTGTGACTTGATGAGACCATGCCAAGACGTCGACGAATTCTTCAAGCCTGTCTGACTGGGCACAATGCTCCTCTGGGGGCGGCTTTGAACCAATTGAACCTTTCGGGAGGTTATACTTGTCTTTCAAGTTTATTTGAAATTACTTCTTCTTTTAATAGGCTGAGCATGCCTTTCGTCTTCCCTTTCGGCGAGAGAACACATTTCCTTGGGAATGATCCCATCGAAATCTATCCCTTCGTCGTTAAGGTCGACACAGTTTATATAAAAGCCAACGAAGCATGTAGAAGCAAGACGATGCATATCATAAAAACCCTCGGGGTTTGCCAAGTACAACATACTCAAAACTTGAAACAAAAGCTACGACGTGGAGGGCCAAGAGGCACAACCTCCGACTCAGAGCTAGACTTAGACAAGCGCAAAAGACTCTGTGTCAGACTCAGACAAGACGCCAATGCAAACTAGACGCGGTTTTGAAAACACAATTGTTAAAAAGCTACCCATAGCTTCCACAAAAAGAGGTAGGGTTCAGCGGGTGACAGGCCCAAGCAACAGCACTTCGGCCTCCTCAGCTTCTTCGGCCAAACCTACTCGATGCTCCTTTGAACAATGGACCTCAGCTGGTCGGTCTTCCCCTTTGTAAGCCCCTCATCACTGTCAAACCAGATGTCGGCAGAGGAAGTCCTCGACTGCCCAACCTACAGCCATCATGTTAACCTCCGGTTCGGACGAGATGGATACGATGGGTTTTGGGTTGGTTTGCTGGGATGATATAGTGGCTAGGGTTGAATATGGTGGAGCTCGGGTTGATTTGAGTAGAGGTGATAGATACCAACTAGAGGGTCAGGCCCGTGTTGAGGCAAGGAGTTGGAAATGACATTGGGCTTTGGTGGAACTTGAACCGTGCCATCATCAATTAGATCTTGTATCTCGTGTCGGAGACGCAAGCAGTTATCAGTGAGATGGCCAGGCATTTGGTGGAAGGCACAGAAAAGGTTGGCATTGTAGTTGGCCGGAAGGACTTTGGGTGGAGAAGTTGGGGTCAAAGGTTTGAGATACCCAGACTTGACAAGTTTCTCCAACACTGCAGACAGAGATGCCTCGAAGGCAGAGAAGCTTCGGGGTTGTGTTCGAGATCGGAGGCTTTGAGCACTTCGAATTTGGTTGATATCGGCGGCACGACTGGAGTTGGAAGCTGGAGCATCGCTCCCACTTATAGCCCTTGGCTTATCCTTTTGAGTGATGGAAGAGGACTCGCCCCTTGGCAGGATTCCAGCTTGCAGCGCATCCTCGATGGCTAGGCCAGAATCGAAGAAGATCTCAAAGTTGGCGGTCGCTTGAGCGAGTACCAAGTGCCTGGCATAGTCTGGCTGAAGATTGCGGGAGATGATGCGGAGTTGGTCTCTTTCGCTAGGGCGCTCAGTCATTAGAGCGGCTTTGGCTCTCCACCTTTTAACAAAGTCCGCAAAGGACTCATTGGCTTCCATCTTCGTGGATTCCAACTCTCGAATAGTCATCTTGAGTTGAGAGTTGTAGCTGTACTGAGAGACAAAGGCAGCCCCTATATCTTCCCAAGTTTTTCGTTTGGAGATGTCGACTGACAGAAACCAATGGAAGGCAGGCCCAGAGAGGGTTTGAGGAAAAAGCTGAGACATGGCCTCACTTTCCACACCCAGCAGCTTCATGGCGGCATGGTAGCCATAGAGATGAGTTTTGGGGTCACCGCTCCCGTCAAACTTAACCAAGTCAGGCATCTTGAACTTGTTAGGGAGTTTGGCATTAGGATACAGGCAGAGACGATCCAGATCAATCCCTCCTGCGTTGATCTTTTCAGACTTTGTGACAGCCTCTTCCAGCTTAGCCATCTTGGCTACAAGTGCAACCATATCGGGATTCAAATCAGGCTTGCCACCTACCGGATTTGTGTTTGCAGCAGGTGCGTGAACCTCATTAGGGTTGAGCTGAACAATGAGACGCCCCTCGTGATTCGGATCTAGGACCAAGATAGGTTGTTCATGAGCATCCTCATCGTCCTCGCCTTCCTCTTCAAGAGGAGGTGGAAGGCGAGTGTGGATAAGGTCATTCAGGCGGGCAATATTGGTCCTGAGCTGCCCTCTGTTGCATGGCGGTGATGCTATCCTGAAGGTTCATAAGCATGGTTTCCAGAGTGAGCGGTTGATCTACCATAGCTGGCCTTGAAGATGTTGAAGAAGGGGAAGCCGACGGCGTGGCTCTTTGTAAAATCGATGGCGAACCCGACTCTAGGGCTGCCAACAATGAACCTGGAGAAGCCTCCGTTGCAACTGACTGAGTTTCTAGCCTGACAAGTCTTTGAACCGGATTCTGAAGACGCTCCCAAGTAGGTTTGGCTCTTCTTTTCGGTACTCTCTTCCTCGGTGCAATGGCTCCAAAACTAGACAGTAAAGTAAGAGAAAGCTCAGTGGCGTTCCTGCAGCAAAATGCAATGCATACATCGTCGTCGGTGTCCACCATAGACTCTAGAACTAGAGACAAGTCTGTCTCATGATGTTCGGACACTGCCAGAATCCTCAGATTTCTTTTCGATGGTATATCCTTTGAATAGATCAAACTGATCCTAAGAGATGTCAAAACAAACTAAAACTTTGGCTAGTCCCTTTTGAAGATTCGACTTTGAATTAGAAACAACTCGGTATTGATGGCGTGACACCTTTACCGGGGTGGCGTGAGCGACAACGCGCTTTAGCCGGGGCGGTGTACGTGCGAAGCACAATAACCAAAATGACATCAATATCACGACATCAACACTTTGTGGTTCCTTATGTTCGGTTGAATCCTCAACCGGGCATGAGCCAAGGATTTAGTAAGGTTTGATTTCTCAAAGTCTCGCTGATTTAAGGACTTTTGAAAAACTAAAAACGTGCACCATCAAGATGCACGACTCTTCATCGGGTCACAGCAGCATCCTAATAAGCATAAGACAGACTCGAAAGCGAGAGACAACTTAGAAGCCGCCCTAAACATGCTCCTACGCAGAACAGAATGTATGCATGCACAGTTCCAGAGACAAGTTTGCCTCACAAGTTTCAGACGTTGCCGGAATCCTTAGAATTCTTTTCGGCGATGTGTCCCTGAGTAGATCGACAGATCCTAAAAGATGTCAAAATAGACTAAATCTTTGGCTAGTCCCTTTTGAAGATTCGACTTTGAATTTGGAACAACTCGGTGTTGATTACATGGCACCTTAACCTTGAACACGGCGGTGTATAGTGACAATGCACTTCAACCTGGGTGGCGCCAGCGACACGACATCACCACTTTGTTGTTCCATATTGTCGGTTGAATCCTTAAACGGGCATGAGCCAAGGATGTAGTAAATTTTGATTTCTCAAAGTCTCATTGAACTAAGGACTTTGCGATTGATAACGAACATTCAACAGAATGAACGACTCCTCATCGGGTCCAACAACGTCTTAGACAGCATAAGACAAACTCAAAAGACAAAACAGCCTTAAGCATGCTCCTATGCAAAACAGTGTATGTAGAGTGCATGCGATAGGGAAAGCAGTAACACATAGACAGTTACGGGGTTAGATGCAAATAGATCTTAACCTGTGGGTACCTGTCTTAGTTTGGAGAGTTCTAGTGCTTTGTATATGCAAAGGCTGGTTTTGGCTTGTAACAGGTTCCTCGGACTAAGGCCACAGATATACCTCCCGTTACCCGCGTTTTTCGCAGAGTAACAATCGAACGGTAGCATGACCCATCATAGTCGAAGGTTGTCGGTCATTCGGGGTCCCCGGGCTCCGGTAAACCGTGCCGGATTGCCAAAACGATCCAACGAGGCTTATCCCACATCGATGCAAATGAGATGCTATAAATTGATTAAGAGAAGAAGAATCGCAAAATCGCAAAATGCCTTTTCAAATTTGGCTCACTTTATTTAATCCATCTTTAGAGGAAACTACGCAAGTGAACAATCGAAAAAGCCCCAGATTAGAATGGCCGGACACGAGGTCCTGTTAAATCACCATTCCAACCTTCGGCAGCGCGAAGCTCACCGTTTTGACAGACTTTTTAAGGGATTGTTCCCAAGTGTATTAAACTCTAAGTATAGATCAATATTAGTTCGATCATCCCCAGCAGAGTCGCCACTGTGGGCAGCATGCCCTGGAAATTCCGGTTTCCAAAAATGCAAGGGCCCGGATCGAGGGAGCGCGAGCGCAGGTGGCAAGCGCTCAAAAATACAGAGTCGCCACTCGGGTTTTGAAGGTCCGACACCCAAGGAACCGTATTTCGAAGCACCTGCCGCGCTGTTTGATTTGAAAAAGTTAAGGAACCAGTCCGTCATAACCATATCTGGGTTCGGGAGCCAGGTTACGAGAGGGGAAGGGTTTTATGGCACCCCTCTCGCCCAATCCGGAGATCGGTCTCTACTTGAGCATTTTGAAAACGTTGCGATTCTTCTTTTATTAACCAATTTTAGCCAATTAGGGCGGGGGAACAGTTAATCGGGGATTAAAACTGTAACATGTTTGCAGGATGTGATAGATGGCATGGATGAGCAGTTAGTATAGGATGAGAACAGACTGCTGTGGGAGTTTAAACAGACTGGAAAGCTCCTGTTTTGGAGTGTCGCACGCAAGAGGTAACCAGTATGCACTGATCAAGTCAATGCATGCTGATCATACCTGCGCACGCTACTACAAGACCTGCGCGCGCCAGTAAGCCTAAGCCCACAGCTCTTATTCTCAAACCTTCTGGGCTCTGGAAGGACCAGTGCACACCCAGGACAAACCAAGCAGTTTAAACTCTCTGGGCTCTGGAAGGACCAGTGCACACCCAGGACAAACCAAGCAGTTTATGCAGTCATAATATACAGTTTAAAGGCTGAAAAGCCTAATAAATAAACAAAAACACCCCATAAACAGTGTGGGGACAAAATAATAGCCTAAAACCAAGTTAAACATGCAAGGCCAGCCACTGATCGGGAACAGAATGGAACCGTCGCGCGAGGGTTCCGAACTGTCGCGCGACGGTGCTCCCGGGCGCGCGATGGTTGCGCCCTGGCGCGCGACGATTGCGCCCGGGCGCGCTGGTCAACGCTCCATTTGACCATCGCGCGAGGGTTCCAAACAGTCGCGCGACTGTTTGAGCCAACTTTCCAATGTCTGGTTTTGCACATTTCTGGGTTCTGAGACAGGTCCAGAATGATCCCAGGGTACTCCAACAGAACAGAAATGAATATTGAGATGTAAAACTAACAATTTAAGCTCTAAGAAAAGCAGTAAACTGATTATTTGCATGCTTAACAGTGAGATATATGTAAATAAAGCGTAAAACAGTAGGACACCAATCCCCACGCGGTCCATCGTGCACAACAACGAAGTGTCGCGCGCGTATACGGGACCCTCGCGCGCTGGTTCCTACCAGAACGGTTCTTGAAACCTTGCTAGCTTTAGGGCCAGGACTGGTATTGATTACCAGCCTTGACCCTGCCAGCCCCCCTCAGGGATCAGAACAGTGAGCAGAACAAAGGTGTTATACCTTTGGCTTTTTTTTGAGTTTGAACGGTGTTTGAGCTTTGATGCTTGAGGTTGAACAAGGTGATAGAGCTTGCAAAATGAGTGTATGTAGATGGCTAGAGTGATGAAGTATCAAGTGTATTTGGGTTTGTGTAACCTTTTGTGCTTGATTTTTTGTAACCCTTTGAAAGAGAACAAAGGGGGCTATTTATAGGCATGGAGGGTGGATCTGGTTGGTGCCAGGAAAGGGACAAAGCCAGCCACGAGGCCTGGCTGAAGTTGCATCGGTGGCCAAATTTCTGCCTCTGAAAAAGTAGATGGGGAACTGACCATCGTGCGAGGGTTCTAGTCTGTCGCGCGACGGTGCGCTTTGGCGCGCGACGATGCGCCCGGGCGCGCAATGGTTGCGTCCTGGCGCGCGATGATTGCGCCCTGGCGCGCATCAGTAGGGTTTTTGGCTTTTGGAAGTGGCTTAGGCTAGATTAGGTTATTGGGTTTTGCAAACACTCAAAGCTCAAACACTCGACATTCCCGGGGTGTTCTTGATCCATTTCATCATCGGGGAATCAAAAATCGTAAGTAAACTAATCTGAAAGCCCAGATTGGGGTGTCTACAGTGACGTGTCACCGCCACCCTTTGAGACCGACATAGGTGCCTATAGGGCTCACTTTCCACCTATCTTCTAGATCCATGAGTAGAGCATGTCACAATTAGGCCTTTTGCTGTAGTATAACCCAATAGAATGACATGTTGTAAGTAGGATTTCTAATTGTAATCCTTCGAAACGTAGGATGTATCGTAGGAAGTAATTGAACTCTTGGTGTAAATAGCGTAGGAAGTTTAGGCTGTTATAAGCCATCTATGTTGTACTTGGTTCGTTTATGCAATGAAAAATTATGTGTTTCCTTTCTATCTGTGCTCACTATTTATATGCATACTTGTGCGCGACTACCACTTTTAAGTCTAATATATAATTTTCTTATTGTAGATATGGATAGTCGTACCTTTGCTACCCCGACCAATGTTGCGGACCTGATACTTATCAAGGCCATACTGGCACCTGAGAGCCCTATCCCGATACCCCACTTGGGTATATGTGACCCCGAGACTGGCCACCAAATATACCAGTCTATCGTGATGGCACCCCTCACCAACAAGGACCAACTCATGGAGATAAAGGCATACGCCGAAGAGATCCGTCTAAAGGGAGAACACTGGCTCGAGAGAAGGGAGAAGGAATGGAAGGAGCAATTGAGAGAGTATTTCGGACTTATTCCACCTAGTTAGTAGTTTAGTAGTATTAGAATAAGGTTCGGTAGTTGTAATTGCACTTATGGCGCACGTAAACTAACCAAACCATGTCATCAGAATTAGTAGGATCGTTTCAACTTGTAATAGGAAATCTGTCTTGTATTTCTCTTTTAAAACTCTATGTTTCGTTGTAATCCTTTACTCATCTATGAGAAGCTATCTTATTTTATGGTATTATATTGCACCCTGTTTTAAATTCTGTCGTTAATCTTAGGGAGAAAACCGAATTTCTAAAAGAAATTGTTCAATAGGCTAAACCTCCCCCTTTACAATTTTCACTCGTAGATGGTGAATCGACGCAGTGGATTAGGATACAAAACCGGAGAGTCCTCCAACGCAAACCCTAGCCTAGCCCAAGTCGTGTAGGCATTCGTAGCCGCCTTGAATGCCAACCGCCAAAACCCTAACCGCGATGACGGACCTATGACTCGAACCCGAGCCATGAATGAGTTCTGCAAACGCCGACGCCCGACCTTCCACGGAGATACCAACCCCACTGTAGCCGAAGCATGGCTGAAGGAAACTAAGGTGATCCTGGACACCTTGGAGATTAACCGCGATGGAGATCGTGTAGCCTTAGCCACGTACCAACTGAAGGGAGAAGCCCGCTATTGGTGGGAACTGATGGAGGCAACCCATGCCATAGCCACCATGACCTTCGTTGAGTTCGAAACCCTGTTTCTTGACAAGTATTTTCCTACACCCATTCGCCTAGCCAAGGAACAAGAATTCATGAACCTGAAGCATGGAACGATGACCGTGACCCAGTACGCGGCCAAGTTCGAGGAACTATCCCGTTACGCCACGGACGCTGTGTCAAATGAGGACAAGAAGGCGAGAAGATTCGAGTGGGGGCTGACGACCGCTCGCAGAGCCGTAGTGGCACAAACTTTTCCCACATACTCTAGTGTGGTGAAATGTGCCCTTCGATTGGAGAGTGAAGAGGCTGACTTCAAGAATCGATGGAGGAAGGCAACCGGCGGACCAATCCGAAACCAAGTAACCATCAACAACCGCTGACCCTACCTCACCAAACCCTTTGCTTCTTCTCAGAACAACCAAGCCTGGAAGACCACTGCAATAACTCGTGACAATAGAGATCTATCGACAGTTAAGTGTTACAACTGTCAGGCTATGGGCCATTACAGCCGCCAATGCCCACAAACCCAGAAGAAGGGAAATGGGAATTTTGGAAACCAAGGAGCTCAATCTGGACAAGCCAGATTTGCGAAGCCAACTCCTGGAATCTCACCTCAACAGCCGAATGTGCAGAACAAGGGAAAGCAGCCCGGGGGAAACCAACAAAACACTGGAGGGCGTATCTTTGCGCTGCAGACTGAGGAACAGGAGCAGGATCCCTCTGTGATCCAAGGTACGCTACTGTTACATTGTCCTTTTTGCTAGTCTTCCTATCAACCAAGGAAGGAGAGAGAGAGAGAGAGAGAGAGAGAGAGAGAGAGAGAGGAGAGAGAGGCCGAGAGAGAGAGAGAGAGATGAGGGAGAGAGATAGGAGAGAGAGAGAGAGAGAGATTGCATGTACCTTCCTTGATCTTCTTCTACCAAAACCCTAATACTATATACATTAGTACTTGTACTTTGAAAGATGAAGAATAGGATGACCTAAGATATAACCAAGTACTAGATTTTCTTACAAAATCTTCTTACAAACTATTAGTTTAACCTTACTCTTTCACTTAGTCAAATACCAACCATTTGTCCTTTCTCCATTAGGTGTCCAAGAGAGAGAGAGAGAGAGAGAGAGAGAGACTGGCCGAGAGAGAGAGAGAGAGAGAGAGAGAGAGAGAGAGAGAGAGAGAGAATTCGGATGAGAGAGGGAGAGAGAGTGTGATGTGTGTGACTAGTGTACTCCCATATCTTCCTACATCATCCTATTGCATCACTTTGTACCACCATATCTAGGGTTTCTTATTCTTTCAACCCTAAAGGACTACCATATCTTATTTTCTATCCTAGACTAGACACAAACCCCATTAAAGAAACCTAAACCTTGTCCTAGTTTGAAAGAAAGAATAAGAGAAAATCTTGTAGTCTTTCCAACTCTTGTACCTTCTTTGGACCAAAGGGAGAGAGAGAGAGAGAGAGAGAGAGAGAGAGAGAGAGAGAGCCGAGAGAGATGGGAGAGAGAGAGGCCGGGAGAGAGTGAGAGAGGGAGAGAGAGATTTGTGTGATGTGTGCAAGTGTACAACTAGCCTAGTCATTGTCCTTTTGATCAACACCTCATCCAATCTAAGGACAATCAAATCTAGTCAATCTATGATCCATTGGATAACAAATGTTAGGAGAAATATTGTCTCTTGGATAATAGACCAACTTGGCCTATAAATAACAAGCCATTTCAAGCCTTTGAACTCACACCTTCAAGCATTGCTCCAACTTCTCTCTAGAAAGTCTAAGTGTTCTTGTTATTCTTGCTTAGTTCTTAGTTGTTCTTGAAGTTCTTCCCTAGTTCTTCAAGAAACTCTTCTAGTGCCGCCACTAAGACGCCACTCCACCACCCTACCGATCCAAAAGTTTTAGTAGTATTAGTCAAGATCAAGTTTCGAGAGAAACCTTTCTCTTTCGAAGCTATCGAAGCCATTCCTAAGCCTTTACTCCGTCCGACGAACTATTTTCCTAATCCGTAGCCGACTACCGCCAAGAAGAACGGTAGATATTCTATATCTACTTTTCTCTACGTATACGTATATATGTAGAATACTCCTTACGTATAGTATAGTTTTCCTATACTTTCAAAGATCTAAGTATAGCGTATTGCATGCGTATTTCGAACTGATTATGGATTATTCTAAACCTTTGAAATTCTAAGTACACGTAGGTTATCTTGTCCTTAAGCATGACTAGAAATGTTTAAGAGTTGTTATCTTGATTAACCATGGCATGTTTAGCTTAACGTTAGAAGTACTCAATAAACATATGCTGTTTTGAATTTAAGAAAGCATGATTTAGGATTAAGCTGTTTTAATCTTAGAATGAATGTGAGCATGATTATGTGATTACTTGACTACTTATTGTTGATAAAGCATAAGTGATTTATCACTCCAAAGGTGCCCGTCCATGTGGCACTATGCTTAACCTTGTGTGATTAAATGTGAGTATGATGATGTGACAAAATGAGCATGCTATCTAATATAGAGTTGAATGATCTTGTTAGTTTAGTTTCAAGATTTCTTAAGTTGTGGAATGAATTACCGCGGAGTCTATGCATGCGAACGAGACACGAAAACCGAGAAAGTAGAAACATGACACCTAGGGTGTGGTTGATATGGATAAAATGAAGGATGGGATTAACATGCGGAAAATATTTTGAAAGTACATAATGACCGGACTTGGTAGTCATTGTGTAAGTCTTTTCGAAAACCGTAATGTAGCCGGACTTGGTAGCTCATTGCGTAGATTTCCAATGGGACCGGACGTGGTAGTCTCATGTGGAAATGGGGCTTGGCCGGACGTGGTAGCCAATGCAAGTTTTGAAAGAATGTGTTTTGTGAAAACCGTAATGTGGCCGGACTTGGTAGCTCATTGCGTAGATTTCCAATGGGGCCGGATGTGGTAGTCTTATGTGGAAATGGGGCTTGGCCGGACGTGCTAGCCAATGCAAGTTTTGAAATGGATTTTGTAAACCATGATTGGCCGGACTTGGTAGCCATTGTGAGTGTTACTAATGAAGCCGGAGCCTCATTAGTAACAATTTATGAAAGAACGTTGGAAATTATGGTTTTGGTAAAGGTGAAAATGTTGACACAGTCTACGATGAGTCGCGTAGGAGAAACACGAAAAGGCATGACACCAACGCTAAAAGATATCGAATACGAATGTATCATTGTTTATCTATGTTGTTGAATGAGCATGTGTAATTATTTATATGCTTCCTTGCTTTAAGTTAAGAGTTAGTGGGTATAGTTTATTCTATTGGGCTTGTAGCTCACGGTGTTACCTTTTTGGTGAGCCTGACATATTATACTGGGGGCGACGCTGGTATAATGTGTCAGAGTTAATTGATGAGCAAGGTGAGCAGTACGTGTTAGAGGCTTTTGGAGCCGAATTGCTTGCTAGGATGGAAGAAGAAGCGGAGTAGTAGAATACCCTAGAAATTCCCTCCTTGTGTAATAAAAGTACTCTAGTAAAACTTATGTTGTAATAACGAGCTCGACTCTTAGTCTTTTTATTCAATAAAATGTTTAATTAACAAACCCGAAAATGGGGGCGTTACAACTTGGTATCAGAGCTTTAGGTTCAAAACCTCGGCCATGGGTAGAATGGGTAGAACCACGAGATAGATTGACCGTTGCACAAACGTGAATTGAATTTAAGTTTACCGTCCCAAATTGGGTGGAATTCTGTCGAAACAATCTCCGGATGGAAGCAAGGTGTGGAAATTGGCAATACCACCGAGCTGGGAATTCCCGAACAATTGGATGATGACTTAAATCAAGAATCAAATGTGGAACTTAAAAACTTGGAAAATTTCTAGTTTGAGTGAAGCCTTGCCATAAAACCTATCAATAGTGAACCTGTCAAAATTTTCTTACTAATTGAGGTTTAACCTTTCCTTGTAGATGGAACCACCGGACTTTTATCAAATCAACCTACTAGTCGAAGCTCGACAACTTAGAAGCACCATAAGAGCCATGACTCATCAACTCGTGGAAGATCCCTACTTTCCTTACACTTTTCCCTACATACACGACTTTTACCACGAGCACGGTGCCGTTCCACTTCCCGAAATTGAGGAGGAGGATGACGCCGAAGCAGCACCTATCCTAGTTTACATAGCACCCCCCGACGATGAGGAAATTGTAGTCGAGGAGGAATCGGAAGAGAATCCCGAGGAAGATCCCGAAGAATTTAACGACCCACCAGAAAATGAAGCCGATTGGCAACACTTGATGAATGGACCAAACCTGGACTTACCATCTGATGATGAGGAACCATTAAGCGATGAAGAGTTATCCGATGATGAGGAGGAGGATTTTATGGATTTCAACACCGACCCCGGTGACGTGTCACCGCCACCCTTTGAGACCGACATTGGTGCCTACAGGGCTCACTTTCCACCTATCTTCTAGATCCATGAGTAGAGCATGTCACAATTAGGCCTTTTGCTGTAGTATAACCCAATAGAATGACATGTTGTAAGTAGGATTTCTAATTGTAATCCTTCGGAACGTAGGATGTATCGTAGGAAGTAATTGAACTCTTGGTGTAAATAGCGTAGGAAGTTTAGGCTGTTATAAGCCATCTATGTTGTACTTGCTTCGTTTATGCAATGAAAAATTATGTGTTTCCTTTCTATCTGTGCTCACTATTTATATGCATACTTGTGCACGACTACCACTTTTAAGTCTAATATATAATTTTCTTATTGTAGATATGGATAGTCGTACCTTTGCTACCCCGACCAATGTTGCGGACCTGATACTTATCAAGGCCATACTGGCACCTGAGAGCCCTATCCCGATACCCCACTTGGGTATATGTGACCCCGAGACTGGCCACCAAATATACCAGTCTATCGTGATGGCACCCCTCACCAATAAGGACCAACTCATGGAGATAAAGGCATACGCCGAAGAGATCCGTCTAAAGGGAGAACACTGGCTCGAGAGAAGGGAGAAGGAATGGAAGGAGCAATTGAGAGAGTATTTCGGACTTATTCCACCTAGTTAGTAGTTTAGTAGTATTAGAATAAGGTTCGGTAGTTGTAATTGCACTTATGGCGCACGTAGACTAACCAAACCATGTCATCAGAATTAGTAGGATCGTTTCAACTTGTAATAGGAAATCTGTCTTGTATTTCTCTTTTAAAACTCTATGTTTCGTTGTAATCCTTTACTCATCTATGAGAAGCTATCTTATTTTATGGTATTATATTGCACCCTGTTTTAAATTCTGTCGTTAATCTTAGGGAGAAAACCGAATTTCTAAAAGAAATTGTTCAATAGGCTAAACCTCCCCCTTTACAATTTTCACTCGTAGATGGTGAATCGAAGCAGTGGATTAGGATACGAAACCGGAGAGTCCTCCAACGCAAACCCTAGCCTAGCCCAAGTCGTGCAGGCATTCGTAGCCGCCTTGAATGCCAACCGCCAAAACCCTAACCGCGATGACGGACCTATGACTCGAACCCGAGCCATGAATGAGTTCTGCAAACGCCGACCCCCGACCTTCCACGGAGATACCAACCCCACTGTAGCCGAAGCATGGCTGAAGGAAACTAAGGTGATCCTGGACACCTTGGAGATTAACCGCGATGGAGATCGTGTAGCCTTAGCCACGTACCAACTGAAAGGAGAAGCCCGCTATTGGTGGGAACTGATGGAGGCAACCCATGCCATAGCCACCATGACCTTCGTTGAGTTCGAAACCCTGTTTCTTGACAAGTATTTTCCTACACCCATTCGCCTAGCCAAGGAACAAGAATTCATGAACCTGAAGCATGGAACGATGACCGTGACCCAGTACGCGGCCAAGTTCGAGGAACTATCCCGTTACGCCACGGACGCTGTGTCAAATGAGGACAAGAAGGCGAGAAGATTCGAGTGGGGGCTGACGACCGCTTGCAGAGCCGTAGTGGCACAAACTTTTCCCACATACTCTAGTGTGGTGAAATGTGCCCTTCGATTGGAGAGTGAAGTGGCTGACTTCAAGAATCGATGGAGGAAGGCAACCGGCGGACCAATCCGAAACCAAGTAACCATCAACAACCGCGGACCCTACCTCACCAAACCCTTTGCTTCTTCTCAGAACAACCAAGCCTGGAAGACCACTGCAATAACTCGTGACAATAGAGATCTGTCGACAGTTAAGTGTTACAACTGTCAGGCTATGGGCCATTACAGCCGCCAATGCCCACAAACCCAGAAGAAGGGAAATGGGAATTTTGGAAACCAAGGAGCTCAATCTGGACAAGCCGGATTTGCGAAGCCAACTCCTGGAATCTCACCTCAACAGCCGAATGGGCAGAACAAGGGAAAGCAGCCCGTGGGAAACCAACAAAACACTGGAGGGCGTATCTTTGCGCTGCAGACTGAGGAACAGGAGCAGGATCCCTCTGTGATCCAAGGTACGCTACTGTTATATAGTACCTGCGTGCAAGCCTTGTTTGACTCTGGTGCATCCCATTCATTTATATCTACTGCCTGCGTAGCTGCTCTAGCGCTAGAAACAGAACCCCTTAGTGCAAGTACGAAGGTAGCATCACCATTGGGGGGGAGTATAACTATTAGTCTAGTATGTAGAGGGTGCGAATTAGAGGTAGCCAACTTGCGCTTAACCTGCGACCTCAGAGTGATCGACATGGCGGATTTCGACGTAATCTTGGGAATGGACTGGCTATCGGCTCACCGAGCAGTCATAGATTGTCATCAGAAGACCGTAACGGCCTATACCCCTGATGGGACTCGTTTCCGTTTTAAGGGGGATAGACAAGTGGCTAGTTTAACGGTGAAAAGATCTAGGTGGCAGAATCAACTATTTGGATGGCTAGCTTGTCTCCAAATAGAAGAAACTGACAGGATGGAGATGGGATTACCACACATCGTTTGCGAATACGCCGATGTGTTCCCTGAAGAACTTCCTGGTTTACCACCTCCTAGAGAGATAGACTTCTCTATCGAACTCCAACCGGGGACGGCCCCAATTTCTATGGCACCATACCGTATGGCCCCTGCGGAACTAAAGGAGCTCAAGACCCAATTGCAAGAGCTGTTGGAAAATGGATTTATCCGACCAAGCACATCACCATGGGGAGCACCTGCCTTGTTCGTGAAGAAGAAAGAAGGGACACTCCGACTGTGCATCGATTACCGGAGGCTAAACCAAGTCACTATCAAAAACCGATACCCCCTGCCTAGGATCGATGATCTATTTGATCAATTAAGAGGAGCCACCTGTTTTTCAAAAATCGACCTCCGATCGGGATACCATCAACTCAGAATCCGAGATGAGGACATCTCCAAGACAGCCTTCCGTACCAGATATGGACATTACGAGTTCATAGTAATGCCATTTGGGCTGACTAACGCTCCGGCAGTTTTCATGTGTCTCATGAACAAGATTTTCCAACCCTACTTAGATAAGTTTGTAGTGGTGTTCATTGATGACATTTTGATATACTCCGCCAGTAAGGAGGAGCACGAAGGACACCTCCGGATAGCACTACAAGTACTCCAAGATAACCAACTCTATGCCAAGGCGAGTAAATGCGAGTTTTGGCTAGAAGTGGTTAAGTTCTTGGGGCACGTAGTATCCAAAGATGGAATAGCCGTGGACGAGAGTAAAGTTGAAGCCGTGATGAATTGGAAGCAACCAACCTCTGTGTTCGAGATCAGAAGTTTCCTAGGATTGGCAGGATACTACCGAAGATTCATACCCAACTTCTCAAGTCTCGCCAAACCAAGGACGAGACTAACTCAGAAAGGAGTGAAACTGGATTGGACGGAAGCCTGTGAGAAATCTTTTCAGGAGATGAAAAGAAGGCTGACCAGTGCACCGATACTTATCATCCCCGAGCGAGGTGTGGATTATACCGTTTATTGCGACGCGTCAAGAGATGGCTTGGGATGCGTGCTAATGCAGAATGGAAAGGTCGTAGCTTACGGATCGCGACAACTCCGACCCCATGAGAAGAATTACCCTACTCATGACTTAGAATTGGCTGCAGTAGTGTTCGCCCTCAAAACCTGGCGTTACTACCTGTGGGGAGAACAATTCGAGGTCTTCACCGACCACAAGAGCCTCAAATACCTTTTCACTCAGAAGGAGTTGAACATGAGGCAGCGTCGATGGATGGAGTATTTGGAAGATTACAAGTTTACAATGCAGTACCATCCTGGCAAGGCCAACGTGGTGGCTGACGCCCTGAGTCGAAAGGACAGGGCACAGAAAGTCAAAACTGCCATCAAAGAGTGGGAAATGATGGACACTCTCAATGAATTCAACCTGAAACCTTCCTCAGAAAGTGGGAGTATCCGACTATGTGCACTTGTTGCAGAACCAGCACTTCACCAGGAGATCCTGTTAGCCCAAACCACTGAGCAAGAATGCGAGTTCATTCGGTATCGAATCCGAGAAGGAAAGGCGATACCAGGATGGACGATCGAGGAGACAGTAACCTGAGATTCAAAGGAAGGGTCTTCGTACCTAATATTGGAACTCTTCGAGAAGCTGTACTCCGAGAAGCACACCATTCGAACTTCGCAGTCCACCCCGGAGGTACAAAGATGTACCATGATTTGCGAAGGACGTACTGGTGGGAAGGAATGAAGAAGGACGTAGCTCGCTTTGTATCAACCTGTCTTGTGTGTCAACAAGTCAAGGCCGAGCATCAGAAACCAGGAGGCGACCTTCAACCTTTGCCAATCCCGACTTGGAAGTGGGAGCACATCTCAATGGACTTCGTAACCGGACTACCAAGAACTGCCAAAACCAACACTGCCATCTGGGTGATCGTGGACAGAATCACCAAATCCGCGCATTTTCTGCCTGTGAAGATGACAGAAAACGTGGAACAACTGAGCCTGTTGTACATTCGGGAAATTGTACGACTACATGGTGTACCCGTCTCGATTGTGTCAGGCAGAGACCCACGGTTTGTGTCCCATTTCTGGAAAGGATTACAGAAAGCTTTGGGAACAGATGTAAGGCTTAGCACAGCCTTCCACCCGCAAACCGATGGCCAAACAGAGAGAACGATACAGACCTTAGAGGATATGCTGAGAGCCTGCGCTTTGGATTTCTCTGGGAACTGGGAGCAGCATTTACCATTGGTAGAGTTTGCCTACAACAATAGTTATCAAGCAAGTATAGGAATGGCACCCTATGAAGCTTTATACGGTCGACCTTGCCGATCCCCAGTCTGCTGGACAGACGCTGGAGAAACAGGATTAATTGGACCTGATATAGTACGTGACACCACGGAAAAGGTCAAAACCATCAGGTAAAGAATCCAAACCGCTCAGAGCCGACAGAAGAGTTATGCGGATAAAAGAAGCCGACCCTTAACCTTTGCCGTAGGAGACCACGTGTTTCTGAAGATAAGACCGAAGAAAGGAGTCATCAGATTTGGGAAAAAGGGAAAACTGTCCCCACGTTACATCGGACCTTTTGACATCGTGGAGAAGATCGGAAGAGTCGCATATCGACTAGCCCTACCGCCACAGCTGGATCGAGTGCATGACGTGTTCCATGTGTCAATGCTCCGTAAGTACCTCGCCTTACCCACGCATGTTCTCAACTGGGAAGACGTTACCATCGAAGAAGATGCGACGTATGAGGAAGAACCAATCGAGATTCAAGACCGAAGCGAGAAGACGATCCGAAACAAGACAATCAAACTAGTACGAGTCCTGTGGAAACACCGAGGAACTGGAGAGACCACTTGGGAAAGAGAGGAGACTATGAAGGCAACTCACCCTCACCTGTTTGAATCCGAGCGTGCGTCTAATTTCGGGGACGAAATTGTTTAAGGGGGATAGGTTGTAACAACTCCGATTTTCAGTAAATAAAAATCTCGTTGTTTATTATTTTGACTCTATAAATTCCGTATTTTCCAACAATCCGTCATGATTAGATTTATTCGATTCAAACCCTAATTTCGTTTCGCCTTGCGATTTAGTCATTTTCTAAAGACAAGCGAGATAGCAACCCTAAGTCGTCCTATTTAGCAAGCCTAGCTAGCTTCCGACTAATCGTTAGAGTAGCCTAATCGAACCTTTGAACCATTTGAACCCTAAGTGAGACCTTGACCAAAAGTCAACCCTTGATCTATTACCCATTGGACGATAGATACTAGGATAATCTTTATCCATTGGACCATAGGTTTACCCCTTGGATATTGTGACAAGATTTCTAGGTACACTTTATAAGATTATATATTACTTACCATCTTTACCCATTGGACGATAGGTTAACCTTTCCACCTAGTACAAGGTCCATTAGTTTAATTAGATTCACCATGAGTCATTGTACTATATTAGATAGATTATGTAAGCTTAGTACTTCATCCTTTAACCATTGGTTAATAAATGTTAGGGGAATTATAATCCATTGGTCCATAAAACCATATCAAGCTATAGTACTAGGTTAGTATTAGTTAATTCCTTCCTAGATATGATATGTACTAATTTGATTAAAGTATATGATATGTTTACATCATCCTAGCATACTATATATTAGTATATAGTTATAAGTACATAGGTGGCATATTGACATAGTTTAATAGGATAGTTTGACTTAGAAATCCAAAAGGAGATCACATAGTACATTGTCCTTTTTGCTAGTCTTCCTATCAACCAAGGAAGGAGAGAGAGAGAGAGAGAGAGAATTCAGAGAGAGAGAGAGGAGAGAGAGGCCGAGAGAGAGAGAGAGAGATGAGGGAGAGAGATAGGAGAGAGAGAGAGAGAGAGATATTGCATGTACCTTCCTTGATCTTCTTCTACCAAAACCCTAATACTATATACATTAGTACTTGTACTTTGAAAGATGAAGAATAGGATGACCTAAGATATAACCAAGTACTAGATTTTCTTACAAAATCTTCTTACAAACTATTAGTTTAACCTTACTCTTTCACTTAGTCAAATACCAACCATTTGTCCTTTCTCCATTAGGTGTCCAAGAGAGAGAGAGAGAGAGAGTGGCCGAGAGAGAGAGAGAGAGACAGAGAGAATTCGGATGAGAGAGGGAGAGAGAGTGTGATGTGTGTGACTAGTGTACTCCCATATCTTCCTACATCATCCTATTGCATCACTTTGTACCACCATATCTAGGGTTTCTTATTCTTTCAACCCTAAAGGACTACCATATCTTATTTTCTATCCTAGACTAGACACAAACCCCATTAAAGAAACCTAAACCTTGTCCTAGTTTGAAAGAAAGAATAAGAGAAAATCTTGTAGTCTTTCCAACTCTTGTACCTTCTTTGGACCAAAGGGAGAGAGAGAGAGAGAGAGAGAGAGAGAGCCGAGAGAGATGGGAGAGAGAGAGGCCGGGAGAGAGTGAGAGAGGGAGAGAGAGATTTGTGTGATGTGTGCAAGTGTACAACTAGCCTAGTCATTGTCCTTTTGATCAACACCTCATCCAATCTAAGGACAATCAAATCTAGTCAATCTATGATCCATTGGATAACAAATGTTAGGGGAAATATTGTCTCTTGGATAATAGACCAACTTGGCCTATAAATAGCAAGCCATTTCAAGCCTTTGAACTCACACCTTCAAGCATTGCTCCAACTTCTCTCTGGAAAGTCTAAGTGTTCTTGTTGTTCTTGTTATTCTTGCTTAGTTCTTAGTTGTTCTTGAAGTTCTTCCCTAGTTCTTCAAGAAACTCTTCTAGTACTGCCACTAAGCCGCCACTCCACCACCCTACCGATCCAAAAGTTTTAGTAGTATTAGTCAAGATCAAGTTTCGAGAGAAACCTTTCTCTTTCGAAGCTATCGAAGCCATTCCTAAGCCGTTACTCCGTCCGACGAACTATTTTCCTAATCCGTAGCCGACTACCACCAAGAAGAACGGTAGATATTCTATATCTACTTTTCTCTACGTATACGTATATATGTAGAATACTCCTTACGTATAGTATAGTTTTCCTATACTTTCAAAGATCTAAGTATAGCGTATTGCATGCGTATTTTGAACTGATTATGGATTATTCTAAACCTTTGAAATTCTAAGTACACGTAGGTTATCTTGTCCTTAAGCATGACTAGAAATGTTTAAGAGTTGTTATCTTGATTAACCATGGCATGATTAGCTTAACGTTAGAAGTACTCAATAAACATATGCTGTTTTGAATTTAAGAAAGCATGATTTAGGATTAAGCTGTTTTAATCTTAGAATGAATGTGAGCATGATTATGTGATTACTTGACTACTTGTTGTTGATAAAGCATAAGTGATTTATCACTCCAAAGGTGCCCGTCCATGTGGCACTATGCTTAACCTTGTGTGATTAAATGTGAGTATGATGATGTGACAAAATGAGCATGCTATCTAATATAGAGTTGAATGATCTTGTTAGTTTAGTTTCAAGATTTCTTAAGTTGTGGAATGAATTACCGCGGAGTCTATGCATGCGAACGAGACACGAAAACCGAGAAAGTAGAAACATGACACCTAGGGTGTGGTTGATATGGATAAAATGAAGGATGGGATTAACATGCGGAAAATATTTTGAAAGTACATAATGACCGGACTTGGTAGTCATTGTGTAAGTGTTTTCGAAAACCGTAATGTAGCCGGACTTGGTAGCTCATTGCGTAGATTTCCAATGGGACCGGACGTGGTAGTCTCATGTGGAAATGGGGCTTGGCCGGACGTGGTAGCCAATGCAAGTTTTGAAAGAATGTGTTTTGTGAAAATCGTAATGTGGCCGGACTTGGTAGCTCATTGCGTAGATTTCCAATGGGGCCGGACGTGGTAGTCTCATGTGGAAATGGGGCTTGGCCGGATGTGGTAGCCAATGCAAGTTTTGAAATGGATTTTGTAAACCATGATTGGCCGGACTTGGTAGCCATTGTGAGTGTTACTAATGAAGCTGGACTTGGTAGCCTCATTAGTAACAATTTATGAAAGAACGTTGGAAATTATGGTTTTGGTAAAGGTGAAAATGTTGACACAGTCTACGATGAGTCGCGTAGGAGAAACACGAAAAGGCATGACGCCAACGCTAAAAGATATCGAATACGAATGTATCATTGTTTATCTATGTTGTTGAATGAGCATGTGTAATTGTTTATATGCTTCCTTACTTTAAGTTAAGAGTTAGTGGGTATAGTTTATTCTATTGGGCTTGTAGCTCACGGTGTTACCTTTTTGGTGAGCCTGACATATTATACTGGGGGCGACGCTGGTATAATGTGTTAAAGTTAATTGATGAGCAAGGTGAGCAGTACGTGTTGGAGGCTTTTGGAGCCGAAGAGCTTGCTAGGATGGAAGAAGAAGCGGAGTAGTAGAATACCCTATAAATTCCCTCCTTGTGTAATAAAAGTACTCTAGTAAGACTTATGTTGTAATAACGAGCTTGACTCTTAGTCTTTTTATTCAATAAAATGTTTAATTAACAAACCCGAAAATGGGGGCGTTACAGAGAAGATTCAGGTCATACTCTCTATGAGATCGCCCCAGAACATTAAGGAGGTCTAGAAGCTAACAGGATGAGTTACAGCTCTAAGCAGGTTCATCTCATGAGCAACTGATAAGTGTCAAACGTTCTTTAAGGTCTTGAAAAAAGCCTTTGAATGGACTACTACAGAAGAAGCAGCTTTCAACCAACTAAAGGAATACCTGACGTCCCCGCCACTGCTTAGCAGGACTCAAGAATGAGAGGTTCTATTCTTATACCTTGCTATCTCCCCCCACGCTGTCAGCGCAGGCTTGATAAGGGAGGAGCAGGGGATGCAACTCCCTGTATACTACACCAGCAGGGTGTTGCGAGGAGCTGAGCTGAGATATCCCAGAGCTGAAAAGATAGCCTTCGCTATGGTAATAGTGGCTAGAAGGCTACGGCCATACTTCCAAGCTCATTCAATCAAGGTACTAACGGATCAACCACTTCGAAGAATTCTCCACTGCCCAGAGACATCGGGCCAGCTAATTCAATGGTCGATAGAGCTTGGCGAATTCGATATAGAGTATAAGCCCCGAATCGCCATTAAAGCTCAAGTACTTGCAGATTTTCTTGCGGAATACACATATCCAGAACCAGAGGAGCTCCCCAAGGAAGAACCTAAACCTTGGATCTTACAAGTGGATGGATCGACAACCAGAGAAGCAAGCGGAGCTGGTCTAGTTCTAACATCCCCAAAAGGGCAACGCCTAAGCTATGCGCTTAGGTTTGAGTTTAAAGCGACCAACAACGAGGCTGAATATGAAGCTCTCGTGGTTGGTTTGGACCTGGCTAAGGCCGTCGGTGCTAACCATGTGTTGGCCAAAAGTGATTCATAGTTGGTAGTAGGACAAGTCCTAGGGGAATATACTGTGAAGGAAGAAGTAATGCAGAAGTACTTGGATAAAGTGAAAGCCCAAGTTGCAAAGCTACAAAGCTTTAGCATTGTCAGAATCCCAAGGGAGGAGAACATTGAAGCTGATTACTTGTCAAAGCTGGCCACGGCCAAAGAGGGTGCTATCCCACCAAATGCACCGATATGATATTTAGAGCTACCTAGCATCTTTGCCCTAGACGTACAGGTACAAGCTATCGACTACATCAATTCATGGACAGGTCCCATAATCGACTACATAACGAACGGGACACTAACAGACGATAATGTCAAAGCTAGGTAGCTCAAAATCAGAGCTGCAAAATACCTGATGATGGGAGATGTGCTTTATAGAAGAAGCTTCTCATTACCATACCTTAGATGTCTGACCACGCCGGAATCTACAAGGGCTATGGAAGAAGTCCACCAATGAGTATGTGGGGATCACCAAGGTGGCCGCATGTTATCCTACAAACTCCTTAGGTTGGGATATTATTGGCCAAGCATGCAGAAGGATTGCAACTCTATGGTCCAAAAATGTGAGAAGTGCCAACGCTTTGCGAACATCATTCATGGATCACCCACCGTCTTAACTCCTATGAAAGGACCTTGGCCATTCGCCCAGTGGGGAGTAGACTTAATTGGTCCACTTCCAATGGCAGCAAGCCAGGTCCAGCATGCCATTATAGCTGTGGATTACTTTACAAAGTGGGTCGAAGCTAAGGCGCTGGCCACAATCACAACAGAGGTTACAATCGACTTCTTGTGGAAATTCATTATAAGCCGATTTGGATTACCATGAGTGATAGTCACAGATCGAGGGAAGCAATTCGACAATGCTCAGTTCAAGACATACTGTATTTCCAAGGGAATACATGTACATTATGCCTCCAAGGCTCACCCAAAGGCTAATGGCCAAGTGGAGGTTACAAATCGCACAATCAAGAAAGGAATCAAGAAAAGGCTTCGAGAAGCCAAAGGAGCTTGGCCAGACGAGCTTTATAACGTGCTATGGGTATATCGTACAACACCCCGAACAACAATTGGAGAAACTCCAAGAGGACCATAAGCACGGACCCCCAGGAGAACCAAGAAGATCTCAGGGCCGAGCTGGACCTTTTAGAAGAAACGAGGGAAACATCCATGGCCAAGTTGGCCCTCTACCAACAAAGAATGGTCAAGTACCATGAAGCACAGGTTAGGCCAAGGGATTTTTGAGCTGGTGATCTGGTCCTAAGGAAAGTTGATCCTATGGGAAAGAAGGTAGGCAAGCTCGGCCCAAATTGGGAGGGACCCTACCAGGTTTTGCACCATATCAAAGTTGGTGCATATAGACTCGCAACCCTAAGGGGAAAAGAGCTACCAAACTCATGGAACGCAGAGCATCTAAAGAAGTACTGCAAGTAGGTGCTTGCAATCCAAATTTATTTCCGTTTCTAGGAAGCTCATTTCTGTTTTTAGGAAACTTTCAGTTTTCAATAAAACTCTAGCAGTCAAGTTGTTTTTGTTAGGACCATGTGTTCTTTACATTTGCTAGCCCTAGTGGCCAATAGAAATCCTCATGAGGGATGATTGTTCAAATTTCCAGTGTGCATGATATGGTTTAGTTTTCCTGTATGCATGATATGGAGAGACGAGCAGAAAGATAAAATTATTTAAAATTTTATTAATAAATCCACACCCCAAGGGATGTGGACAGCTTTTACATAAAAACTTTATGGGTAAGCCCACAAAGTTGCAACCTAATCACTACCTCCCTCCCTTGGAGGGGAAGGAACTGGTGGTGCCGATTGCCCTTGGAAAGCCTCCAACTGTTCCCAGTTGGCTATCAGCATCATGCGGACCGTCTTCTCCATGACGGAAATGGATTCCGCCATGGCCTCCATCTTCGAAGATAGCCCATTAATGGTTGCCTTCAGGCTCTGCAGCTACTGGCACAACTCGGTGATACGATCATTACTCGCCATTAGCAACTTGAATTTGATTGTGGAATGGGGAGTAATCCCTAAAAATCTACTTGTATTTATAGCACAAATCAGGTGGTTCACTAACCGCTTGCTGAACCAATCAGCATGATCACAATCAAGATTGCAATTAAAACCGACACCTCAACCGCTTAGAGTAATGGGAAGTTACAAACCCCACTACCTCGAGCAGTTGAAACGACTGCTTACATTTAAATACAGACGATTTGGACTCAACAATCCAACCTCTCACGTCATGAGCAAGTATAATATTCTATGGAAATAATTACCAGACTCGAGAGATGTCCTACGGGCAATCAAAGTAAGTATATTAAATATTTGGACACAAATAAAATACATACTTAGGAAAAATTTCCAAGCTCAACAGACGTAGCACAGCTATGCAGCTTAAGAAAAATTTCCAAACTCAACAGATGTAGCACAACTATGGAAAAATTCCCAAGCTCAATAGACGTAGCACAGCTATGCAGCTTAGGGAAAATTTCCAAGCTCAACAGACGTAGCACAACTATGCATTAATTAACCAGCTTAGGAAAAATTTCCAAGCTCAATAGACGTAGCACAGCTATGCAATGAACGGAATTATAACTCACCCAGTAAATATCCCAAGGGGAAACTTAAATAAGTGTCTTAATTGCTTGGACACAAGCAATTTACACACTTAGGGGAGTGAGAGACGTAGTATAACTATGCAGAGAAGGCAAGACGAGGGAAAAATAAAAATTTTCTTTTCCAAAATATACGTAACACGCCTATGCAAATCAAACAAGCTCAGAATAGAATTTCTAGCTACGCAATTTAGTACAGCAAAGGGTACGCCTCCTGCAAAGATACTAAAACACAAGTGCTTGACACAGCAATAATCAGGGCAAGAATTGGCAAGACCTACAAAGTCAGTATGCATAATATGCACAAAGGCTATCAGAAACTGCCATAATTCGGCTCAAGACAAAGAGCATGATCTCCAAACCTATACCTGTCATGATTTCAGGCAGATAGCCTTTCAGAAGGCCCAAAAATATGATCTCATTTAGATCATTCCCAACAGTCATCAACACAAGTTTTTCCAGTCAAGCGAGAGTCATGGCCAAACTAACAAGGCCACTCCCAAGCCAACACAGTTAAAAGTACGACAGTATTCAAAAAAGTGTTAGTTACAGACCCAAATCAATTAAAAGTTTCTAAAGGCCATTCAAAGGCCCAAGGAGGAACTATCAATAGCCTGCCCGTCACTAGATGATGGGCCAGATGGTGTTGCAGCTGGGGTTGAAGCTTCAAGAGGTAGAGAGACTTTTTCAGGAGTATTGAGGAGGGATGCAAGGGAAGAGCTCGGAATAGATGTATCTTTAGATGCTGCGTCATTGCCTTCATCCTCTTCCTTCTGTCCCTCGTCGAGGCATGAGGGGCCCTCTTCATCATCAACTTCAAACTTGGAAAAATCCAAGTTTGGAAAAGCTAAGGCTGCATGACTCCTCATGGCCTCAAACCCATCAAAATATTGCTGGGTAATATCTTGATGATACTCAGGAGACTGCAGGAAGAGTTCAATGGCGTTTCTACGAGCATTCTTCACCTTCTCCAGCATCCCCAAGCCCATGACTTTATGCTTCTCCATCTCCTTATCCCACTCAAGAATCTTCTGCTCCAGACTTCGAGTAGTCACCACGGCGGTATCTCTCTCCTCCTCCAAACCTCTCTTTGACTTCAAGGCAGTATCCCTCTCAGTTGTCACCTTCTGAAGCTCCGCGGCCATGGAAACACTTTGTTTAGAGAGCCTCACGTTGGTCTCTGTGAGTGTAACCACCTGCTTCCCCATGCTATGGCTTTGGGAAACAAGATACCGCCACGAGCCGTGGCCTGCAGCAAGAGAGAAAAGATTAAAAGAAGAAATAACTAGAAAAATGAATTATCAAAGGATACAGAAAGGGAGCCACCATGGCCAACTCGACCAACATGTGCTCCCCCACCGCCTGGAGAGACATCTCCGCTATTGAGTCTCTATCAGCTGCACAGAGCAATCCAGAAGCACGCTCCAGAGCTTCCTAGAAATTGGCCAGCGTGGAAGGACCAACGGAAGCTTTTGTCTTCTTATTAGAAGGGGTACCCTCCACAGCCGTACCCTTCGCCTTCCTCTTTGATTTCTCGACACCTTCTTCTTCAATATGCTCAACCATTAAGTCAAGAGCAGGGTCCTTGGAAAGGTCAGCATCCAAGAAACTATCAACATTCAGCTCCTTCTGGAGACGAGAGCTCTTCCTTTTTGGAGCTACGCCACCAGACGATTGCTTTACCCTCTCAGCTTTCAATTGGGCCAGCAGATTTCTATCCATTTTTGGTGCCATCTCTTTACCTTCACCTTCTTCTTCTAAAAAGAAAAGAAGTGGAAACAATGAGAAAGTCAGCAGATGGTTCGATACCTAAATAGAAACTAGAAATACCTCTTGAAAGAGCTAAGGCCTCACGAGATGTTTCTGGACCCAACAAGTAAGTGGCCAAGGACTCCGGAGTCACAAGCAACCCCCAGCTATGGATTTCGTAGCTCCGGGCCAACTTCAGTTCTGCCTCTGTGGCAGGGGTCAAAGGATATAACGCACGAGCTGCACAAAAATAAGAGACAGAAACCCTTGAGAATAAAGAAAATATGGTAATATTCAAAAGGGTAAAGAAAAGCTATGGCTTACAACTTGCAACATGTTCCCCCCATCTATTGGGGACATGTTGTGTGTAGGACCCAACCTCCCAACTCGGGAGTTCCCATCCATCTCCCCAAACAAAGAAAAACTTATCCTTCCAGTTCTTATGGACATTGGGGAGATCGATGATCAACTCTCCTCCACCGGGCCTTTTGGTAAAGTAATACCATCCTACACCCCCAGGAGCTTCTTTTATTGAGAATTGATTGAGAAATGGTCCTTTTGTCAAAGGAGTAAGACCATCTAACATGGCTCCCCAAAGAGCAGCACAACCAATCAGCAAACGCCATGAGTTGGGAACAATTTGGCCAGGCGCTAAACCCAAGAAACTCAGTACTTCCCTCGCCACGGCTGGAAAGGGCAGACAAAGACCTTCTTCTAAAGTCCCGACATAGATGCATGTTTCGTTTTCAACAAAAGAACAGGCTCGCTCAGACTCAGAGGGCTTCCGAAGGGTTACAGAGGATGGAATCGAAAACCTAACCCTAAGAACGGCCAACTCCTCGTTCATGATTGTAGAAGGAATGGTGGAAGCAGAAAAGGTAGGAACCCTGCGGGGACCCTTCAAATAAGTCGGGGGTGACAAGGGGTTGACACCACTAGGGACCCACATGAGTCGGAGCCCTAGCCACACTACTACGGCACATTGGGACCTCCTCGTCCACCGTCGACTCTTCGACTTGGAGAATCGAGGAAAAATTGATAAGACTCTCCGACATTAGGGTTCCGACGGATGATCGTGGGTATGAGGAAGCTAATAAACCAAAAAGATCTCGAAAAACCCTGTCTTGGAGTACAGTAGAATAAGGTGTGAAGTCTTCTATAACGGGAGAGACAAGGTTGGCAGAAGCAAAACCGGCTAACCTAGCGTAAATAAACTCCCTTGGAGTAGCCCACTCTGGGCTCGAAATCTCACCAGGAAAGGAAAAATCTAAAAGAGAAGAACAACAAGAAGAGGGGAACGTACCTAGAAAAGATGGCCTTTAACACAACGACGAAGGAGAATCGGAGAAGCAAGGTCTCACACGAGAAATTGCCTGGGATGATTCAAACGCCTCTCTGATAGAGTTTAATCAGAACAAGGGTATGCCTTAACGCTGAGCATCAATCCCGATAAGCGCTCCTGAATCTTTGCCGTCCACCTCTGAGCACCAGAGTAACAAGGATTTCGATACCTGTCCCATGATGCAACACGAATTTAAAACCCTCCAAAAAAGAGAAAGAGCGGCAACCGCCACACAGGTCTGGACTGTGTTTCTAACCTCCGACCAAGAGCTGGAGCTTGGAAACAGGGGAGTACCTGATAAGTAGGATAAATCTGGCAAGGCCAGCTCAGCAAGAAGTACGGACCTGGGGAGTAGAAGTCAGCTTCGCCCAAGCCCCCCCAGGAGAGCACCACCCATGACAAAGTAAGAAGGTGCCAGCTACGCCCATGAGACAGAGCTAGAATAAGGTCTAAGGACCAGCTTTGACACTAAGCTAAAACAGGATAAGTAATAAATATGGAATGTACTCATTCCCATCAAGATACCACTCTGATAAACCTAAATCCCACTGGATAAAGGAAGAGAAGTCGGTAAGATAAGCATAAATTGCTAAAGATAATCATATTATCATCGGATAAGGATTCCATGCTAAAGCAGGGTGCTCGTGGAGTTCCAGCTAAGGCAGGACTCCACCCACCTTGTTAAAGCGATCCAAAATCCCCGGGATACAGTCCTATTAGGACTCAACCTCCAATCAAATGCCTATAAAAGTAACGGTAGAACTCCAATAAAGGTACGGATTACTCACAACCGAGAACCTTAATTCTCCTACCATATAGCAAGCTCTATACTGACTTAGGCATCGGAGGGTGGTTGGCACGCCACCACACTGGTGACTCAAGTTTTAGCTCTGTTTTGTAGGATCAGGTCGGAGCTGGACTCAAAACTGATTCATCACCCATCATCTTTGCCCCGGACGTACAGGTACAAGCTATCGACTACCGCAATTCATGGACAGGTCCCATAGTTGACTACATAACGAATGGGACTCTACCAGACGATAAGGTCAAGGCTAGGCAGCTCAAAATCAGAGCTGCAAAATACCTGATGATGGGAGATGTGCTGTATAAAAGGAGCTTCTCACTACCATACCTTAGATGTTTGACCACGGCAGAATCCACAAGGGCAATGGAAGAAGTCCACCAAGGAGTATGTGGGGATCACCAAGGTACCCGCATGTTAGCCTACAAACTCCTTAGGTTGGGATATTACTAGCCAAGTATGCAAAAGGATTGCAACTCTATGGTCCAAAAATGTGAGAAGTGCCAGCGCTTTGCAAACATCATTCACGGGTCACCCACAGTTCTAACTCCAATGAAAGGACCTTGGCCGTTTGCCCAGTGGGGAGTAGACCTAATTGGCCCACTTCCAATGGCGGCAGGCCAGGTCCAGCATGCCATCATAGCTGTGGATTACTTTACAAAGTGGGTCGAAGGTAAGGCACTAGCCACAATCACAGCAGAGGTTACAATCGATTTCTTATGGAAATTTATTATAAGCCGATTTGGGTTACCACATGTAATAGTCACAGACCGAGGAAAGTAATTTGATAATGCTCAGTTCAAAGCGTACTGTATTTCCAAGGGAATAATACATGTACATTATGCCTCCAAGGCTCACCCAAAAGCCAATGGACAGGTAGAAGCCACAAATCGAACAATCAAGAAGGGGATTAAGAAGAGGCTATAAGAAGCCAAAGGAGCTTGGCCAGATGAGCTTTATAATGTGCTATGGGCATATGCACAACCCCCCAGACTGCAACTGGAGAAACTCCATACTCTCTTGCATTTGGGGCTTAAGCGGTAGTCCCAATTGAAATTGAGCTCCTCAATTACAGGACCGCAAGCTCGGACCACCAGGAAAACCAGGAAAATCTCAGGGCTGAACTGGATCTCTTGGAAGAAACAAAAGACACAGCAATGGCCAAAGTGGCTGTATACCAGCAAAGAATGGTCAAGTACAATGCAGCACAGGTTAGACCGAGAAATTTTTGAGCTGGTGACTTAGTCCTAAGGAAAGTTGATCCAACCGGAAAGAAGGTGGGCAAGCTCGGCCCAAATTGGGAAGGGCCCTATCAGATTTTGCACCATATCAAAGCTGGTGCATACAGGCGTGCAACCCTAAGGGGAAAAGAGTTGCTAAATTCATGGAATGTAGAACATCTCAAGAAGTATTACGAGTAGGTGCTTACGGTGAAGGTTGCTTCCTGTTTTTAGGAAGTTTATTTATGTTTTTAGAAAACTTTTGTTTTCAATAAAACTTTAGCAACAAAGTTGTTTTCGTTAGGACCACGTGTTCTCTTTGTTAGCCCCTGTGGCCAATAAAACTCCACGAGGGATGATTGTTCAAATTTCCTGTACGCATGGTATTAAAAAAGGCAAGCAGAAGAATAAAACTATTCAAATTTTATTAATAAATCCACACCCCAAGGGATGTGGACAGCTTTTACATAAAAACTTTATGGGTAAAACCCACAAAGTTGAAACCTAATCACTACCTCCCTCCCTTGGAGGGGAAGGAACTGGTGGCGCCGGTTGCCCTCGGAAAGCCTCCAACTGGTCCTAGTTGGCTATCAACACCATGCGAACCGTCTTCTCCATGACAGAAATGGATTCCGCCATGGCCTCCATCTTCGAAGACAGCCCATTTATGGCTGCCTTCAGGCTCTGCAGCTCCTGGTACAACTCGGAGGTACGATCATTGTTCGCCATTAGCAACTTAAATCTGCTTGTGGAATGGGGAGTAATCTATAATGACTATTGGTTTTTATAGCACATCTTAGACGGTTCACTAACTGCTTCCTAAAATTAATCAACATGATTATAATCAAAGCTGCAATTAAAACCGCCACCTCAACTGCTTAGAGTAATGGGAAGTTACACACCCTATTACCTCGGGTAGTTGAACCGATTGTTTTTACTTAATGCCAAAGATTTGAACCCTTCGGTTCAAATTTTGAAAGACAAGGATTACATTCTACGGAAATATAATCACAAGTGTTTCAATTGTTTGCCACTCTCTCATAGACGTAGCACAGCTATGCATTAAATAAAGCTTAGGAAAAATTCCCAAGCTCACAGACGTAGCACAGCTATGCATTAAATAAAGCTTAGGAAAAATTCCCAAGCTCACAGACGTAGCACAGCTTTGCATTAAATAAAGCTTAGGAAAAATTTCCAAGCTCAAATGACGTAGCTAAGGCTATGCAATAAATAAAGCTTAGGAGAAATTTCCAAGCTCACAGACGTAGCACAGCTATGCACAAAACGAAGCTTAGGAAAATTTCCAAGCTCAAATGACGTAGCTAAGGCTATGCAATAAAAGAAGCTCTGGGAAAATTTCCAAGCTCAAAGACTTAACACAGCTATGCAATCTTTGGAATCAAATTTATATCAAAATTTCCAAGCTCAAAGACTCACCTAATAGATATCCCATGGGAAAATCAAATAAGTGTCTCAATTGTTTGAATACAAGCAATTCACACACTTAGGGGAGTAAGACGTAGTATAACTATGCAATAAAAGAAGACCAAAAAGAAAAAGAAGCTTAAAGGAAGAATTTCCAAAACAAAAGGAATAATCCCTAGCTTCAGATCTTGGTACCACAAAGGGTATGCCCCTTTGGTAAAAATCTAAAAGCTCAAGAGCTTGGCACAACAATAACAAGGGCAGGAATTGGCAAAATCAAAATGTCTACATGCACAAAGACTATTGAAAAATGCCATAGCATGAAGTGAAAGCATTCTTTCATTTTCAATCCGCACCTGTACCTGTCATAACAGCCTTTAAAAGGCCCCAAAATATGATCTCATTAAGATCATCCTAATTGATCATCAAGAAAAATGTTTAGGTCATCCAGCCAAGTGGGAGTTGAGGCCAAACCAAAGGCCACTCCCAAAACAAACACAGCTGAAGTACGAAAGTATTTAAAAGTGTTTAGTTACAGACCCAAGTGAATTAAAAGTTTCAAAGCCCATTTAAAGGCCCGGGGTGGAACTGTCAATAGCCTACCCATCACCAGATGATGGGCCAGGAGGTGTTATTGCAGGAGTGGGAGTTTCAAGAGGGAGAGAGACTTTATCTGGAGTTTGGAGAAGGGATGCAATCGAAGAGCTCGGGATAGATGTGTCTTTGGATGCCACTTCATCGCCTTCCTCCTCCCCCTTCTGTCCCTCGTCAAGGCATGAGGGCCCCTCTTCATCATCAACCTCAAATTTGGAGAAGTCCAAATTAGGGAAAGCTAAGGCTGCTCGGCTCCTCATAGCTTCAAACCCATCAAAATATTGCTGGGTAATATCTTGACGGTACTCAGGGGACTACAGAAAGAGCTCAATGGCTTCCCTATGAGCATTCTTCACCTTTTCAAGCATCCCCAGACCCATGGTCTTATACTTCTCCATCTCCACGTCCCATTCAGAAATCTTCTGTTCCAGACTCCGAGCAGTGGCCACAGTAGTGTCTCTCTCTTCCTCCAAACCTCTCTTCGATTTGAGCGCAACATCTCTCTCTTTGGTCACTTTCTGGAGCTTTGCAGCCATGGAAGCACCTTGCTTTGTAAGCCTTACGTTGGCTTCTGTGAGGGTAGCCACTTGCTTTCCGAGGTTATGGCTTTGGGAAGTAAGATATCGGCCACGAGCCGCGGCCTGCAAAAAGAGAGAAAGAATCAAACGAAGAAACAAAAGAAATCAAAAATAGAAAAGAGAAACATACCATGGCCAGCTCGACAAACATTTGCTCCCCAATTGTCTGGAGAGACATCTCTGCCATTAGCTCTTTATCAGCCTCACAAAGCAGCCCAGAAGCACGCTTGAGGGCTTCCTGATAATTGCCCAGCACAGAAGAGCCAATAGAAGTTTTCACCTACTTAGCAGGAGGGGTGCCTTCCACAGCTGCAACCTTAGCTCTTCTTTTTGGTTTCTCAGTTTCTTCCTCGACAATGTACTCAACCACTAAGTCAAAAGCAGGGTCCCTTGAAAGGTCAGCATCCAGAAAGCTATCAACATTTAGCTCCTTTTGAAGGCGAGAGCTCTTCCTTTTTGGAGCTATGCCACCAGACGACTGCTTTACCCTCTCAGCTTTTCGTTGGGCCAGCAGAGTTTTATCCATTTTTGGTGCCATCTCTTTACCTTCACTTTCTTCCTCTGAAAAGAAAAAGAAATGAAAACAATGAGAAAGTCAGCAGATAGTTTGTTGCCAAAATAAAAATAGGAAATACCTCTCGAAAGAGCTAAGGCCTCACAAGATGTTTCTGGACCCAACAAATAAGTAGCTAAGGACTCCGGAGTCACAAGCAACCCCCAATTATGGATCTCGTAGCTCCGGGCCAACTTGAGCTCCGCTTCTGTAGCAAGGGTCAAAGGGAATAAAGCACGAGCTGCAGAAAAATAAAAGAGCAGAAACCCTTGAGAATAAAGAACTTTCGATGATATTCAAAAAAGGTAAAGAAGAGCTACGGCTTATAACTGGCAACAGGTACCCCCCATCAATTGGGGACATGCTGCGTATAGGACCTAACCTCCCAACTTGGGAGCTCCCATCCATCTCCCCCAACAAAGAAGAATTTATCCTTCCAGTTCTTATGAACGTTGGGGAGTTCGGTAATCAACTCTTCTCCCCCAGGCCTCTTGGTAAAATAATACCATCCTGTACCCCAGGAGCTTTTTTTTTTTATCGAAAATTGATTGAGAAATGGTCATTTGGATAAAGGAGTAAGACCATCTGACATGGCTCCCCAAAGAGCAGCGCAACCAATCAACAAACGCTAGGAGTTGGGAACAATTTGGCCTGGCGCTAAACCCAAGAAACTCAATACTTCCCTAGCCACGGTGGGAAAGGGCAAACGAAGACCTCCCTCTAAGGCCCCAACATAGATACATGCTTCGCTTTCAGTAAAAGAACAGGCTCGCTCAGATTCAGAGGGCTTCCTAAGGGTTATGGAGGATGGAATTGAATATCTAACCCTAAGAACGGCCAACTCTTCATTTGTAATCGTAGAAGGAATATTGGAAGCAGGAAAAATAGGAACCCTACGGGTAACCTTTGACAAAGAAAAAGGAGGCGATCAACAAGGGTTTGGCACCGCTCGACTGACCCATATCAGACGGAGCCCTGATATCACTACTACGACGCATTGGGACCTCCTCATCCATCGTCGACTCTTCAACCTGAAGAATCGAAGAAAAATTGATGAGACCCTCTGACATTAGGGTTCCGACTGATGATCGTGGGTATAAGGAAGCTGACAAATAAAAAAGGTCTCGAAAAACCCTATTTTGGAGTACGATGGAATAAGGAGCAAAATCCTCTATAACGGGAGAGTAAAAGTTGACGGAAATGAAACTGGCTAATCTAGCGCAGATGAACTCCCCCAGAGTAGCCCACCTTGCGCCCGAAAGTTCAATACTAGGGAAAGAATCCAACATGAAAAGAAGAACAGCAAGGAGAGAGAAAGGTACCTAGAAAGAACGGGTTCTAACACAATGACAAAGGAGGAGTGACGAAGAAGGGTCTCGCGGAGAAGATCGCCTGAACGGATGATGCCTCATCGATAGAATTCGATCAAAGCAATGAGAAGCTTAAACGATAAGCATCAATCCCGAGAACGGTTCCTTGATCTTCGTCGTCCACCTCTAAACACCAGAACAGTAGGGATCTTGACACTTGTCCCACGACATGACCCACGTATTTAAAACCCTCTGCCAAAAGGAAAAGAGCGGTAACCGCCGTCTAGGTCTTACCAATGTTCCCAACCTCCAAGTTAGTTCTGGAGCCTGGGAACATGGGAGTACTTGATAAGTATGGATGAACTAAGCAGGTCAGCACTACAAAAAGCACGGACCTAGGGAGTCGAGAGCAGTCTTGTCTCCACCTCCCTGGTTGATCTCACCTATGACAGAGCCAAAGTACCCCAGTTCAAGTCCTCTGATGGAGCTGACACAAGGTCCAAGGACCAGCTCTGGCCCCTAGCTATGGCAAGGGGGATAAAACCCGTGATCTTATTCTTGGAATATATTCGTTCCAATCAAGATACAATCCAAACAGAACTAAAATCCTAGGGGATAAAGGAAGGATGTCGATAAGATAAGCATAAAGTTGCCAAGGGTAAACACAACCAGAGAAGGATAAGGATTCCATGCCAAGGCAGGGTGAGTATGGAGTCCCAGCTAAGGCAGGACTCCACTCTCATCATGAAGATGATCCAAAATCCCTGGTTCACAGTCCTACTAGGACTCAACCTCCTATCAAATGCCTATAAAAGTGACGGTAGAACTCCAATGAAGGTACACACCATCAATAACCAAGAATCTCAATTCTACTTCGATATAGCAAGTTCTCTACTGACTTAGGCATCGGAGGGTGGTTGGCACACCACCACACCAGTGACTTGAGCCCTTGCTTTATTTTGCAGGATCAGGTAGGAACTAGACACAAAGCTGATTCATCATCTACAATTCTTAAGAAAAAATAAAGATGTTTTTGCATGGTCCCACAAGGACAATCTGGGAATTGACCCAAGGGTCATACCCCATAAATTGAATGTGGATCCCACAGTGTGCCCTATTAAACAGAAGAAAAGGTCATTTGCTCCAGAATGAAATGAAGCTATAGCCAAGGAGGTGGACAAACTCATACAAGTGGAATCTATCCGTGAAGTCCTCTACCCCGATTGGTTAGCCAACGTGATTATGGTGAAGAAAGCCAATGGCAAATGGAGAATGTGTGTAGACTTCACCGACCTTAATAAAGCTTGCCCAAAGGATAGCTTTCCTCTGCCAAGGATTGATTCCTTGGTAGATTCTACTGCTGGGCATGAGCTCCTTAGCTTCATGGATGCATTTTCAGGGTAAAACCAAATCCAAATGCATGAAGGAGATCAAGAGAAAACCTCGTTCATTACTGACAAGGGACTATATTGCTACAGGGTAATGCCTTTTGGTCTAAAGAACGCAGGAGCGACGTACCAAAGGTTGGTCAACAAGATGTTCAAGCAACAGATTGGGCATAATGTAGAAGTATACGTGGATGATATGCTGATTAAAAGTACCAAGGCACGAAACCATGTCGCAGATTTGGAAGAAACATTTGAGGTCCTCAGGAAATACCAAATGAAGCTCAATTCAACGAAATGTGCTTTTGGCATCGCCTCATGAAAGTTTTTAGGCTTCATGGTATCCCAGAGCATCAAGGAAGTCCAAAAGCTAACAGGATGGGTTGCAGCACTGAGCAGATGTGGGCAGCATGTCCTTCGGAGGGAAAGGATTTCGTTCCTTCCCGCCATTTGCGGCCCTTTTTCAAAAAATCGAGGGAGCGCGAGTGCCGGTGGCAAGCGCTCGAAAACACAGAGTCGCCACTTGAGTTTTGAGGGTCCGACACTCAAGGAACCGTATTTTGAAGCACCTGTCGCGCTGTTTGTTTGAAAAAGTTAAGGAAACCAGTCCGTCATAACCATAACTGGGTTCGAGAGCCAGGTTACGAGAGGGGAAGGGTTTTAAGGCACCCCTCTCGTCCAATCCGGAGATCGGTCTCTACTTTGGCATTTTTATGAAAACTTTTATGATTCTTCTTCTTTTAATTAATTTTAGCCAATTAGGGCGGGGGAACAGTTAATCGGGGATTAAAACTGTAACAATTTGCAGGATGTGATCAAATGATAGCATTGATGGATGGCATGACAAGTAATAAATGGGATGGCCTTAAAACAACGATCAAATGCCAAAACTAGGCTCGGGACAGATTTGCCCTGCGCGATGGCCAACTTGCATGAATGAACAGATCTGCATGCAAGCAAACCATCGCGCGAGACACACGAACCCTCGCGCGAGTGTTGTCACCTCACCACAGTTTCAATTTCATCCCCTTCTGGGCTCTGGAAGGACCAGTGCACACCCAGGAGGCAAACCAAGCAGTTTATATGGGACTGTAAGAAATACTAATTATTACAGATTGCTTCAAAAAATAGCCAAATGAAATGAGACACAACCCTTAAACAGAGGGGTTATCAAAATAAAGGCCAAGGGCCTAGTTACCCATGCAAGGGCCATTCATGGAAATCACAGAACTGTCGCGCGACAGATGGTGAGTCTCACGCGACATTCCTGATTGGACTTCCAGGAATTGCTTTGCATGCTTAGGGTCCTGAGACAGGTTCAGGGGATCCCAAGGGCATTCCAAACTATTTAGAAAATCAAACTAAGCTATTGTATTTATTTTTGGCATACATCACAGTGATCTATATTCCAAAATAAACTACAACAGGCATGCCCATATTTAAAACAGTAAATGACTAGCCTCCCTTCCCCACAAGGTCCATTCTCTTGCTGACACAAGTGTCGCGCGAGTATGGTGGACCATCGCGCGAGAGTGTAGCTGCCACGAATTCTTGTAACTCTGCTGGCTTTAGGACCAGGACATGGTATTAATTACCAGCCTTGGCCCTGTCAGCCCCCCTCTGGGATCAAAACAGAAACAGGTTAAGTGTTATACCTTTGCTTGGAAAGGGTTTGGAAGTGGATTGAATTGATTGATATAGCCTTGCAACTAAGTATACATTGACACACTAAGTTTAGAAGATTAGGAAGTGGTTTAGGTTAGTGACTTTGTGCTAGAGGATTAATTGCCTTGTGGAAGAGTAATTAACCTTATGATTTTTTTGGAACCCTTAATACGGAGGATGAAGGGGGGTATTTATAGGGAGAGTGCAAGGGCTAGTTAGTGACCAAACATGGCTTTAGGACCAGCCAACAAGGCTGGTCACAACTTGGTTGTAAGGCTAGCCAACAAGGTGGTGAAGTGGTTGGGAGATGTATGTGGTTAGAACCTGTCAGAACTCTGTTCAGCTGAGGAAAATGGGGTTCCAGCCCATGTGACATCCAATCATCACAAGTCCAGCTGGACCATGTGATAGGGACAGGAGAGAACTGTCGCGCGAGTGTTCGGAACCATCGCGCGATGGTCAACAGTCAACAGTTTGACTTTGACCACACCTGGCAAGCTGAGTATCGCGCGAGTAACATGAAGAATCGCGCGACGGTCAAACCTAAACCTAGGGTTTGGCTGAAGGTTCAGAGGGGTTCAAAAGGTTCAAGCAGGGTTCTAAGCTTAATCCATTCCCAATCCAAGTTCGTTTGATCCGATTTCATCATCGGGGAAACAAGAAAATCGTAAAACAAAGTAAAACAATTGGGAGATCCAGATTGGGGTGTCTACAGTAGTCCCTCTTTGACGGCACGCGGAGCACCATTGACTGGTACGGGTAACGTCAAAGATTTCTAGACACCCACCAAATCCGCCCAAAAGCCGATTAAATGGAAAATGCAGACGAGTATATAAAAATACCGTGCACCAAGGGGAAATTGAAGATCGGACGGATATATCGCCGCTAGATGATTATCGGACGGATGGATCGTCGCTGATGATGATCGGACGGATAGATCGTCGCTGATTGAGGATCGGACGGATGGATCGTCGCTGATTGATTGATCGAACGGATGGATCGTTGTTGATCGCTGATTGGACGGGTGGATCGTCGCTGATTGATTGATCGGACGGATGGATCGTCGCTGATTGCTGATCGGACGGATGGATCGTCGCTGATTGATTGAAGATCGGACGGATGGATCGTCGCTGATTGATGATCGGACGGATAGATCGTTGCTGATTGCTGATCGGACGGATAGATCGTCGCTGATTGATTGAAGATCGGACGGATGGATCGTCGCTGATTGCTGATCGGACGGATGGATCGTCGCTGATTGCTGATCGGACGGATGGATCGTCGCTGATTGCTGATCGGACGGATGGATCGTCGCTGATTGATGATCGGACGGATAGATCGTCGCTGATTTGATGATCGGACGGATGGATCGTCGCTGATTGATTGAAGATCGGGCGGACCACTGCTGGGGATGTAAAAGTCTTCGGGCTTGAAGGCGAGAGTGTTGTAGATGCCGAGGAGGAGGTCACAGAGACTCCAGTTGAGGTCCGAGAGGAGGACATTTTGTTTCGGCCCGCGGTGACGTCGTCGAGTCATAGGCCGATCACGAAACACGACGTCGCCGAGCACCTGAGCGACGAGATGTTGGCGAAGCTGCTTGAGGATAACCCCGCCATCGGGCTATATGTGCTACAGGCCAAAGAGGAACGGGCGAGGGCCATTGAGGCTTCGGAGGCCGATAGAGAGAGACAGGAGAGAGAGGTCCTTTTGAGAGAGGCGGAGGCCGAGGAGAGGGCCAGAGTAGAGGCACAGGGGCCTAGGGTTTCTGCCGTGGCGGAGGCGAAGGACTCGAGTCACCCGGGCTTTTCAGCGGGAGCGTATGTGCTTCCCTCGCCACACCTTTTTGTGCCATCAGGCATTGGGGCACGCGTACCGTCGCGGAGCGACTACGATGACGAGTTGGTGTTGAGAGATCCCCGGGCCCACATTGCAGCAACGTGGATGGAGGTATGTTCCCAGAAAACACCCTTCGTAATTTGATTTTCTTGCTTTGACAGTTCACCTTTGATACTTGCTTAGAACGCGCTTGAACTTAGAATTGCATAGATATCTCACGAGCCAAAGCATGCTAAACCTATGTACTTCTTGTAATGTAGGCCCAAAATGTAATAACTTGAACCAACCATCCGTTGTAGGCTTTATTGATTACCTAGAACTCGAAAATGAGGACTCTGTATGCACGGGCTTTTTAGAACAGCACACCACATTCCCGAGTCGAGCCATGGCATAGAATTAAAGCCAAACATGTGTCGTAGGCTTCATTGATTACCTAGAACTTGAGAATGAACTTCCTGTATACTGATAAACCCTTTTGCTGTTTGTCTTTGTATCTGAAATAGGCTGGAGCAGGACAGAGGGATATCCGCGCCTTCGGGGGCGCGTGTATGTCCTTACAGCTGTACGAGAGGCTGCCCGAGAGGGTGAGGCGGTTGGTAGACGAGGCAGGCTTCGGGGTGTTTGTACAGACTTTGACCCCCGCGAGGAATGACCACGTCGTCCTCGTAGCGCTTGCTGAGAGGTGGAGGGATACTACCAATACCTTCCACCTACCTCCTGGGGAGATGACAGTGACGCCTGCAGACTTCGCAGCGATCACAGAACTGAGGGTTGGAGGTGAGCCCATCCCGTTCGACTCGGGGATCCAGGAGGATCGGGCCGCTCTGGAGTGGTTTCTGGGCAAAGCGCCCAAGATAGAAGAGGGGATGTCGAGGTATGATCAGTTCAAGAATTACTTGAAGAAGGATGTGACGAGCGCCCAGGAGGCGGAGCAGATGGCCTGGGCGTTCCTGCTGTACCTGTTTGGTGCCACTCTGTACCCAAACAGACGAAGTAAAGTCCACCTCTCCTACTTGCCAGCGTTGAGGGACTTGAGGACGGCCTCGCGCTTTGACTGGGGTGGAGCTGCTCTTGGGACGGCCTACCACTTCTTTGGCCACTCGTCGAGGACGGGCAAGAGCACGGCCGGCTACTGGAGGGTTTGGGAGGTACGATTCTAACCCTTTATTAAGCACAATTTTGATTATGCTTGTCCATTGTTTAGTCTGCTTGACTATTTCAATTTCAAATACTGTATGCCTTGACTAATGCTTGAACTTGTCTAAATATTGTGCAGCTTTGGGCCTACGAGGTTTTGCGGATGTATCCACCGGAGTGCAAGCATCCAGACCTGAGTACCCTCCCTCGCGCGCTGAAATGGAGCAAGGCAACCACGGGGAAGAAGGAAGGGAGAGGCGAGCTCAACGCCTTCAGACTGTACTTGGACGAGCTTAGGGCCTCACAGGTATGAACACGTAATCGTAAGCATTTAGATATGTATTCATTTCCTTGCTTTAATGCTGTCGCTGATCAATTACTTGTATTGCCTGCTTGCCTTGAATTGCAGGTCAATTGGGATCCCTGGAGGAGAGCGGGGCCAGAGCCAGAGTACTTGACCCGGAGCAGAGTTGTTACAGCCAGCAGGGTGTTACTGGAGTCGGCCTTCGGTTGGCAGTGGTACTTGGGGGACCGAGTGACACGTCAGTCACTTGGCCTTTCTGAGTTCCAGGTGCCAGGGCCACTCCCACCTCGAGCTTCACACACGGGAGAGTACACACGGGCTGAGCTGGAGAGGTACACGAGGCCGGATACTGAGCTTGCGCGCTACCTACGTCCTGATAGGGACTACGCTGTCTACCAGAGAGACTTCCTGGCGGGTCCATTGGGGATCCGCGGCCTGAGAGAGGTGCGAGGCCAGGTTGCAGGGGCTGCTGAGGAGAGGAGAGCAGCTGGAGAGGGACGGAGAGGAGGTGAGAGCCGGGCAAGGCGAGCTCCGAGCGGACCGGTAGTTGGTGGACCTCCTGCGCTACTTTGGAGGATTCCTGTGGTTGACAGCCAGGGGAATCCCGCGGAGTTACGGTTAGTGCCTGCGAGAGCGGAGCCTACTCCTGTGACTGTTCCGGTAAGACCTGGCTTCCAATATTGCTTTTCAATTCCAAATACTTGAATCATATGCTAAACAGCCTGATGAACTTGAATTGCATACAGGTGCCAACTGAGTGGGTGAACGAGGCCGTTTGACACATGCTGGCGTTGGAGAATGTGGTGAGAAGAGCGGCGAGCGGCATGCCACTGGAGTTACAGTACCAGGTGCCGACACCACAGCCGACTCAGCCAGCCGTCGTTCAGAGGACCCAGGTATGAAAAACGATACATTCCTGCTCTCGATACATTCCTGCTTTTGATACATTCCTGTTTTGATAGCTTGATAGACTGTACCTGCTTTCAATACAGAAATACAATATGCACAATGGATACTCATGCTTTGAAATGAAATGACAATGCAGGTGCAGGGGAAGATGAACCCTAGGAGGAAGAGTGCGCGAGATCCGCCACCGAAGAAGGCGGCGGCGAAGAAACCCACGCCTCCGGCCACTACTACGCAGCGACAGACGAGGGGCTTACAGACGGCACGCGCACGCGAGGAGGGAGTCAGGCAACCCGCGAGGCAAGCTGAGCTTCGGTACCAACTCAAGAAACGCGAGAAGCCGACACTGGAGGAGCCGGGCCGCCGGAAGCGGCTAATCCTGGGTCAGCCCTCCGAGGACAAGGAAGAAGAGGACGAAGAGGAAGGAGAGGACGAGGAGGAAGGAGAGGATGAGGAGCACTTGTCCACCAGCAGTGGCTCCGACGACTCCATTGACGATCCGGGGTACAGAGACGATCCCCAGGAGCTACGGGACGACGTGGGTAGCGATGATGGGCTTTGAGTGCGCTGAGGGCGATGACAAAGGCTCCGTTACCCTTTTGCATGTTGCTTTTGATTTTGATTCTGGGCCTGCGTGCCCAAGTAGATAACTTTTGACAGATACTCTGAGGGCCTGCGTGCCTTTTGACTAGCGGGCGCATGTGCCCTGACTTGATTTGGCACTTTTTGATTGGCCGATGTGCCGTTGATATAGCAGCTGACATGGATAGATCATGGTTATTTTATAGAAATTTTGCATTTTTCAAGTTTATTGTTTCTCGTTACGAGTAAGAGAAAGTAAAACCCGCCACTAACACCAAACTTGCATTGACAACACACCGAGACCACTCATAGACACATATGAGCACAAAAACTGGCCTAGCTCTGAAAGAAATGAGAAGGGTACCCTAGGATGCGGCTAGGATACGAGAAATAATGAAATTTTGGGCATTAATACTCCAAAACTCACAACACTCTGCTAAAGACAAAACTGACACTCATGAAAGGTCAATGGCGGTCAATATGACCTGTACCAATCAACGGGACTGAACAAAATGTCCCCAGGAAAGACTTATACTGAAAAATGCACAAAATGACGCAAAATGGCATAATACGTCCAAAAATGACTCAATTATGTCCCGGACCGAAACCGACACCTCCACACAGTCACTCAAGGTCCAGGTGACCTGTATGGCATGACCAAAATGGGCTAGAGTCTCCATGGCGAGGTTCGACCTCTCGAAACCTCGATTTGAACTTGAAACGGGCCTCCGAGGGTCCAAAATCTTCATCGAGCATGGCATTTGGGATCCGATGCTTGGATATAGTCATAAATACTTATAATGACTTGCTGGAATCATTAAAAGTGCAAAAAGACCTTTGGAATGAAAAACGACCAAAGTTGGGCAGTAGCTGTTGGAAACTGTCAATACTGCAGACCAACCATCGCGCGATGGTTTGAAACTGTCGCGCGATGCTTTGAAAGTGTCGCGCGATAGTCAAGTCCTGCTAAGCTGCCTTGTTTTGACCAAATTATCGCCATTGCCCTGTTCATTGTTCCACGTCTTGGGAGCTGTTCTGATGCTGCAGAAAGAGGGGAGTCCTTGCATGGCAAGGTGGTGGGACACCTAAGCCTCAAATCCATCACATTTGGCCTATAAGAAGGAAGGCTTCTAGGAGGAATGTAGTGTGCACCCTTCTTTATCACCAAAATGGGAGATGCATTGACGAAATTACTCGACTTTTGGTTATTGAGAGAAGAAACCATAAATTGGGCGAGCCCCCGGTCTCGATGCTTGTCCTCAATTCGAGACCTCCGATACGCTCGACCGTGAGTCGAGCTCCTCCAAGCCGCATTGCCTTTTTGGGATCCGGTCGTGCATGTCTTCAGATTCCGTCAAGACAAGATGTGCCCTACCGTAGAAGAATTTCAAGCGTACGTGCCAGGCTTTGCCAATTTAGACGTTCTTGCGGTTCCACCCGTTCACGAAGACATGGAGCAAATCTTACAAGAGAGACTCAATATTCCAGAGGCACTGACGGCCAGTATTATTCAGAATGGCGAACTCAACATCTTTCGCCTAATTGAGCTGTATGGGCCCGAGGGAGCCCTGGGAGATTACGTGGGGGAAGCCCACAGACGCTTCGTTTTGTCTATATGTGCGCTGGTCGCGTATATGCTGATTCCCATTGACGGAGGAGCGAATCCCAAATTAGTGAGCATTGCCCTGCAAATGGATGCTCAGAAAAATATCATGCCGGTGATTTTAGCGGAAACGCTCCTGGGTTTAGACATGCTGAAACTTGAGCAAGCTGACTCCTTCAGCGGATGCCCTATCCTGCTCCAGGTAAATTCCCATTCAGCACAATTTCTTGCATCTTCATTCTTACCCCAAATACTTAGGCTGTGTTCGATTTCTGATTTGTCCTCTGTTCCCATGCAGCTCAGGTTGGCGGACAAAGTGGGGGTTTTAGAAGAGCTGCAGGCTGGCTTTGAAGAGTTCCCCAGACTTTTGGTCGAAAGACCAATGTTATTCCCCGACCTGACGGTGGACAAATGGTTTGCGTTCCTGAACGATCTGCAATCTGAGGACATAGTCTGGAGATGTCTCTGGTTGAACCTTCCAGCAATGACGCTCAATTCAGCTGGCTTCAAGAGAGTGATAATCGCTGGCCTATCGAGCTTCACATTTTACGTTCCAGGGCATACACTCCGACAGCTCGGGAGAAGCCAAGGGTATAAACGTTACGGGGCGGAAGATTTTGACATTCCTGCATTTGACTCGTGGCAATTACGCTGCTACAAAGATAACTGGGGCGATAGGACGCTGAAGGAGCCAATCCCAGAGTTCAAGACATGGCTGGAGAGTCGTTACATAAGGTGGCTTCGCGTTGAAGTCGAAGCAAGGCTGAGGGGATATTTCTGAATCCCGTGGGAAAACCCAAGCTGTAATTAGTAAAACCATCGGGCTGGCTGAACTTCTGGCTCTGCTTTTTAATACTTGCTTTGTAAATTGTATGATCCTTCGTCCGGCTCGACTGGCTAAATAACAACTTTAAACCATCCGGCCACCATCCATTTGAGGGACTGAATTCGTCACCAAACGCGCAATTCGAACAAACAACACTTCGACGTAGTCATAATCACCCATAATGATCTACTGGAAGCATCGGAATTTCAAAATCTGGCCCGAGTCGAAATTCGGAAAATAATCCCAAAAAGACAGTAGCCTGCCTCACTGTGCCGAATTCAAACTTAACCCTTGCGCGAGCAAACGAAACCATCGCGCGAGTACAAACCGTCGCACGACACTTCAGGACCATCGCGCGATGGAGAACTCCTGTTACAGTGGCCAGCCTTGACCCATTCGGACAGAAAAAGGTGGCAGGTTTTGTCAGCAGGTCTGGACGTGCAGGGGCTTCTGGTTCCTCCCAGAGGTGTTCCCTTGATCTTTAATAAGCAAAGGGACACCTTGCATGGACACGTCATCCAAAGGAAAGATATTACATCCTTGCTTGCCTTATAAAGAAGGAGTAACTCCCTGGATGAAGGGTGTGTTCTCCGCGGAAAACTTCAGACACTTTTCCCCAAATGGCAAATCACCTCCCCACATTAATCAGCCCGTGGCTCAAAGAATTTGTCGCGAGTGATTGGTTATGCTTCCGTTCTCACGGGCTGGCCGCCTTTCGCTTCTTGAAAAGTGTAAGGCTCCACCCCGAAATCCTGAGAGCAGCCCTGCAGTTTTGGGACCGGGACGTCCATGTGTTCCGATTTGGGGACAACGAGCTGTGCCCGACCGTAGAAGAATTTCAGGTATATCTCCAAGGCTTTGCTTCGAGCGTGATTGTCGTGCCACCTTACAGGCAAAGCATGTCAAAGCTGTTGAAAACCTATCTGAATATTTCCAGAGGTGTGGCGGAAAGCCTGCTGATTGGCGGACAGATAAACATCGTGCGCCTAATGGAATGGTACGGGCCCAACGGCGATCCAATAGATACTGTTCTGCAGGCTCGACGTCGATTTGCCATGTCAATTGGCATACTGGCCGCATATTTGCTGGTGTCTCCGCATGGACGGCCCGACCCCTCGCTGGTTTACGTGGCTACACAAATGGGTGTTCGAAAGAACGTAGCTCCCCTGGTGCTCGCCAAAACGCTCATTGGTTTGGATTTGGTGGCCACCGGCCAAATGAACACGTTCGGCGGCAGCCCACTCCTGTTGCAGGTAAATTCTCACTCAGCTCACCTTTTTCCGGCTTTCACACAGTCTGTTTTTACCTCAACTCTCGGCTAAGGCTCTATAGAAGCTCCTTACTTGTTTTCTTTCGCTCGGGCTTATGTGGCTCCTTACTTGTCTTTTCGCTCATACAGTTGTGGCTGTGCGACAAACTTGGCCTAATCTCGGCTCCTGGAGCGAACTGGCCCCATCTGCCCCGGGCGAATGCATCAAAGGGGAATGCTGTACCCAGAGATGTCTGAGGAGGAGTGGTACACCTTCATGAGAGAGATGTCTCCGCGTGAGATCGTCTAGCGGCACGAAGCCCTGAACATGCCGGACATGGCTATACACTTTGCAGGTTTTGAGAGAATGGTGATTGCTTGGTTGTCCAGTTTCACATTCTATATTCCCGGTCGTATTCTGCGGCAGTTAGGCATGAGCCAAGGCTTTCATCGAGCTGGAATAGAAGATTTCCAGATTCCAGCATTCACAGCCCAACACCTGACAGGGTACGAGCGTAACTGGGGCTTGAGAGAACTCGGAGGAGTGGAAGACGACTTCAGCACAAGACTCAAACGCCGCTATGTAGCATGGCTAAGAGAAGAGGTCGCAAGGAGACGAAACATAGACTGACTCCTGACACAACTCCAATGATCTTGAATAAACTGTGAGCTCGTGAGGGCCTCTTAGCATTTCGTTCTGTTTTTTATGCTTTACTGCTTTTCTTAGGGCTCTGCTCAGCCTATGTAATAGAAATAATAGTTTTGAATAAAGGTGAAAGATTAAGAATTTTCCCCTTTTTGGTCCAAGTGTTGAATGCCACGCCGTTTGAATGTCGAGGCACACCCTGGAACAAAAACCCTAGATCGAATTGATTGATTGTGACCGAATCTCACAGAGAGACTGCCTACGTATCCCAAGCTAGGGAATCAGGTCAAAACGTAGTTCAGGCTAAGGTTCGCTCGTGTATTTTGGCTCTCCTACGCTCTAATTTTTGCCTAGGACTGCCCTTGCAGGTTTCCAGTCTAGCGAGCTTCAATTGAATGTCTATTTATTTTTGCCTAAACTGCCCCCTTGGGTTTTCAGTTTAGCAGGCTTGCTCTAATTTTTGCTTGGGACCGCCCACCTTTGTGGTTTTCGGCCCAACGAGCTTCTCTCTCAAGGATAGTAACGTTTAAGTTGATCCAAGTTGACCAGAGTGTTGAACTCGTTGCCGTCTAGATCAATGAGCTGAGCCGCCCCACCCGAGAGGATGGTCTTGATAATGTAAGGTCCCGCGCGCTTCGGGCGGAATTTGCCACGTAGATCGAAGATGGGAGCCCAGATTTCCTTCGTGACCATATCCCCTTCAGCCAAGTCACGAGACTTCACTTTCTTATTGAATGCCCGAGCAATTCTGCGCTGATACCTCTGAACATGATACAAAGCACGAAGTCTTCTCTCATCAAAGAGCATAAGTTCAACAAACCTCCCACTAAGCCATTCGGACTCCGTGAGTTCACATTCAGCCATGATCCTCAAAGTTGGTACTTCAAGCTCGATGGGAAGGACAGCTTCCATCCCATAGACTAGGGAAAAAGGGGTAGCCCCTGTTGACGTTCGAATTGACGTGCGGTACCCCCTAAGAGCTAGAGGCAGCTGCTCGTGCCAGTCCCTGGCGGACTCTGCGGACTTCTTGATGATAGTCTCGATGTTCTTATTGGCTGCTTCAACCGCCCCATTTGTCTGAGGGCGATAGACTGTTGAGTGATGAACCTGAATCTGGAATTCTTCGAAAAGCTCTAACACCCTACCTTTGAAATGGACCCCATTGTCAGAAACGAACGCCTGTGGAACCCCGTACCGATAGATGATGTTCTTTCGGATAAACTAAGCAACCTGAACCGCCGTCAGGGTCTTGTAGGATTCAGCCTCGACCCACTTGGTGAAGTAATCTATTGCCACCAAAATGAACCGATGCCCGTTCGAAGCAGAAGGCCTGATCATGCCGATAACGTCGATACCCCGAATAGAAAAGGGCCAAGGCGATGTCATGCCGAACAGTTTAGAAGGAGGGACGTGCATGAGATTGGCATGGATTTGACACCTATGGCAGCGGCGCACATAATCCACACACTGAGATTCCATGGTAGACCAGAAGTAACCTTGTTAGGATTTTCTGGCGAGCATGACCCCGCTCATGTGAGGGCCACAAACTCCCTCGTGAATTTCCTCCATGATTTTGATAGCCTCCGCGCCACTGACACAGAGCTTGTGCATTCCGCAGTAAGATCTCCGATACAGTTTCCCTCCGCAGATAATGTATTGAGCAGCCAACCTTCGCAGCGCTGTTTGGTCCTTCTTAGTGGCATTAGACGGGAACTGACCGCTTTCAATGAAATTCCAAATATCATGATACCAGGGTAGGCCGTCATCAACATCATCGATGGCGTTGATGTACTGATAAGTAGGCAAGTCCCGCTGTTCAATTAGAATAGGACGAAGCTTAACACCAATCGGAAGCTCGACCATGGAAGCCAGAGTTGCCAGAGCATCAGCGAATTGGTTCTTCAACCGAGGGATGTGTGTGAACGTGACTTTGTTGAAACGAGGAATAAGGTCCTCCAGGTCTTGGTGATACGGCTTCAATCTGTCCTCCCGAACTTTCCAGTCCCCGTTAGCTTGAGAAACAACAAGGTTGGAATCACCAATGACTTCGAGTTTTTCCACACCAAGCATAAGAGCAGCTTCCATGCCAACAATGCAGGCCTCATATTCAGCTTGGTTGTTCATGACATCGAAGTTGAGTTTAAATGCCAACGGAATGTGAGCACCTTCGGGGGTTATCAGCAAAACTCCAATCCCGTATCCCTTCTGATTGGCAGCTCCATCAAAATAAAGGGTCCAGGTGTCCTTGACCACCACCATTATCCCTTCATCTGGAAATGCAAAATCTGAGTCCTCTGGTCATTGACAGGATGATCAGCCAGGAATTCGGCGACCGCGCGTCCCTTGACAGACTTCCTAGTGACATACTCGAGGTCAAACTCTGCGAGCAAAAGCAACCAACGTGCTAGCTTACCAGTAAGCGCAGGCTTCTCAAACAGATACTTGAGAGGATCCATTCGAGAAATCAACTTCACTGGGTAAGCCAGCATGTAGTGTCTTAATTTCTTGGATGCCCAAACAAGAGCCCAACACGTCTTTTCGAGAGCGGTGTAGCGTTCTTCAGCGCCAACCATCTTCTTACTCAGGTAGTAAATGGCTTTTTCGACTCCCTTTTCTCCCTCTTGAGCTAGCAAACACCCCATAGACGAAGGATTTACAGACAAGTAATGTATCAAGGGTTTCCCCGGCACTAGTGGCATTAAAACCGGAGGGTTCTGCAGGTAGGTTTGAATGGAGGTGAAAGCCGCCTGGCACTTGTCTGTCCAAACAAACGGAGTATTCTTCTTCAATAGACGAAACATCGGCTCGCAAGTTAGAGTCAACTTGGCGATGAATCTGCTGATGAACTGTACCTTTCCCAAAAAGCTTCGCACCCCCTTTACAGAATCTGGTGGCTTCATATCAAGGACTGCTTTGATTTTCGACGGGTCGACCTCAATTCCATGAGAAGTGATCATGAAACCAAGCATCTTACCAGCTGTAACCCCAAAGGTGCATTTCTGAGGATTTAGACGCATACGAAACTTTCGTAATCTCTCGAAGAACTTCCTAAGCACAGGAACATGACCTTCTCGAGTTTTGGATTTGGCGATCATGTCATCGACGTAGACCTCGACTTCTTTGTGCATCATGTCATGCAGGATGGTGGTAGCGGCTCGCTGATAAGTGGGCCCGGCGTTCTTCAAACCGAAAGGCATGACAAGGTAGCAATAAGTCACCCACTCAGTGAAAAACGTGGTTTTCTCACGATCTTCGGGCGCCATGAGAATTTGGTTGTAACCAGAGAAGCCATCCATGAACGAGAGCAAAGCGTGCCCCACAGTATTGTCCACAAGCACATCGATGTGTGGCAGGGGAAAATCGTCTTTGGGGCTCGCTTTGTTCAAGTCCCGAAAATCGACGCAAACTCGAATTTGGCCATTTTTCTTAGGAATAGGGACAATGTTGGCAACCCATGTGGGATACTGAGAGACCATGAGAAAGCCAGCGTCAATCTGCTTAGTAACCTCCTCCTTAATCTTCTGAACCCAATCCGGCCTCATCCGCTGGAGCTTCTGCTTCACAGGCTTGGCATCCGGAAACAAAGGAATGCGATGCTCCACAATCTCGGGATCGATTCCGGGCATATCTCGATGAGACCACGCAAAGACATCACTGAATTCGGCGAGCAGCTCTTTGAAATCGCGATGCTCCTCTGGTGAAAGTGTGGAGCCCACTTGAACCATCCGGGGATCGTTTTCATCTTTCAAATTTATAGAAACTATTTCTTCTTTTAACGGCTGAGCATGCCTTTCGTCCTCCCTTTCGATGAAGGCACGGTTTTCCTTGGGAATGTCCCCATCGAAATCTATCCCCTCATCCTCAGGGTCGACACAGTTTATATAAAGATCATTGAAATAGTCAGAAGATGCTTCGTTCATTTCACAAGCCCCTGAAGGGTCACCAAGTACAAGAGAGTCAAACTCGAAATAAAAGCTATGACGTGGAGGGCCTAGAGGCACAAACTCCGACTCAGAGCTAGACTTAGAGGACGAAACAGACTCAGACTCAGACCCAGACTCAGACTCAGAAGTGTCGTCAATGCAAGTCAGGCGTGGCTTGAAAATGCAATTATTCAGAGAGCCCTTGGCTTTCATGATGAGAGAGGTGGGATCCTCGAGGGCGTCGGGCCCGAGCATGAGCACTTCGGCCTCTTCAGCTTCCCCAGCCAAACCCACTTGGGAGAATTCCTGGAACAGCAGCTCCAAATTTCCCTAATTGATAGATCCTAGCCAGTCAGTCTTGATCTTCACCTGATTAAGCTTCCTCTTGAATTCTTCCTTTGCTGGTTCATCATCACTGCTTGACCAGATGTCATCAGCGAAAATCTCAAATCCAGGTAGCAGCTCCCCGGTTTCGGAATGAATAAAGGGCTCAGCCTGCCCAGTGTAAGCGGCATTTCCCACTTCACGCACAAATTTGGGACCGCCGCAGAGGGTCTGAGGTTTTCCCATATATTTCCTCCGCTTAGCATCTTTGGTAGAGGCGATATACCCCAAACCAAAGCGGCCCTCGTTGAAAGGAAAAGTAGGGAACTCTGGGACCCCTTGACGGCGAGAACCTAAACCAATGCCCGGAAAATAAGACATCCTCCTCATAATGTCCAGCGCGACAGAGCTTATGAGGAAGTTCCCGTCCACATTGATGGCCATCACAGTGCCTGAATTATCAAAAGAGAAACCCCCAAGATCGACGTCTTCTTCGCCGTGTTGAATTCCCAAAACGGGAGTCCCATCCTCCTTGAGCGGGCGGATGCCAGAATCCCCGCAGATGGTTAGGGTACCGGTAGGCAGTCCCAGAATAACCTTTTGGTGGAGGGTAGACGGCAAAGCCATGATGTCGGACCGATGAAGCCACGGTCTGCCCAATAGAAGATTGAAAGTCGCGGGAATGTCCACGACATGGAACTCCACGTCCATCTCAAAACCCTCAGCATCGAGTTTGAGCTTTAAGGTCCCCTTGACTACGTGACGGGTGCCATCATATGCCTTGAGAGCCAGATTGGAAGGTGCAAGGTCCTTCTTGGTGAGTCCTAAACGATAAGCGACCCGCAGAGGGCAGACGTTGATAGCGGAACCGTTGTCAATGAGAACAGTCGAGACCCAGAGTCCTCGACACTTAACGGTAATGTGCAAAGGGCGGTTGTGGTCGACTCCTTCGACTGGCAAATCCTTGTCCGTGAAGATCACTGTATGCTTGGAGGTTGGAGGGAGGATGAGAGATATCATCGCCTCTGGCGTGACATCGGCCTGGACTTCAAGGCGGGATAGGGCGTGACACAGCCTCTGACGATGCTCCTTGGATGAATAGATCAGTCCCCAGATAGAAATTGCAGCAGGAATCCGCTCAAGTTGCCGCTGAACTAAATCAGGAATTGGATTGCCAGCTGATACCTCAAGAGGTGTAGACCTTGGGAAAGAAACGGGTTCGTTCCTTTGATTAGCAGGATTAGAAGAATTCCCGGCCTGCAGATTAGCAGGCTGAAAAATCCGTCCACTCCTTGTAACATTGTGAACGTTCCCCAAAGAGGGCACGACTTGAGGGTTTTCCTTCACATCCCAGAGATCAGCAGGGACATCTCCCAGTTTGCTTTTTCCCTTGTCAGTAGTTGGTGCAGAGACGGGCACTTCCATGTCTAAGCCCAAATCCTCAGCCAGATCTTTCATCAGCAAGGAGTCCCAAAAGCTCAAGTCTTTCACAGCAGCAATTTTAGCAACAGGCTCCGGATTTGCAATAAAGGGAACATCCCAAAGACCAGTGTCAGCCAGGGTACGATTGACAGCCCAGACTTCGTTTCCAACTTGGACATCCACTATGTCGTCCACTTCCCAAAGATTAGCAGGCGGAACGCGGTCTGTGACCATGATACTGCAGTCCCTGTTGTTAGGGTAAGGCACCTGAGGGCGCGGATTTTCCTCGTCGACAATGTAGGAACATGGGTCATGGTCAGTGTCGGGGTCAGTATCACAAACTGAATCAAAGACCGAACCAAAGAGGGAAAGGTGGTCTCCCAAGGCCCGTGGATCTTCCCGGACGAGTTCGTCCTCTGTGTAGTGAAGCATGTAGTCTGGTATAGCATAGCCTTGAAGAGGGTTAGGGTCAACGTCCATGGGAGCATTCCAAGTTGGCTCAGGATCCCAGTAATATTCTGCTTCGGGAACTGGAGGCTCGATTGGGTTGAATAGCATGTATAAGGAGAAGCCATCCAGAGGATCGAGCATGGCCGCTTCATAACCAGCCAACCAGCCATCATACCAGGTTTGATCAAACGGGACATTTTCGGGTTGTGGAGGAATCCTGTCCATTTCAAAGCTTGACCACTCGTTGAGGAGAGGAATGGCGTAGTCCCAATTGTCTGCTATGGCCTAGCCAGTAGCCTGCATGTTACTATCCGAGGGAGGCACCCAAGGCTGGTAGGGATCAAGAAACAGGCCAGTGATGGTCGCGTACGGGCTGTCAAGCGACGAGGCAGAGCTGATCTACACAGCAGGGATTGATTGATGGAAGAGAGAGCTGACAGATTCTTCAGAGACAGGTGATCTAGCTTGTAAAGGTTCTGAAGGTGCATCTGCGTCAACAACCTGGCCTTCAATCACATGTATATAAGAAATCTCGGTGGACGGTTCGAACGGGAAAGGCACGATGGGCCTGGGTTGATCGGTTGAGGCTATATAGTCAGTGGGGTTGAATATGGTGGAGCTAGGGTTGATATAAGTGGAGCTAAGAGATATCTAGCTGATATGTGGTACATCATTGTTCTTGGGAAGAGAGTTGGCAATGACATTGGGCTTCTGAGGTGGTGGAGGGGTTTCCAGCGTGCCATCGTCAATGAGATCCTGGATTGCATGATGGAGGCGGAAGTAGCAGTCAGTGAGATGACCTGCGCCTTGATGGTAAGCACATTAAAGGTTGGCTTTTAAGCCGGGTGAAGGGTTCTTGGGTAGAGGAGTTGGATCCAGGGGCTTGAGATGCCCTGATTTGACCAACTTTTCCAAGACCGAGGACAGAGGTGCCTCGATAGCGGAAAAGCTGCGGGGTTGGTTCCGAGGCCGGTTGTTCTGCGGAGTCTGGACTTGATTGACATCCGCAATATGATTAGCAGTGTTGGAGGAAGTGGTGTTGGTACCGGCGGTTGCCGTGTTGGAGTAAGTCCCTGTTCCAAACAGCGCATTCGCGTTCCCAGAATAAGCCCGAGGCTTTGACTTGGTGGCGTGCGAGGATTCACCCTTTGATAGAATCCCACTCTGTAGAGCATCTTCGATGGCCAGGCCAGAGTCAAAGAAGGTTTCAAAGTTGGCAGATGCTTGAGCTAGGACCAGATGCCTAGCATAGTCCGGTTGGAGATTGCGGGAAATGATACAGAGCTGATCCTTCTCACTCGGGCGATCAGTCATCTGTGCAGCTTTAGCTCTCCATCTTTTGACGAAGTCCGCAAAGGACTCTTTAGCTTCCATCTTGGTGGATTCAAGTTCCCGGGTAGTTATTTTCAGCTGGGAGTTGTAATTGTACTGCGAAATAAACGCAGTCCCAATGTCCTCCCAAGTCCTCATTTTGGCAATGTCGAGTGACAAAAACCAATGGAAAGCAGGGCCTGAAAGAGTCTGGGGAAAGAGCTGTGACATGGCCTCCGGCTCGACAGAAAGAAGTTTCATAGCGGCATGGTAGCTGTAGAGTTGAGTCCTGGGGTCACCGCTCCCATCGAATTTAGCCAAGTCCAGCATTTTGAATTTTGCAGGAAGTCTGGCATTGGGATATAGGCAAAGGCGATCCAGATCGATTCCTCCAGCACTGATCTTTTCCATCTTAGCAATGGATTCCTCCAGCTTGGTCATCTTGGCCATGAGTGGGACCACATCCGGATTCTGAGCTGGTTCTTCTTGGTTTGGAGGCAGTCTGCCACCCGCAAGGTTTGCAGCAGGCCTGCGGCCCTCCCTCGGGTTCAGCACCATGAGACGTCTTGCGTGAAGCGGATCTGGAACCAAGATACGTTGCTCCTGGTCAGACTCATCGTCCTCGCCTTCTTCCTCGAGAGGGGGCGGAAGGCGAGTGTGGATGAGGTCGTTTAGGCGGGCAATGTTGGCATCTGTCTGAGCTGCCCTCTGTTGCATAGTGGTGATGCTGTCCTGAAGATTCATGAGCATGGTCTCCAAGGTAAGAGCTTCTGGTTGTGGTCGTTCCATCGTGACAGGTGGTTCAGAGCTGCTTGATGCGGATGCTGGGGTAGTCGGACACCCTTCCTGTAAAATTGGTGGTGAACCTGCCTGAGAATCTGACTGTAGAGCAGTCAACAGAGTGTGCGGAGAGTCTTCCGTGGCGACTGACTGGGATTGTGACCTGACAAGCCTTTGAACGGGATTCAGATGCAGACGTTCCCAAGCGGGTTTGGCGACTGGCCTCGATACTTTCCTTGGCGGTGCAATGATTCAGATCTTTGCTTGCAAGGCAAAAGGAGGTTTAATAAGGGTCCTGCAGTAACTTTAATCTAAATAAAAGACTAAAGCGGATGCAGCCAACGTCGTCAGTGTCACCCTAGACTCTAGAACCAGAAGACAAGTCTGTCTCACGACATTTCGGACACTGTCTTAAGCCCTCAGAATTCTTTTTGAAGATGTATCCTTGTTTGGACCGAGCGGTCCTAAAGGATGTCAAAAGGAGTCTAAACCTTTGTCCGTTTCGATGTTCGGGGTTTCAAGTTTTCTAAAGCCAGAACAACTCGGTATGAATATCATGATGCCATAACCTGATTGGCGTGAGCAGCACTGTGCTATTAGCCGGGCGGTGTAAGTGACGGGGCACTTGTTACCTTTGGGTGTAAGCATCATGGCATTTTACTCCGTGGTTCCTCGTTTTTTGTTTGAAACCCTAAACAGGTACGCGGGCAAAGGTGTAGAAAAGCTTCTGATTTCCTAAAGCCCCACCGTAAAATGATTTAAAAGATGATAACGCGCACCACTGAGATGCACGACTACTCATCGGGCCCTGACAGTGTCCTACTAAGCCTAAAGACAGACTTGGAACAGATTGAGAACCTAAGAGCCATCCTAGACATGCTTCTACGCTGAACGAGATGTATGTATAGTTCATGCGATAAGAAAAGCAGTAACACATAGGCATTTACGGGGTTAGATGCAAGTAGATCTTAACCTGTGGGTACCTGTCCTAGTTTGGAGAGTTCTAATGTTTTGTATATGCAAAAGGCCGGTTTTGGTTCGTAACAGGTTCCTCGGACTAGGGCCACAGATATACCTCCCGTTACCCGCATATTCGCAGAGTAACAGTCGAACGGTAGCATGACCCATCATCGTCGAAGGTTGTTGGTCATTCGGGGTCCCCGTGTGGGTACCTGTCCTAATTGGGAGAGTTCTAATGCTTGTTATATGCAATAGGCCGGTTTTGGTTCGTAACAGGTTCCTCGGACTAGGGCCACAGATATACCTCCCGTTACCCGCATATTCGCAGAGTAACAGTCGAACGGTAGCATGACCCATCATCGTCGAAGGTTGTTGGTCATTCGGGGTCCCCGGGCTCCGGTAAACCGTGCCAGATTGCCAAAACGATCCAACGAGGCTTTTCCCACATCAATGCAAATGAGATGCTAAAATTTGAAAAAAAAAGAAGAAGAATCACAAAGTCGTAAAAATGCCTTTTCAAATTTGGCTCACTTTATTTAGTCCATCTTTAGAAGAAACTACGTGAGCGAACAATCGGAAAAGCCCCAGATTAGAATGGCCGGACACGAGGTCCTGTTAAATCACCATTCCAACCTTCGGCAGCGCGAAGCTAACCGTTTTGACAGGCTTTTAAGGGATTGTTCCCAAGCGTATTAAATTCTAAGTATGAATTAATATTGGTTCGATTTATCCCCAGCAGAGTCGCCACTGTGGGCAGCATGCCCTTCGGAGGGAAAGGATTTCGTTCCTTCCCGCCGTTTGCGGCCCTTTTTCAAAAAATCGAGGGAGCGCGAGCGCCGGTGGCAAGCGCTCGAAAACACATAGTCGCCACTTGAGTTTTGAGGGTCCGACACTCAAGGAACCGTATTTCGAAGCACCTGCCGCGCTGTTTGTTTGAAAAAGTTAAGGAAACCAGTCCGTCATAACCATATCTGGGTTCGGGAGCCAGGTTACGAGAGGGGAAGGGTTTTAAGGCACCCCTCTCGTCCAATCCGGAGATCGGTCTCTACTTAGGCATTTTTATGAAAACTTTTGTGATTCTTCTTCTTTTAATTAATTTTAGCCAATTAGGGCGGGAGAACAGTTAATCGGGGATTAAAATTGTAACAATTTGCAGGATGTGATCAAATGATAGCATGGATGGATGGCATGACAAGTAATAAATGGGATGGCCTTAAAACAACGATCAAATGCCAAAACTAGGCTCGGGACAGATTTGCCCTGCGCGATGGCCAACTTGCATGCATGAACATATCTGCATGCAAGCAAACCATCACGCAAGACACATGAACCCTCGCGCGAGTGTTGTCACCTCACCACAGTTTCAATTTCATCCCCTTCTGGGCTCTGGAAGGACCAGTGCACACCCAGGAGGCAAACCAAGCAGTTTATATGGGACTGTAAGAAATACTAATTATTACAGATTGCTTCAAAAAATAGCCAAATGAAATGAGACACAACCCTTAAACAGAGGGGGTATCAAAACAAAGGCCAAGGGCCTAGTTACCCATGCAAGGGCCATTCATGGAAATCACAGAACTGTCGTGCGACAGATGGTGAGTCTCGCGCGACATTCCTGATTGGACTTCCAGGAATTGCTTTGCATGCTTAGGGTCCTGAGACAGGTTCAGGGGATCCCAAGGGCATTCCAAACTATTTAGAAAATCAAACTAAGCTACTGTATTTATTTTTGGCATACATCACAGTGATCTATATTCCAAAATAAACTACAATAGGCATGCCCATATTTAAAACAGTAAATGACTAGCCTCCCTTCCCCACAAGGTCCATTCTCTTGCTGACACAAGTGTCGCGCGAGTATGGTGGACCATCGCGCGAGAGTGTAGCTGCCACGAATTCTTGTAACTCTGCTGGCTTTAGGACCGGGACATGGTATTAATTACCAGCCTTGGCCCTGTCAGCCCCCCTCTGGAATCAAAACAGAAACAGGTTGAGTGTTATACCTTTGCTTGGAAAGGGTTTGGAAGTGGATTGAATTGATTGATATAGCCTTGCAACTAAGTATACATTGACACACTAAGTTTAGAAGATTAGGAAGTGGTTTAGGTTAGTGGCTTTGTGCTAGAGGATTAATTGCCTTGTGGAAGAGTAATTAACCTTATGATTTTTTTGGAACCCTTAATATGGAGGATGAAGGGGGGTATTTGTAGGGGGAGTGCAAGGGCTAGTTAGTGACCAAACATGGCTTTAGGACCAGCCAACAAGGCTGGTCACAACTTGGTTGTAAGGCTAGCCAACAAGGTGGTGAAGTGGTTGGGAGATGTATGTGGTTAGAACCTGTCAGAACTCTGTTCAGCTGAGGAAAACGGGGTTCCAGCCCATGTGACACCCAATCATCACAAGTCCAGCTGGACCATGTGATAGGGACATGAGAGAACTGTCGCACAAGTGTTCGGAACCATCGCGCGATGGTCAACAGTTTGACTTTGACCACACCTGGCAAGCTGAGTATCGCGCGAGTAACATGAAGAATCGCGCGATGGTCAAACCTAAACCTAGGGTTTGACTGAAGGTTCAGAGGGGTTCAAAAGGTTCAAGCAGGGTTCTAAGCTTAATCCATTCCCAATCCAAGCTCGTTTGATCCGATTTCATCATCGGGGAAACAAGAAAACCGTAAAACAAAGTAAAACAATTGGGAGATCCAGATTGGGGTGTCTACAGCAGATTCATCTCTTGAGCAACTGACAAATGCCAAGCGTTCTTCAAAGTTTTGAAGAAGGCTTTTGAATGGACACCCAAGGAAAAGGAAGCTTTCATTCAGCTGAAGACTTACATGGCATCCCCGCCATTGCTTAGCAGGACCCAAGAAGGTGAGGATCTGTTCCTCTACCTTGCTATCTCCCCACATGCTGTCAGTGCAGTCTTGATAAGGGAAGAGCAAGGAACACAACTCCCAGTATACTATACCAGCAGGGCATTAAGAGGAGCTGAGCTGAGATATCCCAGAGCTGAAAAGATAGCCTTCACAGTGGTGATAGCAGCTAGACGGTTACGACCATACTTTCAGGATCACTCAATAAAGGTGTTAACAGATCAACCACTTCGAAGGATTCTCCACTGCCGAGAAACATCAGGCCGATTAATTCAATGGTCGATAGAGCTTGGCGAGTTTGATATAGAATACAAACCTCGGATTGCCATCAAAGCACAAGTGCTAGCAGATTTCCTCGCAAAATATACGTATCCAGAACCAGAAGAGTTCCCCAAAGAAGAACCTAAACCCTGGGTCCTTCAGGTTGATGGATCAACAACCAGAGAAACAAGCAGAGCTGGTTTGATTTTAACTTCCCCAAAAGGACAACGCCTGAGCTATGCACTTAGGTTTGAGTTCAAAGCAACTAACAACGAGGCTGAATATGAGGCTCTTGTGGTTGGATTGGAACTGGCTAAGGCCGTTGGTGCTAAACACTTATCGGCCAAAAGTGACTCACAGCTGGTTGTGGGACAAGTTCTAGGGGAATACGCAGTGAAGGAGGAGGTAATGCAGAAGTACTTGGATAAAGTAAAGGCCCAGGTTGCAAAGCTACAAAGGTTTAATATTGTCAGAATTCCAAGAGAGGAAAATATTGAAGTTGATTATTTGGCAAAACTGGCCACGGCCAAGGAGGATGCCATTCCACGGAATGCACCAGTACGGTATTTGGAGTTACCAAGTATCTTTGCCTCAGACGTACAGGTCCAAGCTATTGACTATAACAATTCATGGACAGGTCCCATAGTTGACTACATAACAAATGGGACTTTACCAGACGATAAGGTCAAAGCTAGGTAGCTCAAGATCAGAGCTACAAAATACCTGATGATGGGAGATGTGCTGTACAGAAGCTTCTCACTACCATACCTTAGATGTCTGACCACGACAGAATCTACACGGGTGATCCGCACCCAAGATTGTATAATCTTGGGGGCCTTTAGCTCGTTATTTGTAGCAGTTTATTCCCGTTTACCCCTTTTTTTTTATCTCATTTTGCACGTAAGGTTCCGTTTTGCTTGTTTCAGGTTGAACGTGGAATTGTCGTGTTTTTTAGTGCTAAGGATTGCTCTTGGAAGCATCCCTGCATCCGAGGCCACGTGGCATTGCCCCGTCAAGTCCCGTTGGGTGATTTATGAAGAAGCGAGGAAGCGTCGGGTTGCCGTCGGGCCGGGCAGATCAAGCAAGGCCAAAACCAGAAATCTGTCAACCATGAACCGGTACTGGGAATAGGCTGTACCGGTTCACCAAGTCTAGATTTTGTATTTTGGAATATTTTTGAAGCCCATGAACTGGTACTGGGAATAGGCTGTACCGGTTCATGCTGTGTAAATTTTGCCCGAATCTGCTACTTTTTCACCTTTTTGCTTTTGGGATATTGTGGGCAGCATGCCCTTGAAATTCTGGTTTCCAAAAATGCAAGGGCCCGGATCGAGGGAGCGCGAGCGCAGGTGGCAAGCGCTAAAAAATACAGAGTCGCCACTCGGGTTTTGAAGGTCCGACACCCAAGGAACCGTATTTTGAAGCACCTGCCGCGCTGTTTGATTTGAAAAAGTTAAGGAACCAGTCCGTCATAACCATATCTGGGTTCGGGAGCCACGTTACGAGAGTGGAAGGGTTTTATGGCACCCCTCTCGCCCAATCCGGAGATCGGTCTCTACTTGAGCATTTTGAAAACTTTGCGATTCTTCTTGTATTAATCAATTTTAGCCAATTAGGGCGGGGGAACAGTTAATCGGGGATTAAAACTGTAACATGTTTGCAGGATGTGATCAAAATAGCATGGATGAGCAGTTAGTATAGGATGAGAACAGACTCCTGTGGGAGTTTAAACAGACTGGAAAGCCCCTGTTTTGGAGTGTCGCCCCTGTTTTGGAGTGTCGCACGCAAGAGGTAACCAGTATGCACTGAGCAAGTCAATGCATGCTGATCATACTTGCGCACGCTACTACAAGACCTGCGCGCGCCAGTAAGCCTAAGCCCACAGCTCTTATTCTCAAACCTTCTGGGCTCTGGAAGGACCAGTGCACACCCAGGACAAACCAAGCAGTTTAAACTCTCTGGGCTCTGGAAGGACCAGTGCACACCCAGGACAAACCAAGCAGTTTATGCAGTCATAATATACAGTTTAAAGACTGAAAAGCCTAATAAATAAACAAAAACACCCCATAAACAGTGTGGGGACAAAATAATAGCCTGAAATCAAGTTAAACATGCAAGGCCAGCCACTGATCGGGTATAAACAATCGCGCGAGGGTTCCAAACCGTCGCGCGACAATGCGCCCAGGCGTGCGATGGTTGCGCCCTGGCGCGCGACAATTGCGCCCTGGCGCGCTGGTCAAATGGAGCGTTGACCATCGCGCGATGGTTTGGGTGCAGCGCGCGTGGGTTCGAGCCAACTTTCTAGTGTCTGGTTTTGCACATTTCTGGGCTCTGGGACAGGTCCAGAATGATCCCAGGGGTACTCCAACAGAACATAACTTAATATTGAAATGTAAAACTGACATTTCTAACAAAAGAAAGCAGTAAACTGGTTATTAGCATGCTTAACAGTGACTTAATACCAAAATAAACTACACAACAGCTATGGCAATAACCAAAAATAAGAAATGACCAGCACCCCTTCCCCACGTGGTCCAATCTCATGCAGACAAGACTGTCGCGCGAGTGAGTGGGACCATCGCGCGAGGGTTTGCTTGGCCACAGTTTTTGAAACCTTGCTAGCTTTAGGGCCAGGACTGGTATTGATTACCAGCCTTGACCCTGCCAGCCCCCCTCAGGGATCAGAACAGAGAGCAGAACAAAGGTGAGATATACCTTTGGATTTTGAGGTTTGAAAAGTGTTTGAGCTTTGAATTTGAGGTTGGGTTTGAGGTTTGATTGAAATGTGAAAATGGGGAGGAAGAACAAGCTTTTTTCTTAGGGTGTCTTTGTATCTCTTTTATTAGCTTAAAAGAGTACAAAGCAAAGACCCTTTGATTGCCAAAATTTGTTAACCCTTTTAAAGATGAACAAGGGGGGGTTTTTATAGGGGGAGTACCTTCCACTAATGGAAAGGCAGGTCTGGTCCAAAGAATGGAGGCCAGCCAGCCACGAGCCTGGCTGGGGATTACTTGGTGATTAAGCTGCCCAGCTGAATAAAGGTGATGGGGACAGGTTCTGACCATCGCGCGAGGGTTCCAAACTGTCGCGCGACAATGAGCCCTGGCGCGCTGGTTAATGCTCCGGTTGACCATCGCGCGATGGAGTCAAACCGTCGCGCGACGGTGCGCCCCGGCGCGCGATGGTTGCGCCCTGGCGCACAATGATTGTGCCCTGGCACACATCAATAGGGTTTTTTTTGGCTTTTGGAAGTGGCTTAGGCTAGGTTAGGTTCAAGGGTTTTGCAAACACTCAAAGCTCAAACACTCGACATTCCCGGGGTGTTCTTGATCCATTTCATCATCGGGGAATCAAAAATCGTAAGTAAACTAATCTGGAAGCCCAGATTGGGGTGTCTACAGTAGCCCCCCTTTGATGGCGCTTGGAGCACCATTGAATTGGTACAAGTAACGTCAAAGGTTTCTAGACACCCCTCAAGGCAATCCAGAGCAGAACATACTAGCAAAGTAGACAATCATACTTACAGAACCTGATTGGTTGAATGGATGGACGGACCGTCACTGGGGATAGAAGTAGAAGTGGACGATTGCATCGCCGCTTGTTGATTGAATTTGGACAGGACAGGCTGTCGCTGCAGATGTTGACGGGACCGGCCGTCGTTGCTGGGGATCAAGCTATCCTCGGCACAAAGTATTCCAACAAACACGGGTAGGTCGTGTCAGGCAGGTTGAATTCCATCTGTAGGGAATCAGAGCCAATCTCCTTATCAAAGACCATCCGAAACAGAGCAATGAGCCTGCTGGAAGATGCACTTTCGGCTAGACTGAGGGTGATTGTCGTTCGGGACAGGCCAAGACAGACTCTCTTGGGGAACAATCAGTTGCGGATGAACGGACCATCGATTGATAATCTGATTGTTGTTGTGGATTATGGGATGATGTGGTGAACGCAGTTGGGAAATTGGACAGGACCGGCTGTCGTTGATTAGTTTGTCAATGCCACAACACCGACTGAAGAACGCCTCAGCGCGCTTTGATTTGCCAATGCCTCAACTCTGATTGAAGAATGCCTCAACGCGCTTTGATTTGCCAATGCCTCAACACTGACTGAAGAACGCCTCAACGCTGATTTGATTTGCCAATGCCTCAACACTGACTGAAGAACGCCTCAACACGCTTTGATTTGCCAATGCCTCAACACTGACGGTTTGAACGCCTCGACGCGCTTTGATTTTTGAACGGACAGATCATCAGTATAAATGATCGAGCCGTTGGGGGAATTGACAGGATCAGCTGTCGTTGAAAGCGGACGGGGAGATCATTGTGCTGAGTGATCAAGCCGTTGGGGGAATTGACAGGATCAGCTGTCGGTGATTGCGGACGGGGAGATCATTGTGCTGAGTGATCAAGCCGTTGGGGGAATTGACAGGATCAGCTGTCGGTGATTTGAACTGGCGGATTGCTATAAAAAGTGATCGAGCCGTTGAAGATTGGACAGGACCGGCTGTCGTTGATTTGAACTGGCGGATCGCTATAAAAAGTGATCGAGCCATTGGGGATTGGACAGGACCGGCTGTCGTTGTGTTGATCCAAGTAGCATAAACAGTGGATAGCATGGATAGAAGCAAGGCGGACTGCAGTTGGGGAGCAATTGGCTGTTTACTTGCTGCCTTCAATACCGAGCAGGCTTGCTTTGTCGCTTGATGGATTTTTCCTGTGTTCAACATTTGATATACACACAATATGCAATGACATGTATAAAATATTGAAAATGCAGATGCAAGCTTAGGGCGGCTCCTATAAGGACAACGAAGCCTAAGGACTACCACTGAGCCTCATCACCGTACTGTCTGTGCCTCTGAGACGCGCACCCAGATAGAAAGACGCTGAACGGGCTGGCGTGCCCCAATTGACGTTTGAGCAATGGAATTGGGCCTGCGTGCCCCCCTCTTCGATGCTTGGGTGGAGGTGCCCCAGAGATGCCTTGCTTGGCCTTGGCTGACGTGCCCTTTCTGCTTTACGAGATTCCACTGCTTGCGGATTACAGATACTAGGGTAGCAATGTAACAATTGCGTTTTCCAGTTTATTGACTCTCTTTTGCAAGTATTGAAGAGAATGCAAAAACTAACCACTAATATCTAATTTGCATTGACAAGTGCTTTGAATCGACACACAGACATGCGCACATATGTACAGACTCGCCTAGCTCGAAATGAAAAAGGAGAAAGAGAACCAGGGTACAATGCGAACCCTTAGACATACGGAACATAATGAAATTTTGGGCATTAATGTGCCGAAACTCACAATATTCCTGAACAGGTGAAACTGACACTTATGAAAAGTGGAAAAGGTACAAAGACCTGTACAAACAAAATCGAGACAAACACCCCGACATCACAGTTGAAAAACTGGAAAAATGTCGCAAAGACGGACATAAGACGCAAATGATGACTTGTATAGGCCCGAACTGAAACCGACACCCCCGTGCAGTCACATTAAGTTCATATGACTTGCACAGCATGACAAGACTTGGCAAAAGCCCCTAGAACGACATTCGAGGGTAGTAGCCAACTGCTACTGCCTGCTGCAAGAAGCGTGCGCAGGTTTGAGACCAACGCGTATCACTCGAACAAACGCGCTGCGGTTGCTTATACCAGACTTCGCTGAACTTAGAATAAACTGTGAGCCTGGTAAGGCCTCTAGCATTTTGTTCTGTTTTTGATGCTTCAATTATTTTTTAGACTTATGCTCAGCCTGTAAATTGAAGAAGCAGTTTGGTAATAAAATTGAAAGATGAAGGTTTTCCCCCCTCTGGTTCCTCCAATGCAGCTTGACTTGATCTTCGATCCTCCTCGACCTTTGATGTGTACCAAAACATCATCCATGGATCCAATTTGATAGATTTGTGACCGAGTCTCGAAGAGAGACTGCCTACGTATCCCAAGCTAGGGAATCAGGTCAAAACGTAGTTCAGGCCAAGGGTTAACTCTCGAGTATGTACCTCTCCTTTTACGCTCTAACTTTTGCCTAGTACCGCCCGTTCGGGTCTTCGGTCTAGTGAGCTTTGATTGATTGCCTATTCATTTTTGCCTAAACCACCTTCATAGGTTTTGGTCTAGCAGGCTGCTCTAACTTTTGCTTGGAACTGCCCACCCTTGGGGTTTTCAGCCCAACGAGCTTCTCACAGGGAAAAACAACATTTGAATTGATCCAGGTTGACCCAGGGTATTGAATTTGTTGCTGTCGAGGTCGAAGACCTTTGGTTGCAGCCTCAGATAAAATGGCTTTGATGACGCAGGGTCAAGAGTGCTTCAGTTGGCATGCCTTGCTCCGGGCCGTTTTGTACACTTTCTCATTTGTACTTGGCGGAACGCCACTGTTGCTGTTTTGAACATGGTACAAGGCCCGGAGCCTTCTGTGCTTCTGCTTTCTGGATTGGCACCCGGTAGCAGGGGATTTGATGCTCCTTTATCTCAGGATCAACGCGAGGCGTGACTTGATGAGACCATGCCAAGACGTCGACGAATTCTTCAAGCCTGTCTGACCGGGCACAATGCTCCTCTGGGGGCGGCTTTGAACCAATTGAACCTTTCGGGAGGTTATACTTGTCTTTCAAGTTTATTTGAAATTACTTCTTCTTTTAATAGGCTGAGCATGCCTTTCGTCTTCCCTTTTGGCGAGGGAACACATTTCCTTGGGAATGATCCCATCGAAATCTATCCCTTCGTCATTAGGGTTGACACAGTTTATATAAAAGCCAGCGAAGCATGTAGAAGCAAGATGATGCATATCATAAAAACCCTCGGGGTTTGCCAAGTACAACAGACTCAAAACTTGAAACAAAAGCTACGGCGTGGAGGGCCAAGAGGCACAACCTCCGACTCAGAGCTAGACTTAGACGAACGCAAAAGACTCTGTGTCAGACTCAAACAAGACGCCAATGCAAACTAGATGCGGTTTTGAAAATGCAATTGTTAAAAAGCTACCCATAGCTTCCACAAAAAGAGGTAGGATCCAACAGGAGTCAGGCCCAAGTAACAGCACTTCGGCCTCTTCAGTTTCTTCGGCCAAACCTACTCGGTGCTCTTTTGATCAGTGGACCTTAGCTGGTCGGTCCACTCCTATGCAAGCCCCTCATTACTGTCAATCCAGATGTCGGCAGTGAAGACCTCGACTGCCCAACCTACAGCCATCATGTTAACCTCCGGTTCGGACGGGATGAATATGACGGGTTTGGGTTGGTTTGCTGGGATGATATAGTGGCTAGGGTTGAATATGGTGGAGCTCGGGTTGATTTGAGTGGAGGCGATAGATACCTGACCAACCAGAGGGTCAGACTCGTGTTGAGGCAAGGAGTTGGAAATGACGTTGGGCTTTGGTGGAACTTGAACCGTGCCATCATCAATTAGATCTTGTATCTCGTGTCGGAGACGCAAGCAGTTATCAGTGAGATGGCCAGGCATTTGGTGGAAGGCACAGAAAAGGTTGGCATTGTAGTTGGCCGGAAGGACTTTGGGTGGAGAAGTTGGGGTCAAAAGTTTGAGGTGCCCAGACTTGACGAGTTTCTCCATTACTGCAGATAGAGATACCTCTAAGACAGAGAAACTCCGGGGTTGTGTTCGAGATCGGAGGCTTTGAGCGCTTCGAATTTGGTTGATATCGGCTGTTGATGGAGGTGGAGTTGTGATGACACCACAATCGACAAGATCTTGAACGGCATGTCGAAGCCGAAAACAGGCATTGGTAGAATGGCCAGGCATTTGATGGTAGGTGCAATAGAGGTTATGCTTGAAATTGGGTGATGGATTTTTGGGTAGAGGAGTTGGATCGAGGGGCTTGATGGAACCAGCATCGAGCAGTTTCTCATAAATTGAGACCAAAGGCGCAGAGAAGCATGAGAAAGTTCTCGGTGGGTTCTGGCGAATGGATTGAGAGTTCAAAGCAGGACTCTTGTTTGCTTGGCTGTTGCAACACATTGCCCCATCAACTGGATGCATACTTTTGTCTTCGGGGCTGAATTCATCACTAAGCATGTCCTTCCCCTTGGCAGTGGTTGTGAATAAGGATCGAGCATCCTCCTTTGGGTAGGTCCTGGCCTCATGAAACTCAGCCAGGTCTTTGAATATGTCCTTTGTGCACAGCTTGATTCCGACTGTAGGAGTGTGGCAGGCTTGAGAAGGTTCTGTGACTAGCCCCATATCTGGCTGCGGGGCTATGGGGGAAACAAGGTCAACGAGTCCCTGGACCATAATCATCTGTTTGTCCATCTTGTGACCCAATTCTTCTACAGCTTTCCTAAGCTCAGCCAGCTCCATTTGTACTGCCATTCTGAATTGATGAACAGGGTAGGTGATATAACCTTGAAAGCGAAGGTGTAACAGCCCCGGTAGACTCTCCCAAGCAGGTTTGGCTCTTCTTTTCGGTACTTTCCGATGATGCAATGGCTCGAAGCTTTGATAGTAAAGTAATGAAAGCTCAGTGACGCCCTTTCAGCAGTTTATTGAAAGAATTGAAAGAATGAAAATGCAAAGATCATCGTCGTTAGTATCCTTCTAGACTTTAAACTAGAGACAAGTTTGTCTCATGATGCTCGGATGCTGCCAGAATCCTCGGATATTTTTTTGAGGGTTTATCCTTTGAAAAGATCAAACTGATCCTAAGAGATGTCAAAACAGACTAAAACTTTGGCTAGTCCCTTTTGAAGATTCGACTTTGAATTAGAAACAACTCGGTGTTGATGACGTGACACCTTTACCTGGGTGGCGTGAGCGACAATGCGCTTTAGCCGGGGCGGTGTACGTGCGAAGCACGATAACCAAAATGACATCAATATCACGACATCAATACTTTGTGGTTCCTTATGTTCGGTTGAATCCTCAACCAGGCATGAGCCAAGGATTTAGTAAGGTTTGATTTCTCTAAGTCTCGTTGATCTAAGGACTTTTGAAAAACTAAAAACGTGCACCATCGTGATGCACGACTCTTCATCGGGTTATAGCAGCGTCCTAATGAGCATAAGACAGACTCAAAAGAGTGACAATCCTAGAAGCCGCCCTAAACATGCTCCTACGCAGAACAAAATGTATGCATGTACAGTTCCAAAGACGAGTTTGCCTCACAAGTTTCAGACGTTGCCGGAATCCTCAGAATTCTTTTCGGCGATGTGTCCCTTAGTAGATCGACAGATCCTAAAAGATGTCAAAATAGACTAAATCTTTGGCTAGTCCCTTTTGAAGATTCAACTTTGAATTTGGAACAACTCGGTGTTAATGTCATGGCACCTTAACCTTGAACACGGCGGTGTATAGTGACAACGCACTTCAACCTGGGTGGCGCCAGTGACACGACATCACCACTTTGTTGTTCCACATTGTCGGTTGAATCCTTAAACAGGCATGAGCCAAGGATGTAGTAAATTTTGATTTCTCAAAGTCTCATTGAACTAAGGACTTTGCGATTGATAACGAACATTCAACAGAATGAACGACTCCTCATCGTGTCCAACAACGTCTTAGACAGCGTAAGACAAACTCGAAAGACAAAACAGCCTTAAGCATGCTCCTATGCAAAACAGTGCATGCGATAGGGAAAGCAGTAACACATAGACAGTATATGGGGTTAGATGCAAATAGATCTTAACCTGTGGGTACCTGTCCTAGTTTGGAGAGTTCTAGTGCTTTGTATATGCAAAGGCTGGTTTTGGCTTGTAACAGGTTCCTCGGACTAGGGCCACAGATATACCTCCCGTTACCCGCATTTTTCGCAGAGTAACAGTCGAACGGTAGCATGACCCATCATCGTCGAAGGTTGTTGGTCATTCGAGGTCCCCGGGCTCCGGTAAACCGTGCCGGATTGCCAAAACGATCCAACGAGGCTTATCCCACATCGATGCAAATGAGATGCTAGAATTGATTAAGAGAAGAAGAACCGCAAAATCACAAAATGCTTTTTCAATTTTGGCTCACTTTATTTAGTCCATCTTTAGAGGAAATTACGCAAGCGAACAATCAAAAAAGCCCCAGATTAGAATGGCCGGACACGAGGTCCTGCTAAATCACCATTCCAACCTTCGGCAGCGCGAAGCTAACCGTTTTGACAGACTTTTTAGGGATTGTTCACAAGTGTATTAAACTCTAAGTGTGGATTAATATCGGTTCGATCATCCCCAGCAGAGTCGCCACTGTGGGCAGCAAGCCCTGGAAATTCCGGTTTCCAGAAATGCAAGGGCCCGGATCGAGGGAGAGCGAGCGCAGGTGGCAAGCGCTCAAAAATACAGAGTCCCCACTCGGGTTTTGAAGGTCCGACACCCAAGGAACCGTATTTTGAAGCACCTGCCGCGCTGTTTGATTTGAAAAAGTTAAGGAACCAGTCCGTCATAACCATATCTGGGTTCGGGAGCCAGGTTACGAGAGGGGAAGGGTTTTATGGCACCCCTCTCGCCCAATCCGGAGATCGGTCTCTACTTGAGCATTTTGAAAACGTTGCGATTCTTCTTTTATTAATCAATTTTAGCCAATTAGGGCGGGGGAACAGTTAATCGGGGATTAAAACTGTAACATGTTTGCAGGATGTGATCAAAATAGCATGGATGAGCAGTTAGTATAGGATGAGAACAGACTCCTGTGGGAGTTTAAACAGACTGGAAAGCCCCTGTTTTGGAGTGTCGCCCCTGTTTTGGAGTGTCGCACGCAAGAGGTAACCAGTATGCACTGAGCAAGTCAATGCATGCTGATCATACTTGCGCACGCTACTACAAGACCTGCGCGCGCCAGTAAGCCTAAGCCCACAGCTCTTATTCTCAAACCTTCTGGGCTCTGGAAGGACCAGTGCACACCCAGGACAAACCAAGCAGTTTAAACTCTCTGGGTTCTGGAAGGACCAGTGCAGACCCAGGACAAACCAAGCAGTTTATGCAGTCATAATATACAGTTTAAAGACAGAAAAGCCTAATAAATAAACAAAAACACCCCATAAATAGTGTGGGGACAAAATAATAGCCTGAAATCAAGTTAAACATGCAAGGCCAGCCACTGATCGGGTATAAACAATCGCGCGAGGGTTCCAAACCGTCGCGCGACAATGCGCCCGAGCGCGCGATGGTTGCGCCCTGGCGCGCGACAATTGCGCCCTGGCGCACTGGTCAAATGGAGCGTTGACCATCGCGCGATGGTTTGGGTGCAGCGCGCGCGGGTTCAAGCCAACTTTCCAGTGTCTGGTTTTGCATATTTCTGGGCTCTGGGACAGGTCCAGAATGATCCCAGGGGTACTCCAACAGAACAGAACTTAATATTGAAATGTAAAACTGACATTTCTAACAAAAGAAAGCAGTAAACTGGTTATTAGCATGCTTCACAGTGACTTAATACCAAAATAAACTACACAACAGCTATGGCAATAACCAAAAATAAGAAATGACCAGCACCCCTTCCCCATGTGGTCCAATCTCATGCAGACAAGACTGTCGCGCGAGTGAGTGGGACCATCGCGCGAGGGTTTGCTTGGCCACGGTTTTTGAAACCTTGCTAGCTTTAGGGCCAGGACTGGTATTGATTACCAGCCTTGACCCTGCCAGCCCCCCTCAGGGATCAGAACAGAGAGCAGAACAAAGGTGAGATATACCTTTGGATTTTGAGGTTTGAAAAGTGTTTGAGCTTTGAATTTGAGGTTGGGTTTGAGGTTTGATTGAAATGTGAAAATGGGGAGGAAGAACAAGCTTTTTTCTTAGGGTGTCTTTGTATCTCTTTTATTAGCTTAAAAGAGTACAAAGCAAAGACCCTTTGATTGCCAAAATTTGTTAACCCTTTTAAAGATGAACAAGGGGGGTTTTTTATAGGGGGAGCACCTTCCACTAATGGAAAGGCAGGTCTGGTCCAAAGAATGGAGGCCAGCTAGCCACGAGCCTGGCTGGGGATTACTTGGTGATTAAGCTGCCCAGCTGAATAAAGGTGATGGGGACAGGTTCTGACCATCGCGCGAGGGTTCCAAACTGTCGCGCGACAATGCGCCCTGGCGCGCTGGTCAATGCTCCAGTTGACCATCGCGCGATGGAGTCAAATCGTCGCGCGACGGTGCGCCCCAGCGCGCGATGGTTGCGCCCTGGCGCACGATGATTGTGCCCTGGCACACATCAATAGGGTTTTTTTTGGCTTTTGGAAGTGGCTTAGGCTAGGTTAGGTTCAAGGGTTTTGCAAACACTCAAAGCTCAAACACTCGACATTCCCGGGGTGTTCTTGATCCATTTCATCATCGGGGAATCAAAAATCGTAAGTAAACTAATCTGGAAGCCCAGATTGGGGTGTCTACAGATATTTTCTCTCCTAGCTACTTTTAGGATTTTTTTGGGGGATATTTTGTGAGAGAAGTGCCACCTTGTATAAGTAGGGCACCTCTCTCTCACCTTTACCTCTCTTCTTGTCACTTTACTCTTTAAGTCTTTTAAGATTTTGTCTCTCCTCCATTAGAGACCAAGCTTTTCTAGCTTTAAACCTTGAAGTTCACTAGTAAGTTAATTTCGTTTGTCATTTTCTTGTTCATTAAAGTTGTAGCTACGGTTGTGATTGTTATTAATATCAAGTTTGTTTTCGATTTTACCGGTTAAAAGTTATGTCTTGCTTTTATGCTTTAGCTTATGCTTTAACTATGTGTGAGTAGTCTTTTGGCTAAGTCTCGGGATAATCTTTCCCGAGGACTTAGGTTGTTATTTGGTTCTCGAGCAATCGGGCTTTAAAGAATGATTTCCGGAATAGAGCTTGACTTGCAATTTTTGTCTAAGCAAAGGGGTGTTAACCCCTCGGCATGGTATTTAGTCAAGCGGTCTTGGCAAGTAGCATACCGAGGCCTCATGGCTTCCTATGTGTTTGATAAATATTAAAAACAAGTTGGTTCACCTCCGGAAAATCACATCTTTTGTTAAATGTAGTCTTTTAAAGTGAAATCCTCCGGGCGTGAGCACGCGGTCGTGACTCTCGCCTGAGTTATAATCGAGAACCAGTAATGGCTTTTGTCAAGGGTTAGAAGATCCCGAGACTTGCCTCTTTAAGTTAATCAAGCGCAAATCTAGTTTTCATTTTAGTCATTCCGTTTAAAGCAAAACCAAGTTGGCCGCCTTAAAGGCTGAAATCCTTACAAAACCTACAATCCATTTCAAGCTATATTCGATTCTCTGAGGGAACGATTCCGGACTTTCGGATATTATGCGTGCAACGACCTAGCCCTACGCTTCGGGTTTCTATCAACCTTATATTTGAAGGCAAGGTTTCGACGTAAGCATTTTTGGCGCCGTTGCCGGGGATTTCTTTATATAGCTTATTTGGAGGATCGCCAAACCACTGTAAGTATTCCGTTTGTTTTTACTTTGTGTAATTTGAACTCAAATTAGCGGATACCTCTAACTGAGCCACCAATTCGACTTGAGGTGTAACGAAGCTAAAGTGAGTGTCAATTACCTTTTACTGTTTTTATCCTATAGCCGTGGTGGTGGCATAACCCCACAAGACTGTTTGAGAACGAGGCGGCGGGATAGCCCCTCTAGTCTGGTTAGTTAGTTTCGTGCAGGTTATATGCTTAACGTTTACCGTAGCCCTTTCTCAAATCGGCTACATCGTTCTGCTTCTCCGCCAAGGGTCTGTAATATTATTCAGGCATATTCTCAACCGCGTGAGTTATCTCCACCGTTAAGGCAAATGGAAGAACAACCAGCAGCTCGGACGTTGCGGTGATTACTTGACACCGGAAAGAGGACCGCATGTGTCACCAATAGCCATTCCAAATTGCACCGCCGCCAATGCGTTTGCTTTCAAGCCAGAATATCATCGGGTTATACCGGAATTTCGGGGGCGTGAACTTGAGGATCCGTATACTCACATTTGGGAGTTTGAAACTATCGTAAGCACCTTTGTGACAACTCCGGGGCAGCTTGACCAAGCGCGGTTGAAGTTATTTCCTTTTTCACTTAAGGATAAGGCCAAGCAGTGGTTCCATTCGTTGAAGCCTCAGTCTTTGAGTACTTGGAGGGAAGTTCAAGATGTTTTTACACATAAGTACTTTCCGGTTAGCCGAACCAAACTTCTCATGGACCGAATTGCGAACTTCAAGCAAAAAGATGGGGAGATTTTCTATAAGTATTGGGAGCGATACAAAGATTTGCTTGCGGCCGTGCCACACCACAACTATCCAATGTACTTGGTGATCAATTATTTCTATGTGGGATGTAACCAACAAGCCAAGCAACTTCTTGACACTATGGGAAGTGGTGATTTTTTGGGAAAGGATCCGGAAGCTGCATGGGAATTCTTGGATGCATTGGCAGAAAGGGCTCAAACTTGGGAATTCATAGATGCGGGGGATCAAGCAATGAGAAATCAAGGACCCGGAGGTTCTGGGAAGTTTTCAGTGAGCGAGCATACCATTTTCGAGTCAAAGTTAGATGAGTTATCAACTAAGTTGGATAAAATGAAGTTGGATGCGATCCAAGCGAAACCGGTGAAAGAAGTGAAAGAGGTGCGCCAAGTTGAGGAAGTGTGTGTCATTTGTGAGACCGTGGGACATTCGACTGATAACTGTCCTACTATTCCCGCCCTCCGGCTCCATTATAGTCAACTCCCTCCGGAAGAAGTTTGTGCACTAAACCAACGGTGGGATCCATATTCGAACACTTACAATCCGGGTTTGAGGACCAATCCGGCTTTTCGTTGGAGTAACCAAAATGAGGCAGGGTCTTCTTCGGCTACACAAGCTCCGCCTCTGGCTCAGAATCAGACGTGGCGACAACCTCAGTTTCAGGGTCCACCTCATTTTCCTGCGAGCCAAGGACCGCCAAGATTTATACCTTCGGGCCAATTCCAAGGGCAGAATCAAAATCAGTTTCAGCAACAAGCACCACCGCCTCGACGATCTTTGGAGGATACAATGAATACCTTTTGTCAAATGCAGATAACTACCAATGAGCAAACCACTCAAGCCATGAACAACTTAAGGAATCAAATGAGAAAATTGACAACGGCTATCGGTGTATTACAACAAGAAAGAGGGAAACTTCCTACTCAACCTTTGCCTAATCCACAAGGACAACACTTAATTGGTAGCTCTTCGGTGTCTTTCCCCGAGCAAGCCAAGGCCATTATTTCTTTAAGAAGTGGGAAGACGGTGGACAATGCTCAAGTGGAGCCACCGGTGATCCCACTATTGGTTCCCGTTCCGATACCGCCTAAGCCGACAACGCCAATTGGGGAATCTCCCAAGCAAGTTTCTACGGAAGAAGAGAAAGGCAAAGCGAAGGAAAGTGAAGTCCTGCCAACTTTTACCGTTCCCGCCCCATTTCCCAATCGGTTAAGAACGCCGGCCAAGCCAAATCTCAATGCGGATATCTATGACGTGCTCAAGCAAGTGACGGTTAATCTTCCTTTGCTTGATGCTATCAAGCAAATTCCGTCGTACGCCAAGTTCTTGAAGGATCTTTGTACTCACAAGCGCAAGTTGCAAGTGCAAAAGAAGGTATTCTTGACCGAGCAAGTGAGCTCGCTTTTCCAATCGGCCCTTCCGCCCAAGTACAATGATCCGGGGTGTCCTACGATATCCATCACTATCGGGGGGAAAGTTGTTGAGAAAGCTCTTCTTGATTTGGGTGCAAGTGTGAACCTATTACCGTTCTCGGTGTATGAGCAACTCGGGTTGGGGGAAATGAAGCCAAAAAGGGTGACTTTGCAATTGGCGGATCGGAGTATCCGCGTTCCAAAGGGGATGGTTGAAGACGTACTTGTTCAAGTTGACCAATTTGTCTATCCGGTTGATTTTGTGGTTCTTGATACGTGTCCAGTGTCGGCAGCTCAGTCTCCCATTCCAATTATTCTTGGGCGACCTTTCTTAGCAACATCCGATGCCATGATCCATTGCCGGGACGGCCGGCTCAATATGAGTTTTGGAAATATGAAGATGCAAGTCAACATGTTCCATATCGGTAGTCAATTGGGGGATGACGAGGATGTGTGCGGGGTTAGTTTGATTGATTCAATGGTCCAAGATCATGTTAATGACTTCATTTGCAAGGATGAGTTGGAGTTAGCGCTTACGTCCGTCGAAGCCAATTTTCTTGATTCTCCTGAGGTTGCTTACTTGTGTTCTTTGCTAGATGAGAAGGAGGCGTGTGGTGTTAACCCGTGGGTTCCAAAATTTGAGGAGTTGCCTCCTATTGAAAAGCGAGCCGTTCCGTCGTGTGTGGAGCCGCCAACGCTCGAGCTTAAGCCGTTACCGGATAAACTCAAGTATGCCTATCTTGGCGATTGCCAAACGTATCCGGTGGTGATCTCCTCCGCCTTAAGTGAACCTCAAGAGTTGGAATTGCTTGCTTTGCTACGGAAGCATTCCAAGGCCATTGGGTGGTCTATCGCCGACATTAAGGGTATCGACGCCTCCCTTTGCTCCCACCGCATTTATATGGAAGATGATGTTAAACCATCCCGCCAGCCTCAAAGGTGTTTGAATCCAATTATGAAGGATGTCGTTCGAGCGAAGGTGCTTAAGTTGTTGGACGTTGGTATTATCTACCCAATAGCGGATTCAAAGTGGGTGAGCCCGATTCAGGTGGTGCCGAAAAAGTCCGGGGTGACAAGGATGAGCTTATTCCAACGCGAGTGCAGACCGGTTGGAGGGTGTGTATTGATTATCGGAAGCTAAATGCAAGTACGAGAAATGATCACTTTCCTCTTCCCTTTATTGATCAAATTTTGGAAAGGGTGGCCGGCCATGAGTTCTATTGTTTCCTAGACGGGTATTTTGGATACAACCAAATCGAAGTAGCATTGGAGGACCAGGAAAAGACCACATTCACGTGCCCATTTGGGACCTTTGCGTATCGTCGTATGCCGTTCGGGCTTTGCAACGCCCCCGGTACTTTCTCAAGGTGTATTATGGGTTTGTTTAGTGATATGGTGGAAAAGATCATGGAGGTGTTTATGGACGATTTCTCTATTTTTGGGGATTCTTTTGGGGTGTGCCTTACCAACTTGGGACTTGTGCTAGCTCGGTGTGAGGAGAAGAATCTAGTCTTGAATTGGGAAAAGTGCCACTTCATGGTGACCGAAGGTATCGTTCTTGGCCATATCGTTTCTTCGAAGGGCATTGAAGTTGATCGGGCAAAAATTGATCTAATCGTCAACCTCCCAACGCCAAAGTGTTTAAAGGATATTCGGTCTTTCTTAGGGTATGCCGATTTCTATAGGCAGTTTATCAAAGATTTCAGTGCCATCGAACGGTCGTTGTGTCATTTGCTTGCTAAAGATGTGCCGTTTGAGTGGTCACCGGCTTGTGAAGCCGCCTTTGCCAAGTTAAAGTCTAGCCTCACCTCCCCGCCTATTATACGGACACCAAATTGGGAATTGCCTTTCGAGCTGATGTGTGATGCGAGCGATTATGCTGTCGGGGCTGTTTTGGGGCAACGCCAAGGAAAAGAGCCGTACGTGATTTATTATGCTAGCAAGACGCTCAACGAAGCCCAAATGAATTATTCTGCAACCGAGAAGGAATTGTTGGCGGTAGTCTTTGCATTAGACAAGTTTCGATCTATTTGGTGGGAGCTCCGATCACGGTTTATACTGATCATTCGGCACTCAAGTACCTTTTTACTAAGCAAGATGCCAAGGCAAGATTGATCCGGTGGATCTTACTTCTACAAGAGTTCGATCTTACAATTAAGGATAAGTAGGGCGTCGAAAATGTGGTGGCCGATCACTTGTCCCGTTTGGAGTTTGAAGATCGCACGGCTCACATTCCGATCGGTGATTCTTTTCCCGATGAGCAATTGTTCGCAATCTCCTCGGCCCCGTGGTATGCTGATATTGTAAATTACTTGGTTACAGGGTTGATGCCGGCACATTGGAATGTTCAAGAGAAGCGCCGGTTCTTGGCGGAAGTGAAACGTTTCTCCTTTGACGACCCGTATCTCTCTAAGTATTGTGCCGACCAATTGGTCCGACGTTGTGTGCCTGATTCCGATCAACAAAATGTGATTAAATTCTGTCATACGGAGGCTTGTGGGGGTCATTTCTCATTCCGGAAAACCGCGGCGAAGATTTGGCAATGTGGGTTTTATTGGCCGAATTTGCACAAGGATACCTTTGCCTTTTGTCGGGGTTGTGCTCGGTGTCAGCTGTTGGGGTGTGTAACGCAATGAAATGAAATGCCGCTCTCGCCTATATTGATTATCGAGGTTTTTGACTGCTGGGGTATCGACTTCATGGGGCCTTTTCCTACGTCTTTCGGGTACCTTTACATTTTGTTGGCGGTCGATTATGTGAGCAAATGGGTAGAGGCCATCCCCACTCGTACCAATGATGCGGCGGTTGTGGTTGAATTTCTTCGGGAGTATATTTTGGCACGGTTTGGGATGCCAAGGGCTATTATCAGTGATCAAGGGTCACACTTTTGTAACCGGTCATTTGCTGCTTTGATGAAAAAGTACTCTATTGTGCACAAGGTCTCCACAGCGTACCATCCTCAAACCAACGGCCAATCGGAGTTGGCGAATCGAGAAATAAAGAACATCTTTGAGAAGACGGTTAATCCTACCCGTAAAGATTGGTCAACTCATTTGGTCGACGCTTTGTGGGCTTACCATAGTGCTTACAAGACAATATTGGGAATGTCTCCTTATCGGCTCGTCTACGGAAAAGTATGCCATTTGCCAGTGGAACTCGAGCATAAAGCGTATTGGGCGATCAAGAAGCTCAATTTCAATATGGCTAAAGCCGGTGCTCGCCGCAAGCTTCAATTGACGGAGCTCGAGGAGTTGAGGTACAATGCTTATGACCATTCTAGTGCTTACAAGTCTAAAATCAAAGCAAAGCATGATAAGAAAATTGTGGTTAAAAACTTTGTGCCCGGTCAAAAAGTGTTGTTATATAACTCACGTTTGCATCTCCATCCTGGTAAATTACGGTCCCGTTGGGCCGGTCCTTACGTGGTAAGAACTATTTTCCCTCATGGGGCAATTGAAGTTGAAAGCATGCAAAATGGTTCCACTTTTAAAGTTAACGGCCAGAGGCTTAAGCCTTTTCTTGGCGGTTTTGAAGTCGGAGAGCCCGACGAGGATTTGGCCGATCCAGTTTACACGGATGGCCCGTCGATTTAGTGTTGTGTTACTTGAATTTGCACGGGGAGCGAAAGCGTAACCGCTGATGTAAGGACCCGTAATTTCGGAAATTATTTAGAGGGTTATTTGATATTGGAAATTGAGGGAAAATTTGAAATGTGTGTTATATGATTTGTGGTTTGAGTGATAGAATTGATTGTGAAAGGGGTGCAAGTGTGTTTTGTGCATTAATGGGTATATATAGGAGGGTGAGAGAGTTGAGAATTATTTTCTCCTCTCTCTCTCACCGGCGTCTCCCTCTCTCTCGGCTTCACTCTCTCTCTCTCCCTCTCCCTCTTGCTCCCAACCAAAACCACTTGGAACCTACACAAACCAACCTTCATTTTGTCTCCGAAACACGATACAAGCTTCGAATTTTGTGGGTCAAGCTCGTGGAAGGATTGTTCGGTTGAAATTGAAGATTTCGGAGTCAAGGGCTTGCATGGCCCGATCTCCTTCCGTGTTCGCTCTCCAACCTCGAGGTAGGGATTTCTTGCTCTTTCTATATGTCTATGAGTTGAATTTGTGCTTTGATCGTGCTTGAAATCATTGGTTTGGTTGTTAAGAGTAGTTTAAAAAATCTGCAGAAAATCCCTCGAACTGAACTGTTATCGATACATTTGGTATTGTTATCGATACCTTTGGCTTACAAACCCAGAAAATCACTTGTTATCGATACCCTATGCCTTTGTTATCGATACCCTTGCGTCTGGAGCCATTTTGACCCAGAGGTATCGATACCTTTGTCTTAGGTATCGATACATGTTGCTTATCTCCAGCTTTTGCTGTTTTGTTACGTACTTCACCGTTTTGGTTTCCAATCACTTCCAACCTATTCTAATACTTCCCGAATGATTCTCTAAGCTTGGTTGCTCGTCATTTAATGTCTTGTTACTCGATTCCCTTCCTTAGATACTTGATAACCGAAGTTCTAGTAACGTTGTAGACAGAGAACGTACAGCGGGTTGCTTAGGAGTGTCGTAGGTTATGTGGGGCATTGTGGTGAGTCCGGATGAGTAGATGGGTGTCCGTCTAGTGAATCGAAGGGTAAGATTGAAATTCGTATTCATATGTTCCGTCTCGTTATCCCTTGTTCCTTTGATGCTCGTTTCATGAGGTCTAGGTGTTAATACTAGCGAGATGTGTGCTGTAAGGCGGCAATGGGTTGGTACGTTACGTGAGGTATGCTTAAGGCATGGGCATGTATTAATTTACTTGACATAGTTATGATATAATTGACAGTTTGGGAATCTTTGAAATGTAATTCGTGTGGTGGATTGTTAGATCGTTTGGAATGCTTGAAGTGGAATCGATGTTGAGCTAGAACCGTTGGGATGATTAAATTGTGATTGTTTGTTTGACACGTACGGATATGATGAGATTTGACACTACGGGTATCAACATTCGGTGAGATGACCGGGCATAAAACGAATGATCGGTTATGCGATGTGCGTTTCCGCTAACCAGCGATTTATGATAAAACGAATGATCGGTTATGCGATGTGCGTTTCCGCTAACCAGCGATTTATGATAAAATGAATGATCGGTTATGCGATGTGCGTTTCCGCTAACCAGCGATTTAAGATATGACGAATGATCGGTTATGCGATGTGCGTTTCCGCTAACCAGCGATTTAAGATATGATGAATGGTCGGTTAAGCGATGTGCGTTTCCGCTAACCAGCGATTTATGATACAAGGGTTGATGTTTGTTTATCGATAAAGGGACGAATGATTGATTTTATCAAAAGTTTGTTTAAGGATGGATTTTGGTTTTGGAAGGAGGGTTTTTATCAAAAATCCTTCGGTATTCTTGAGCGAATCAACGGTTTTCGGTATTCGTGCACAGAATTAACGGACTCCGGCTAATCAAGCTCCAATCAATGGGGTGAAACCGTATTGGTCTTGTTTTTTTTTCGTAAATCATTTTGCAATCAAACAAAAGGAAAAGAAAGTTTTGTGGGAAAGAGATTTGGTATTTGAGAATGTGAAATCGAGAATGATTGTCGAATCCTCACATGAAGTGATGGAGAATCCGTTGTAGGTTGTTCAGTTTGAGGTGAGTTTAGTGCAGCTTCTAGTTTGAATGGTGTATCGATAGAAATCCTGATAAGACGTATAGGCTTTGAAGTCGATGTCCTCTTGTTTATTTGGTAAGCCTTCGTTGCCATGTTTATTCGTTAAGACTCATTCATTCCCGGAGTATATTTCATCACATTTTCATATAGTTTGAGCATAGAACTCTCTACTGGGCACGTGTTTTGCTCAACCCTATCCTTCTTTCAGGTACACTTGGAGATAGTGACATGGAGTGCTTGGCGTGTATGTTTGACATCATCCTTTTGAAAGCTATCACGAGAAATTGCTTGGGCATCATTTTGTAAAACTCTCGGGAATGTAATATTAGTTTCTATTATGTCTATCGTTTGATCATGGGGAACTGTAAACCCTAAAACTTCATTTCTATTATGTTATTTAGATCGTCAAGCTTGACAAGAAACTTTGAACTTAATTTGCAAATATGGGAATGAACCATGATTTGGGGTATTATCTGTATTATTGCGAGGTATCGTTTATCGGAAATCATTATATCTTATGATGAAAATCGAGGGTGTGACAGCTGAACTTAATTGTTTGTCGGACCCGGCCCCCAGACTTAATTGTAGGGGGTACCCACCATTAACTTGGGTATATGTAGCTTCGCACGCAGCTACTAAAAGAAGGATCGTGTGCCCAGCTCCGGTTCGAAGGCCAATGTTAATATCAGTGACGTAGGGCTTTCATTAGCTTTTCTGATAGGAGTAATTCACAGTGAAACGCTCACGTCTACCAGATTAGCCCCAACGGGGGCGGTATAGATCATAGGTTAGGCCTTGGTATTCCCGTGCTCCATAACCGCACTTGGCTCTGTCTTGTGCCTGCCTAGTTACGATCTTAGGGGACGCTGGACTTAATTGTTTGGCGGAGTCTAGCTGTGACTTGGACGCTCCGAGCTCTGATATTAACTCTTTTCATATTGTACATATTGCACATATTGTATATATTGCTTTTATTGCTTTGTTTGTTTTCTGTGTTTCGGGATTTTATCATTCAGAGATATCACCAATGCATCATTGTTTCGGGCTTTTATTAGTCCTCCCCTGTGGTAGTTTACCGTTAATGATCCGTGCTCTCCGAAATTGTCCCTATCGGTGGCAACTTAGGTCTTTAGGTGAGACTCGCTTATCTTGTCTCACTTTGTTTCGATCATAGGGAACGCTGGGCTTAATTGCTTGGCGAGGTCAAGCGGTGAATTTTACTTCGGGCGTGATGTAACAAACTTAACGGTCTAATATAGCCACCCGAGTTTTGTCTCTTCGGTGAGACTCGGGAAGAAAAGTATGACTTGTAAGATTGCGTGAAAATCGGGTGGTGTTCTTTGTTGTTTTTCTTTGTATATATGTTTGTTGGCGCCCAGATAACACAAGTCGGGCGGTTCTAATGTCATTTGTCTCTTAGTAGGTAGTTCGAGCTTAAGTCTTTTGCAAGGTGAACATGCTACCACGCCAGCCTTGGTGGATTGGGTCTAAAGTCGGAGTGATTGAGGCATTCAGGAGCCCTAAGCATGGGTGCGATTACGTGTCGCGGTTGTTAGTCCGAAACGCTTTGGCCATGTCCCTGTGTGACTAGCTATGGTTCAGGTGGAAGAGCCGAAGGAGTCGACCTTGAAAGCCGTTCGGATGACGAAAAGAGACGGTGACGAAAAAGCCTCCAACTTGGTCGAGGTATAAGGGGGTTGACATTCCCCCGTGGGTAACATCTTTTCTCCCTTTCCCTCTCAATACTGTTGTTCTCCATGCTATGAGGGCATAGCATATCTTAAGTTGGGGGGAGGGATATATCTGTGATATATTTGTTTTTATGCTTTTTGTTTAATTTTTTTCGTTTTCTTTTGTTTTTTTCGTTTTTAGTTTTGTAATCCTTCTGCTGTTACAAAGTTAGTGGATTAAAACAACTTGGCACATGCTTTATGTTTCTTAATTGGCAAGAGTTCGTGGTGCATGTCTTGAGTAGTGTGTCCATTTCAACTCATTGGCATGTTAAGGATGAGCAATTAGGTGCTAAGTATGTTTTGAGCAAGTTTTACCCATATCCCGTTCATTTTTCATCTTTCATTCATAGATTAGGTAAATCATCTTATGTCATGCCTAAGTGTGTTTAATATCATTGTTGAATCGTTTTGGAATCTATGACGTACTTAGGAGGTGATACAAGGCATTATTTGTTTGATTAAACCACAAAGTGTCCCCTTGTCCTTTTTCGTATCCTAGTCCGTGTCCTTCCATTTATTCAATAAACTTAGGGAGCTGGAGTAAGGAGGGATGTATGGAATGGTATTCTATTGCTCTGAGGTGTTTGGAGGATGTTTGGAAAGTGTTGGGGATGAGAGGAGGTCAAATTGGTGATCGAAGTGCAAAAATATTTCAGTTTCGGAAGGCCATGAACCGGTACTGGGAAAAGGCTGTACCGGTTCATGAGTGGCAGATTTTAAAAATTTCGGGCCCCCCTTTCTCTCTCCTACCCCACTATATAAACAAAACCCACTTTTTTCCCCTTCATTCCCACGACCACGGCAGATCCCTAACCGCCCTAAACTTGTTTTCTCTCTCAAATCTCCACCAAATCACCCAAACCTCAACCAAAACCTCCATCAATCTTCATAACATCAACTGATTCTTCAAGATTCAAGGAGGATTTCAAGGGTTTCAAGGTTTCAAGCTTGGTTCTCTCTCTCTCTCTCCAATCCGAAATTCACTGTGGTCAAGGTAACTCCGAAACTCTTGTTCTTCCCCTAGTTTCCTTTATCAATCGCCATGTTTATCCAAGCAAGGGGAGGTTTTTCAAGTGTTATGAGGGGTTTTACAAGTTTCAAGCCCTAAAATCCCAATTTTCAAGAGAAATTCGAAATTTCTCTCACTCCCCTGCCAACCCTAGCCTTAATTCCTGAGATTGCTGCTTGCGAACTGTTTTGGGGTTTAATTTACTGCTATCGTGCCTTAGTGTACTGGATTTTGTTGGGAATTGGAATTCTGCTATGCAGGTGGCTGTTAAATTGTAGTAAGGGGGGGGGGGGGTGTTCTGTTGTTGCTTTGCTTGGTGGGGTTATTTGCTCTGTTTTGTGAGACTTGATTGAGACAATGGGGAGGTCTAAGAAGATTTTGGGGGATGCAATGGCGTCGGTTGATGGTACGACCGGCAAAACGTCTTATTACAAACGATCCGACCCGGAGAAGAATCCTGAACGGGCCGATAGAATTGAGGAGGAGAATAGGAAGAGAAAGAGAGAGAAAAAAGATGAGGCTAAAAAGAAGTGGGAAAAGGAGTTAAAAGGTCGGAACTACATTTGCGAGCGCCAAGTGGATCGTGCCAAAATGGGGACTCATTCTATCGTCGATATCATTAACCAGCGGGGTTTGCAGTTTTTGTTTAAACCAATTCAAGGATACAAGCCTAAGTTGGTGTTTGATTTTTATGTTAATATGGAAATAGATGAGAAGGATAAGAGAATTACCTCCCAAATGGGGAAGAAGTCGGTGCTCATAACCCCTATCGTTATTGCCAAGTACTTGGACGATTATCAATGACCCCGCTTTGGCACTACTACTTACCCCGCCTCAGCATGGTCTAAGTCCGAAGAGGAAATTCGAAACGCCTTGACCGATAAACCGTTGAAGCTTGACCGTTTTGTTCATGGGAAGTTGTTTGAAAAGTACCGGGTGATCAACAAGGTAGTGCATTACAACCTTTGTCCTCATGGTTCAGAGAAGAAACCACGAAAGGAGGATGGGGAGGTGATCTTTGTTTTTGGGTCGAGCGAGGAGGTAGTTGATTGGGCATTGATGATTTGGAATTCGATGGTGAAATTTAGGAAGCGGTCGGGCCCTTCAAAGCCTAACTTCCCTTTTCTGGCTATGGTGACCGCCATTTGTGGTGTTCAAGGAGTGATAACCCCAGAAAGGTTTTTTCCCGGAACGCCCAGTCCTATTACGAGTGGTTCAGTCGAGAAGAGCAAGGCATTGTCTCAGCCACCTCTCCCCGACACTTTTGGTTTTCCTGAGCCTACCGCTAGGACTCAGACGGGGAGGATTGAGGAGTATGTGAGGGGCATGGCTACTCAGATTCAGTCGTTGCAAGCAAGGCAGTTGAGGCAAGAGACTCAGATGCGTCGCACGAGGAGGGATCTTTCAGTTGTTAAGAAAGTGGCTTTGTGGATTGCAGCGAGGTGTGGTAAGGAGGGTGATGTTTATGTTCCCACCGAGGCGGATTTGAGAGAGTCCACTCCCGAGGAGTCGGGGGGTGTGCCTGGAGTTGGTACTAGCGGTGGGGGTGAGTCGAGTGCAAGGAGGAGAGGAAAGGAGCATGTGATTGGGGACGACGACGACGACGATGATGATGAGGAGGATGAGAGCGATGGCTAGTGTCGGTGGTTGTAGTTGTTAGGAAATCCCTCAACTTGGTCGGGGTGCATGGTGGTTGACAGCCCACCTTTTCTTATCTTATTTTCAGTTTTATTTGTTGTTTTGTACATAGTAGTGTTAGGAAGTTTTTGTTGGGGCCGGCATGTGGCCTTTTTGACTTGGTAGTCTAGTGTTGGTGGCGACATTAAGGGGTAGATTAACCAAGCTCGTATATGGTCGCCACCTATTTTGCTAACCGTTCTTTTGTTAACCAAGGTCATTATAAGCCGAAAAGTCCTTAGTTGATCTTTTGTACGTCTTGATTCCAGTTTGATTCAATTCTCGTATGTTGGCATGCTTAGTTTGTGGCATATTTCTTTTTGGTTAATGTTTGGCAGTGTAGCTTAGTTTTCTTTCAATCGGTGCTCTCCACATATTAAGGCATGGTATTTTTGTTCACCGAGTCTAACTCCGAGCACCTCTTTGTGGGATATGGCTACTTTTGCATGAAAGTCAATTGGTCGTGTCGTATCCTCTTTTTGATCTTGGATACACACGTTGGATGCTTGTTATTTACGTACTTAGTGTTTAGTTGCTCGTCTATTAACATGCTGCAAGTTGTTGTGGATTTAAATGGTTGATTTTTGAACTCTTGCAAACTAGGGTTGTTCGAGCATGTGCCGTAGTTGTTTTTCCGGAAGGATTACTTGATTTTCTTTTAGGAGTTGTTTTTGGTTGCTAGGGGCTAGCAACGCTCAAGTTGGGGGGCGTGATCTGCACCCAAGATTGTATAATCTTGGGGGCCTTTAGCTCGTTATTTGTAGCGGTTTATTCCCGTTTACCCCCTTTTTTATCTCATTTTGCACGTAAGGTTCCGTTTTGCTTGTTTCAGGTTGACCGTGGAATTGTCGTGTTTTTTAGCGCTAAGGATTGCTCTTGGAAGCATCCCTGCATCCGTGGCCACGTGGCATTGCCCCGTCAAGTCCCGTCGGGTGATTTATGAAGAAGCGAGGAAGCGTCGGGTTGCCGTCGAGCCGGGCAGATCAAGCAAGGCCAAAACCAGAAATCTGTCAACCATGAACCGGTACTGGGAATAGGCTGTACCGGTTCACCAAGTCCAGATTTTGTATTTTGGAAGATTTTTGAAGCCCATGAACCGGTACTGGGAATAGGCTATACCGGTTCATGCTGTGTAAATTTTGCCCGAATCTGCTACTTTTTCACCTTTTTGCTTTTGGGATATTTTCTCTCCTAGCTACTTTTAGGATATTTTTGGGGGATATTTTGTGAGAGAAGTGCCACCTTGTATAAGTAGGGCACCTCTCTCTCACCTTTACCTCTCTTCTTGTCACTTTACTCTTTAAGTCTTTAAAGATTTTGTCTCTCCTCCATTAGAGACCAAGCTTTTCTAGCTTTAAACCTTGAAGTTCACTAGTAAGTTAATTTCGTTTGTCATTTTCTCGTTCATTAAAGTTGTAGCTACGGTTGTGATTGTTATTAATATCAATTTTGTTTTCGATTTTACCGGTTAAAAGTTATGTCTTGCTTTTATGCTTTAGCTTATGCTTTAACTATGTGTGAGTAGTCTTTTGGCTAAGTCTCGGGATAATCTTTCCCGAGGACTTAGGTTGTTATTTGGTTTTCGAGCCATTGGGCTTTAAAGCATGATTTCCGGAAATAGAGCTTGACTTGCAATTTTGGTCTAAGCAAAGGGGTGTTAACCCCTCGACATGGTATTTAGTCAAGCGGTCTTGGCAAGTAGCATATCGAGGCCTCGTGGCCTCCTATGTGTTCAATAAATATTAAAAACAAGTTGGTTCGCCTCCGGAAAATCACGTCTTTTGTTAAACGTAGTCTTTTAAAGTGAAATCCTCCGGGCGTGAGCACGCGGTCGTGACTCTCGCCTGAGTTATAATCGAGAACCGGTAACGGCTTTTGTCAAGGGTTAGAAGATCCCGAGACTTGCCTCTTTAAGTTAATCAAGCGCAAATCTAGTTTTCATTTTAGTCATTCCGTTTAAAGCAAAACCAAGTTGGCCGCCTTAAAGGCTGAAATCCTTACAAAACCTACAATCCATTTCAAGCTATATTCAATTCTCTGAGGGAACGATTCCGGACTTCCGGATATTATGCGTGCAACGACCTAGCCCTACGCTTCGGGTTTCTATCAACCTTATATTTGAAGGCAAGGTTTCGACGTAAGCAACTGGCTATGGAAGAAGTCCACCAAGGTGTATGTGGAGATCACCAAGGTGGCCGCATGTTGGCTTACAAACTCCTTAGGTTGGGCTATTATTGGCCAAGTATGCAAAAGGATTGCAACTCTATGGTCCAAAAATGTGAAAAATGTCAGTGCTTTGCAAACATCATTCATGGATCTCCCACAGCCCTAACTACAATGAGAGGACCATGGCCATTTGCCCAATGGGGAGTAGACCTAATTGGCCCGGCCACTTCCTATGGCAGCAGGCTAGGTCCAGTATGCCATTATAGTTGTGGATTATTTTACGAAGTGGGTAGAAGCTAAGGCACTGGCCACAATTACCGCAGGGGTTACAATTGATTTCTTATGGAAGTTAATTATTAGCTGCTTTGGGTTACCACGAGTGATAGTCACGACCGAGGAAAACAATTTAACAATTCTTAGTTTAAAGAATACTGTATTTCCAAGGGAATACACGTACATTATGCATCCAAGGCTCACCCAAAAGCTAATGGGCAAGTAGAGGTCATAAATCGGACTATCAAAAAGGGAATCAAGAAGAGGCTTCGAGAGGCCAGAGGAGCTTGGCCAGATGAGCTTTACAATGTGCTATGGGCATATCGTACAACACCCCAAACTGCAACTGGAGAAACTCCATATTCTCTAGCATTTGGGACTGAAGTAGTAGTCCCAATTGAAATTGAGCTCCTCAACTACAGGACCATGAGCACAGATGACCAAGAAAACCAGGAAGATCTCAGGGCTGAGCTGGATCTCTTGGAAGAAAAAAGGGAATCAGCAATAGCCAAAGTAGCCTTATACCAACAAAGAATGGTCAAGTACCATGAAGCATAGGTTAGGCCAAGAGATTTTAGAGCTGGTGACCTAGTCCTCAGAAAGGTTGATCCAACTAGAAAGAAAGTGGGTAAGCTTGGCCCAAACTGGGAAGGTCCATACTAGGTCTTGCACCATGTCAAGGCTGGTGCGTATAGGCTTGCGACCCTAAGGGGAAAAGAGCTGCCTAATTCATGGAATGCAGAGCATCTCAAGAAGTATTACAAGTAGATGCTTGCAGTCAAAATTTATTTCTGTTTTTAGGAAACTTTTTGTTTTCAATAAACTTTAGTAATAAAGTTGTTACTTCTTGAACTATGTGTTCTTTTCGTTTGTGTAACGCCCCCAATATCCGGGTACGTTAAAAGGACAATTTTATTGAATTTCTAAATAGTGTCTGGCTCGTTATTACATAAAATTCCCATCAGAGTGCTTTCATTACATAAGGGAAGGAAATCTAGGGTTCCTATCTACGGCTCCGCTTGCTCCTCCATCCTAGCCAGCTCCTCGGCTCCAAAAGCCTCCAGAGTATACAGCTCTCCCTGTTCATCTATCAGGTCTGACACATTATACTAGCGTCGCCACCGATATAATATGTCAGGGTCACCAAAGGCAACACCGTGAGCTACAAAAGCTCAACAGAATAATCCCATACCCGCTAACCCATAACTTACAAAATGAATCATACAGATAAGGTTATCTACACAATACATGCTTTTCTAATAAAATAGTTAACAATGTCATATCCACATTCTTCATTAACTATCGTTGGTGTCCATGACTTTTCTGAGTTCCTCCTACGCGACTTGTCGTAGACTGTGTCACAAATTTCCATTTTCTTATTCAAATCAACATTTCAAAAATCCATTTTTAACATACCCAACCTCGGTTCCGCCGTTCCAGGTTCCCGAGTATCCTCACAATGGTTCCGCCGCACCGGGTTCCCATTGGCACACAAAACTTTGCATTGGCTCCTCTCCGCGGATAACCAAGCCACACACCCAACCTCGGTTCCGCTGTTCCGGCTTCCCGAGTATCCTCACAATGGTTCCGCCGCACCGGGTTCCCATTGGCACACAATCACATTTCAAAGCTTTTTCTCCTTTTCAAAACACACACGACTCACATAATGACTCCCACATTGGTCATTATGTAGTTTCAAAAATATTTTACCAAGTCACTGCCTTTAATCACACCATAAGTGTCATGTTTCTAACTTCCTCGATTTCCGTGTCTCGTTCTCATGCATAGACTCCGCGGCAGGACTTCTTATGACAAAATCATAAATCATTCATTGTAATCTTGAAACTAAACTAGCAAGATCATTCAACTCTATATTAGACAGCATGCTCCTCTTATCACATATCATGCTCAACAATTATCACACAAGGTAAGGCATAGTGCCACATGGACGGACACCTTTGGAGTGGTAAACCACTTATGCTTATCACACATTCATCAAGTAGGACAAGTAAACACGTATACATGTTCATAACCTTTCTAAGATCAAAATACGAATACTTCAAGTTAAACAGCTAACGTTATCTTTTCAAAATTCATTCCTCTTTTTCGAAAAGTTCAAAACAACACATATTTATTGGAAAATAAGGTTGATATTTTCAACATACTCCCCTTCCTTTTCATTCCTTTTAGTGAAACACTTTTCAAGTTCTCATGCATTCCAAGCAATACAAGTAATATACAACTTCTAATTATACTTAGGGAAGAGAGTAAGGATAATCTAGATACATTATAAACAATACACATTTCTATCTATACTTAGGGAAAATGAGTAGAGATTAATCTACCTTGATCCGAAACTAGTCGGGGCCGAATAAGCTAGTTGAAAAATCCTATGGGCGGTGAAACTCACGAATCTGGACCAAACTTCGGATGGCAGTAACTTGATCAATATTTGGCCGAATATGATCGTTCTTGAGTTGACATCGAAGCTCTAGAAGTACTCTACCACTTTTGTGAAGGGAGTTGATCCTAGAAACTACTTTAGGTAGGAGAAATATGGTGATAAAGGAAGGGACAGCTTGCTGTCTGGAATCTGGAAAATCCGAATTTTTGCTGAACTTTGGAGGTCAATATCTTTGTCGTTTCTTGACCGATTAGGGTGGTTCTTGGATCCAATTTGAAGCTCTTGAAGTGTTCTACAACTTTCCCGGAGGGAGTTGGTTCCAAAAACTACTCTAAGCAGGAGAATAATGAGGATTTACAAAGGGCAGTAGGCTGTCTGGAAAATCAGAAATGGTTTCTAGAGAGAAGTTGGAGCAATGCTTGAGTTTCTAGAGAGAAGTGGGAGCAAGAAGTGAAGGTGTGAGTTGAATGGCAAGTGAATGGTGCTATTTATAGCAAAAGCTTGGCTTATTATCCAAGGGATAAATTTTTCCCTAACAATTATTGACCAAGGGGTAATTTTTGAAAGGCATGGCTTTGAAAGCATGCCATGCTTTGTCATATCCAACTCTTTAGGCTTAAGGCTAATGAACTAGGTTGTCATGGAGGGTTCATGGCCTTGTCTTGTCCTTGGTTAGCTAGCTTGCAAGAAGAAACAAAATGATAAGCTAATTTTAGGTTTAAAGTTGGCTAGTAAATGGGTTGGCAATTGGTAATTAGGCCTAAGGCTAATGGTAGCTTGTACAAGAGTACAAGTACAAGCATGCTCCTCACTCCTCCTCTCTCCCCTCCAACCGGCCTCTCTCTCCCTCTCCTTTCTTCTCTTTTTTTTTTTTGTATCATGTGTGCCCATGTGTATAAACCTAAGTACAAGTAGGCTTATAAGTCTAAGGAAAGAGGAAATGATTATGGTGAGGTTCTAAATGGTAAGAGCTTTGTCCCATGGACAATCTTTCTCCTAGAAAGCAAACCTAGGTTTATTTAGGCATGCTTAAGTACTAACTAGTTTTATTAGGCCTAAAAAAGTAATGACATGGCTAAGGCTTTCAAGTGTTAAGTATTGACCAAAGGTTACAATTTTCCTAGGAAACTTTTATCCAAGGGGCATACTAATATAAGCTTAAAGAAAAATTAGAAATGTAATTAGGTTGGCCAATTTAGGGTTAAGGCTATTGTTTTTAGACTTGCATGTGGCAAGACTAGTTTTCTTCTTTTTGAAACAATATCATGGCCTACTATTTTTCAAGTACCTAATTTACTAGCTAGCCTTATCAATTTAAATCTTTTAGCAAGACTAATTTTTCTATTGTCCAAGAGATAAAAATTTCCCTAGAAATTATTAACCAATGGTTAAAAGGATAATGGACTATTAAGTATACATGTGCTTGGTGAATCTAGGAAAGTAACATAAATAGGATTAGGGCTATATGACTAGGGTTGCATGCATGCAAGACTATGGTTACTTCCTTTGAAAGCATAATGATCAGCTTCTTTTTGGAAAGATTTGTCTAGATAGGTTTAATTAGTCATTGGCATGACTAGATTTTATTATCCAAGGGTTAAATTTTCCCCTAACATTTATTAACCAAAGGATAAAGAAATAAAGTGTAACGACCCTGATTTTTGGTCAGTGGAAAATTCGTTAAAAATTTGAATTTTATTATAATTACTTGGATTCCATTTAAAATTCCTTTCTAATATCCAAAAATCCGTCGTTACTAAAATCTAGACTTACAAAACTAGATTTCTTCACTCCGAGCAATAAGATCATTTTCTAAAGACAAGTGTGTAGGACTATTCTCCTAATCATCGAGCTTAAGCCTAGAATATGTCTCGACTAGAAATCCTACTTAGCGAGCCTAGTTAGCTTCTAACCTAATCGTTGGAGATAATCTAATTTAATCATTGACCTTCCTCGAGCCATTCGAACCATTCGAACCTCTTGAACCTTAAGTAGAACCCTTTGACCGAAAGTCAACCGTTGACCTGTGTCCATTGGTCCATAGTTGTTAGTAGAATTATTATCCATTGGATAATAGGACTAGTACTATTATATTATAGTTAAATCAATGACTAGAATCCCATGGGATTCCCTTATTAAAGCATTATGAGAGTATCCAGTAGAATATATATTCCTAGGATTCCCTATGTACTAAATACTATATTATAATAGTACATGTGCCAAATTAGAGTATTATATTATAAAATTTTGACTAGATATCTACCTAGATCTTCTAGTACATACTTATATATTATAACAGAGTACTAGTACACCTACTCCTTTATTATATAGAGTTAGAACACATGTGTTATTTCATTGTTTAATAGAAAATCTTATTCTTTCAAAACCCCATTAGTTTATTATTTCCTTGTCCTTCCATATCTTATTAGTTTATTAGTACTTATCACTACTACAATAAATCATAAAGATCACAACTATTGGCCGTGATTGTAAGTTTTCCATCACGCTTTTGCTACCGTGATAGATTTGGGTGTGATTGTAAGTTACTTTCTTTTATCACGGTTATAAACCGTGATTGAAAGAGAGAAACAATCACGGCCAAAAAGCGTGATCGTTTCTCTTTTATCACAGTTATAAGCCGTGATTGTTTCTCTTAGGCGTGATCGTTTCTCTTTTTAGGTATGATTGTTTGTCACTTTAGATCACGGTCTATTACCGTGATTGAAAGTTCAAAATAATCACACCATAAACTGAGATGAAAAATCATTGCACGTGATCTTTTCTTTGTATCTATTAGACCTTCTTTTCTTGTCATTGCCAAGTTTCGAACCCATGTACCCTTGGTTGATTTCCCAAGCCCTTACCACTAAGCTAGCCAAGAACTTTTGTTACAATAGGAAAACAAAAATATTTATACTTACTTCTTAAAGTGAGGAAACTTTTTTTTTTCCTTAAAATTTGCTAAATTTTTGAAAATGCAATTAACATGATATAGACAAACTTTATGAAAATTATCACAACCTGTAGATTGTAACATTATGGACAAACTTTACATTTTTTTTTATAAACTAACCATTTCACATGAATTTTGTGTTTATATTGAATTTCAATTTCAATGGTGGCTTCCCAATTAGATTTTAATCCTTTTCAGACAAGGCTAAGCTATAATAATATAATTATTATTTTAACCTAATGTGTCAAACACTTGAAAGACATCTGAAATAACTAAATTTTACTACTACAACAAACCATAAAGATCACAACTCGCCTACGTGAAAATCGGGCACTAATGGAATAGCCTGCCTGTTGTTTTAAGAAACAAGTGGGCACTGATGGAACCTAGTCATGGAATTTGCCATCTCTCTCTCTCTCTCTCTCTCTCTCTCTCGATCTTTTTGGGCGTGAAGATGAAAATGAAACGTAAAGATCTTTAGGAGTGAGTGTAATTAGGGCTTATCTTCTTATCTTTTGTTAAAAAAAAAAAAAACTTTTCAAAGTCCTTAAACGACATCGTTTTCATCACATAACTTTTCAAAGCCTGCCTAAATGAGTACCTAACTTTTCAAAGCCTGCCTAAATGAGTACCAGCCCGCCCACGTGAAAATTCAGACCGCGCGCCTAAAATAGGTAGGCTTTTTATCTCGCCGCAAGAGCGAGATCATTTATCTTGCTTTTTTCCGTGCTAAAGTTTTTTATTACGCTACAAGGGTGAGGTCTTTTCTCTTTTATCTCGGCACAAGAGCGAGATCTTTTATCTCATTCTTTTCCGCCCTAAAATCTTTTATCACCCCACAAGGGTGAGGTCTTTTCTCTTTTTTATCACGCCACAAGGGTGAGATCTTTTTTCTTTTATCTCGCCACAAGAGCGAGATCTTTTATCTCATTTTTTTCGCCCTAAAATCTTTTATCACACCGCAAGGGTGAGGTTGTTTTTCTTTTATCTCGCCGCAAGAGCGAGGTCTTTTATTCCGCGCTAAAACTCACTTTTTATCTCAGTTTTGGACTTAAACTGCGATAAAAAATTTTAAGCACCACTTTTTATCACGCTTTCACTAAAAACCGTGATCTTTGTGAATCTCCTTAGTGTGACGCATAACTATTATTGTAGTAGTGTATGTACTTACATAATCTTAGGATTATATATAGATATATAGATAGTACAAGGGGGAAAGAGAGAGAGAGAGAGAGAAAGAGCCGAGAGAGAGAGAGATGGAGAGAGAGAGAGAAAGATATGTTGTACTTTCTTGATCTTTCTCTACTAAACCCTAATTCTATTTATATAAGTACATGTACTTATGAAAGAAGGGAGATAGGATGACATGAGATAGATTTGAAGTACTAGATTGCCTTACAAGATTTCTTGCACAAAATCCTTACTCTTCCTAAATCAATCTACCAACCCTTGATCTTTGTACTTGTATATATATATATATACATATGTACTTTGTACCAAGAGAGAGAGAGAGAGGGAGAGGCCGAGAGAGAGATGAGAGGGAGAGAGAGAGAGATGGCCGGATGGGAGAGGGAGAGGGAGAGGGAGAGAGAGTGTGTGATGTGTGTGCACTTGTACTCTTTCAAGCCTAGTCATAGTCCTTGGCCAATCTTCATACCTCACCATTGTACCACCAAATTTAGGGTTTTCTACTCTTTCATATCCTATCCAATCTTCTAAGTAATAGACAAGACTAGGAGACCCTTAGAATTGCTTACACTTGTCCTAGAGTGGAAGAAAGAACAAAGAAAGTCTTATAGTCTTTCAACCTTTGTACTTGGTACATTGTACCATGAAGAGAGAGAGAGAGTGAGAGAGAATGGCCGAGAGAGAGAGAGGCCGGTTGAGAGAGGGAGAGAGAGTGTGATGTGTGTGACTAGTGTACTCCCATATCTAGCAATAGGTCATCCTATTGCATCACCATGTACTACACAATCTAGGGTTTCTTATACTCTTTCACCTAAGGACAACCAAATCTCATTTCTATCCTTTCAAAGGACTAGATTAGACTAAAACCCTAATAGAATAACCTAGATTTGTCCTAGCTTGGAAGAAGAAGATCTAGGGTGATGTCATGACTTGAAAGTACTAGATTTTGGGGCAAAATCTATTGGATTTAGAGAGAGAAAGGGGCCGGCCATGAGAGAGGAGAGGGAGCCATCCATTTGCCTATAAATAGGACCCCATGCTCTTCATTCAACTCACACCTCTTCCAACCTCCAACTTCTCTCTAGAAAGTTTAGTGTTCTTAGTTGTTCTTGCTTAGTTCATAGCTTGTTCTTGAAGTTCTTCACTAGTCTTCAAGAAACTCTTCTAGTGCCGCCACTAAACCGCCACTCCACCACCCTATCGATCCAAAAGTTTAGTAGTGTTAGTCAAAACTTAGTTTTGAGAGAAACCTTTCTCTTTCGAAGCTATCAAATCCATTCTTAAGCCGTTACTTCGTCCGACGTACCACTTTCCAAATCTGTAGCCGCCTACCGCCAAGAAGAACGGTAGAATACTCCTTACGCCCTAACTTTAAGTATAGTAGACTTTTCTTATGACCTCTAACTCTAAGTATACATAGGATTTTCCTATACCTCCTAAACTCTAAGTATAACGTATTGTAGACATATTTCGAAATGATTGTGGATTATTCTAAACCTTCAAATTCTAAGTATACGTAGATTATCTTATCTACTTTCCTTAATCATGACTAGAAATGTGTATAAGTTGTTATGTTAGACAATCATGGCATGATTAACATGATGTTAGAATCACTCAATAAACATATGCTGTTTTGACCTTTTCAAAAAGGAAGTATGCTTTTGGATTAAGCGGAAGTATTTGTATTTTGATCTTAAGATGGTGATGAGCATGACTATATGTTTACTTGTATTACTTGTGATTGTTGATTAAAGCATAAGTGATTTATCACTCCAAAGGCGTCCGTACATGTGGCGTTATGCTTAAATGTGAGTGAGCATGATTAGGTGATGATATGAGCATGATAGTGAACATAGAGTTGGATGATCTTGTTAGTTTAGTTTCAAGATTTCTTAAATTGTGAAATAAATTACTGCGGAGTCATGGCATGCGAACGAGACACAAAAACCGAGAAAGTTAGAAACATGGCACCTAGGGTGTGGTTAAAGAAAGGATGGGATTAACATGCAGAAAATATTTTGAAACTACATAATGGCTGGACGTGGTAGTCATTACGTGGATGTGAAAACCTGCGTTGTGGCCGGACTTGGTAGCCCTTTGTATGGACTTGCGAAAACCGCAATGTGGCCGGACTTGGTAGCCCATTGCAAAGATTTCCAATGGGGCCGGACGTGGTAGTCTCATGTGGAAATATGGCTTGGTTATCCGCGGAGAGGAGCCAATGCAAGATTTGAATGGATTGTGAAACCGCGGTGTTGCCGGACTTGGTAGCCCATCGTGTGTGTTGCTAATGGAGCCGGACTTGGTAGCCTCATTAGTAGCAATTTGTTAATGAAACTTTGGAAATGTGGATTTGGTAAAGGTGAAAAGGATGACACGGTCTACGATGAGTCGCGTAGGAGAAACACGAAAAGACATGACACCAACGTTAGAAAGATAGCGAATGCGGATGTGTTATTGCTTAATTTACTTCAATGAATGAGCATGTGTAATTGTCTATGTGAATTTCTGGTTACAAGTAAGGATTTGTGGGTATGGTTTATCTTGGAAAAATAGTAACACGGTTTATGAAACGCTGCGAAGAAGAAAACTCTGATATCACGAACACCAACGATAGTTAATAAAAAATGCGGATGTGTTATTATTGATAGCTGTTGAATAAACAAGTACTGCGTAGATATCATTATCTGCAAGATTCATTGCTGTTATGTGTGACTTGCTATGTGTAAGTTAAGGGTTAGTGGGTATGGTTTATTCTATTGAGCTTTGTAAGCTCACGGTGTTGCCTTTGGTGACCCTGACATATTATATTGGTGGCGACGCCGGTATAATGTGTCAGACCTTATAGACGAACAGGGTGAAATGTACAGTTTGGAGGCTTTTGGAGCTGAGGAGCTGGCTAGGATGGAGGAAGAGGCAGAGTTGTAGATAACCTTAGATGTTCCCATCCTTCGTGTAATAAAAGTACTCTAGTAGGAGCCATGATGTAATAATGAGCTTGACTCTTAGTCTTTTAATTCAATAAAATGTTTAATTAACGTACCCGAAAATGGGGGCGTTACAACATGGTATCAGAGCTCTAGGCTCAACATTCGGCCATGGGTAGAATGGGTAGACCATGAGATAGTTTGACCATTGCATAAACGTGAATTGAGTTTAAGTTTACCGTCCCAAATTGGGTGGAATTCTGTCGAAACAATCTCCGGATTGAAGTAAGGTGTGGAAATTGGCAGTACCACCAAGCTGGGAATTCTCGAACAATTGGATGATGACTTAAATCAAGAATCGAATGTGGAATTGGATAATCCAAGTTCTTTAATAGATTGTAAAACCTTGTCTTAAAACGTTATCAATTGAGGCTTAAAACTTTCCTTGTAGATGAGTCACCTGATTAACCTGTTAGCTGGAATTTACCAACTCAAGATCGCTATGGAAACCGCGACAACCCAACTACTTAAGAACCCCGAGTTTGTCGCCGCTACACTTACTGAAATACGAGATTTCAAGAGAGTGCAACGAAGTACCCCAATCCCTGTAGAAGAGGACCCCTGGTTCTCTGGAATGTTCCCGATCCTGTATGCCCTACGTGGAATCTTTGGTACCTTACCCATGATGGAGAGCATGGGAATTGATGATGAGGAGGAAAGAAATGGTGACAAGGAGAATGCCAATGATACCACCCTAGAGGAAGATGAGACCCCGTAGTAAAAGAAGCCTATAAGGTGTACTTAAGATCAGTATGGAATAAATTGTAATCCTTCAAGATATGTAAGATGTTGAAAATTAGGGCCACCACCCCTTGTTTAGGATTTCCCTAAGCAATACTTTCTCTATGTTGGCAATAATAAGCTTACCTATGTAATAGGAGACTTAGGCCAATATGAGCCATCTCTGATGTATCTATCCCTTTTCATGTAATGGAAGATGTGTATGTTTCCTTTCCATGATCACTATTTATATGCATACTCGTACTCGATACGTGACCACCCCTTTACACCGTTAAAATCCGAAGTATAACCCTCTTGAATATTTTAGATGTCAAACAAGAAACAAGGAGGACGCCCGCCCTTTTCCCCAAAGGTCTTGGCCAACTATCGGTCATTACTAGTACCTGAGTACACGGGACCAACACCTTTATCTGAGGACGACACGGAACTCTACGAAGTACCAATCACTTGGGAGACTCCACCATCGTCCGTGGACCACGAATACCTTCCACCTACCGAAATCTCTGCACCATATGTGGAGGATGTTGAGCAACCATTTAACTTCCCTATATATGACATAGAGACCAACCCTGAAATGGAAACTGCAATACTGGACTGTTCTCAATACTACTTAGAACCATTGGAGGAACCACCTGTCCTAACGGAAGAGGAATATCATGAGCAAGGATATAAACTCCTCGAGGAAACCGTGGCCGGAGCCAAAAGAGACTACAAAAAGAGACTGAGAGAGATGTTTGGAATTATCCTACCTTAGGAATAATAACATTAGAATAAGGTCGTGGTAGTAGTAGTTGCACTTGTGGCACTCGTAGACTAACCAAACCATGTAATAAGAATCATATAGTAGGATAAGAGTAGGATCGTTCCTACTTGTACTAGGAAAATCTGCTTTGTGTTTATGTTATGCTTACGTTGTAATCCTTGCTTATCTATGAAAAAGTTTACCTTATATTATGGAATGATATTGCATCCTGTTAAAATTATTGCTTTCGATCTTAGGAAGAAAACAAATTTCAAAAAAAAAAAAATAAACGAAAATTGATCGTTAGGCTAAAACCTCCCCCTTTACAATTTTTACTCGTAGATGGTGAACCGACGCAGTGGATTAGGATTCGAGGCCGGAGAATCCTCTAACGCAAACCCCAACCTAACCCAAATCATGCAAGCATTTGTGGCTGCTTTGAATGCCAACCACCAAAACCCAAACCGCGACGACGGACCAATGACTCGAACCCGAGCGATGAACGAATTCTGCAAACGTCGACCCCCGACCTTCAATGGAGATACCAACCCTACCGTGGCCGAAACCTGGCTGAAGGAAGTCAAGGTGATCCTGGACACCTTGGAGATTACCCGCGATGGAGATCGTGTGGCCTTAGCCACGTACCAGCGGAAGAGGGAAGCTCGTTACTGGTGGGACTTGATGGAAGCAACCCATGCCATAGCCACCATGACCTTTGCCGAATTTGAAACCTTGTTTCTTGACAAATACTTCCCCACACCTATTCGCCTAGCCAAGGAACAAGAATTCATGAACCTGAAGCAAGGAACGATGACCGTAACCCAGTACGCGGCCAAGTTCGAGGAGCTGTCCCGTTATGCCCCAACCGCCGTAGCAACGGAGGATAAGAAGGCAAGAAGATTTGAGTGGGGACTAACAACCGCTCGAAGGGCCGTAGTAGCACAAGCCTTTACCACCTACTCGGGTGTTGTGAAGTGTGCTCTTCGACTAGAAAGTGAGGAGGCTGATTTCAAGACCCGATGGAGAAAAGCGACCGGCAATACCGGAGGACCAATTCGAAACCAAGCGGTCAGTAGCAACCATGGACCTTACCCTACCAAACCCTTTGCCTCATCTCAAAGTGACCAAGCTTGGAAGACTGCTGCACCAGGACGTGGTGAACCACAGAGGAGTGGCCAAAATAGGGCAACAGTTCAGTGCTACAACTGTCAGGCCATAGGCCACTACAAGCATGAGTGCCCTCAACCACTGAGGGAGAGAATTGGAAGTTTTGGAGGTCAAAGGACTCAAAACCCTGGATCAGTCAGTTCTGTGAAGCAGAATCTGAGAGGCTCACTACAGCAACAAAATGGACCAAACCAAGGCAAGCAGCCTGTGGGAATCCAGCATGGCACTGGAGGGCACATATTTCCACTACAGACTGAGGAGCAAGAATCGGATCCCTCCGTGATCCAAGGTACGCTACTATTGTATAGTACGTATGTACAAGCCTTGTTTGATTCCGGAGCATCTCATTCTTTTATATCGATTGCATGCACTATTACTCTAGCACTAGAAACGGAACCCCTTAAAGTCAAGTACGAATGTAGCATCACCTTTGGGGGGGGGGGGTAGTATAACTATTAGTCTAGTGTGTAGAGGGTGCGAATTAGAAGTAGCCAATTTACACTTAACCTGTGACCTCAGAGTGATCGACATGGCAGACTTCAACGTAATCTTAGGAATGGACTGGCTATCCGCACACCATGCAATCATAGACTGTCATCAGAAGCGGTGACGGCTTACACCTCCGATGGGACTCATGTCCGTTTTAAGGGGGATAGACAAGTGGCGAGTCTGACGATGAAGAGATCTAGGTGGCAGAACCAGCTGTTTGGATGACTAGATAGCATCCAATTGGAAAAAGCCGATAGAATGGAAGTGGGATTTCAACACCTCGTTTGCAAGTACACCGATGTTTTCCCTGAAGAACTTCTTGGCTTACCAACCCAAAGAGAGATAGACTTCTTTATAGAACTCCAAACGGCACCGTACCAAATGGCCCCCACTAAGCTAAGGGAGCTCAAGACCCAATTGCAAGAGCTTTTGGACAAAGGATTCATCAGGCCAAGTACACAACCGAAGGAAACCCCAGCAGTATTCGTGAGAAAGAAAGAAGGGTCGTGATAAGGAAACTTTGTGAGGCACGGGTCCGCATGATGATTTGGTAGAGGTTTTGCATTTGGCGTTGGTGTTTACAAGGGAAATGTTATCGAAGGTCGACGTCGAGGCAAGCTGTTCGACGGCTGAAGCAACTTCAAACCCCATCTTGTTAAGCAAGTAATGAGGCTTAATTCGATTAACAAAACCCATAGAAAATCGTGAGAGAATAGCCATCAACCTAGTCTACGATAGTTACGAAATGGCGATATCCACCTATGTCTAACATATGATCGGCAATGGCGAAGATGATCACCTCGGCACCACGCTAGTAAAGGAAGTGATGATAACCTGCTTCTTTTTAAGGGGGATAGATGACGATTCCAAGGCCGGTATAGTGACAACATCCAACCCGTAGCCACGCGCCAATTTCGAGGACGAATTTATTTTAAGGGGGATAGGTTGTAACGACCCTGATTTTTGGTCAGTGGAAAATTCGTTAAAAATTTGAATTTTATTATAATTACTTGGATTCCATTTAAAATTCATTTCTAATATCCAAAAATCCGTCGTTACTAAAGTCTAGACTTACAAAACTAGTTTTCTTCACTCCGAGCAATAAGATCATTTTCTAAAGACAAGTGTGTAGGACTATTCTCCTAATCATCGAGCTTAAGCCTAGAATATGTCTCGAGTCATTCGAGCCATTCGAACCATTCGAACCTCTTGAACCTTAAGTAGAACCCTTTGACTGAAAGTCAACCGTTGACCTGTGTCCATTGGTCCATAGTTGTTAGTAGAATTATTATCCATTGGATAATAGGACTAGTACTATTATATTATAGTTAAATCAATGACTAGAATCCCATGGGATTCCCTTATTAAAGCATTATGAGAGTATCCAGTAGAATATATATTCCTAGGATTCCCTATGTACTAAATACTATATTATAATAGTACATGTGCCAAATTAGAGTATTATATTGTAAATTTTTGACTAGATATCTACCTAGATCTTCTAGTACATACTTATATATTATAACAGAGTACTAGTACACCTACTCCTTTATTATATAGAGTTAGAACACATGTGTTATTTCATTGTTTAATAGAAAATCTTATTCTTTCAAAACCCCATTAGTTTATTATTTCCTTGTCCTTCCATATCTTATTAGTTTATTAGTACTTATGTACTTACATAATCTTAGGATTATATATAGATAGATAGATAGTACAAGGGAGAGAGAGAGAGAGAGAGAAAGAGAGAAAGAGCCGAGAGAGAGAGGGGAGAGAGAGCCGAGACAGATGGAGAGAGAGAAAGATATGTTGTACTTTCTTGATCATTCTCTACTAAACCCTAATTCTATTTATATAAGTACATGTACTTATGAAAGAAGGGAGATAGGATGACATGAGATAGATTTGAAGTACTAGATTGCCTTACAAGATTTCTTGCACAAAATCCTTACTCTTCCTAAATCAATCTACCAACCCTTGATCTTTGTACTTGTATATATATATATATATACATATGTACTTTGTACCAAGAGAGAGAGAGAGAGGGAGAGGCCGAGAGAGAGATGAGAGGGAGAGAGAGAGAGATGGCCGGATGGGAGAGGGAGAGAGAGTGTGTGATGTGTGTGCACTTGTACTCTTTCAAGCCTAGTCATAGTCCTTGGCCAATCTTCATACCTCACCATTGTACCACCAAATTTAGGGTTTTCTACTCTTTCATATCCTATCCAATCTTCTAAGTACTAGAAAAGACTAGGAGACCCTTAGAATTGCTTACACTTGTCCTAGAGTGGAAGAAAGAACAAAGAAAGTCTTATAGTCTTTCAACCTTTGTACTTGGTACATTGTCCCATGGAGAGAGAGAGAGAGAATGGCCGAGAGAGAGAGAGGCCGATTGAGAGAGGGAGAGAGAGTGTGATGTGTGTGACTAGTGTACTCCCATATCTAGCAATAGGTCATCCTATTGCATCACCATGTACTACACAATCTAGGGTTTCTTATACTCTTTCACCTAAGGACAACCAAATCTCATTTTCTATCTTTTCAAAGGACTAGATTAGACTAAAACCCTAATAGAATAACCTAGATTTGTCCTAGCTTGGAAGAAGAAGATCTAGGGTGATGTCATGACTTGAAAGTACTAGATTTTGGGGCAAAATCTATTGGATTTAGAGAGAGAAAGGGGCCGGCCATGAGAGAGGAGAGGGAGCCATCCATTTGCCTATAAATAGGACCCCATGCTCTTCATTCAACTCACACCTCTTCCAACCTCCAACTTCTCTCTAGAAAGTTTAGTGTTCTTAGTTGTTCTTGCTTAGTTCATAGCTTGTTCTTGAAGTTCTTCACTAGTCTTCAAGAAACTCTTCTAGTGCCGCCACTAAACCGCCACTCCACCACCCTATCGATCCAAAAGTTTAGTAGTGTTAGTCAAAACTTAGTTTCGAGAGAAACCTTTCTCTTTCGAAGCTATCAAAGCCATTCTTAAGCCGTTACTCCGTCCGACGTACCACTTTCCAAATCCGTAGCCGCCTACCGCCAAGAAGAACGGTAGAATACTCCTTACGCCCTAACTTTAAGTATAGTAGACTTTTCTTATGACCTCTAACTCTAAGTATACATAGGATTTTCCTATACCTCCTAAACTCTAAGTATAACGTATTGTAGACATATTTCGAAATGATTGTGGATTATTCTAAACCTTCAAATTCTAAGTATACGTAGATTATCTTATCTACTTTCCTTAAGCATGACTAGAAATGTGTGTAAGTTGTTATCTTAGACAATCATGGCATGATTAACATGATGTTAGAATCACTCAATAAACATATGCTGTTTTGAACTTTTCAAAAAGGAAGTATGCTTTTGGATTAAGCGGAAGTATTTGTATTTTGATCTTAAGATGGTGATGAGCATGACTACATGTTTACTTGTATTACTTGTGATTGTTGATTAAAGCATAAGTGATTTATCACTCCAAAGGCGTCCGTACAGGTGGCGTTATGCTTAAATGTGAAAGAGCATGATTAGGTGATGATATGAGCATGATAGTGAACATAGAGTTGGATGATCTTGTTAGTTTAGTTTCAAGATTTCTTAAATTGTGAAATAAATTACCGCAGAGTCATGGCATGCGAACGAGACACAAAAATCGAGAAAGTTAGAAACATGGCACCTATGGTGTGGTTAAAGAAAGGATGGGATTAACATGCAGAAAATATTTTGAAACTACATAATGGCCGGACGTGGTAGTCATTATGTGGATGTGAAAACCTGCGTTGTGGCCGGACTTGGTAGCCCTTTGTATGGACTTGCGAAAACCGCAATGTGGCCGGACTTGGTAGCCCATTGCGAAGATTTCCAATGGGGCCGGACGTGGTAGTCTCATGTGGAAATATGGCTTGGTTATCCGCGGAGAGGAGCCAATGCAAGATTTGAATGGATTGTGAAAACGCGGTGTGGCCGGACTTGGTAGCCCATCGTGTGTGTTGCTAATGGAGCCGGACTTGGTAGCCTCATTAGTAGCAATTTGTTAATGAAACTTTAGAAATGTGGATTTGGTAAAGGTGAAAAGGATTACACGGTCTACGATGAGTCGCGTAGGAGAAACACGAAAAGACATGACACCAACGTTAGAAAGATATCGAATGCGGATGTGTTATTGCTTAATTTACTTCAATGAATGAGCATGTGTAATTGTCTATGTGAATTTCTGGTTACAAGTAAGGATTTGTGGGTATGGTTTATCTTGGAAAAATAGTAACACGGTTTATGAAACGCTGCGAAGAAGAAAACTCTGATATCACGAACACCAACGATAGTTAATAAAAAATGCGGATGTGTTATTATTGATAGCTGTTGAATAAACACGTACTGCGTAGATATCATTATCTGTAAGATTCATTGCTGTTATATGTGACTTGCTATGTGTAAGTTAAGGGTTAGTGGGTATGGTTTATTCTATTGAGCTTTGTAAGCTCACGGTGTTGCCTTTGGTGACCCTGACATATTATATTGGTGGCGACGCCGGTATAATGTGTCAGACCATATAGACGAACAAGGTGAAATGTACAGTTTGGAGGCTTTTGGAGCTGAGGAGCTGGCTAGGATGGAGGAAGAGGCAGAGTTGTAGATAACCTTAGATGTTCCCATCCTTCGTGTAATAAAAGTACTCTAGTAGGAGCCATGATGTAATAATGAGCTTGACTCTTAGTCTTTTAATTCAATAAAATGTTTAATTAACGTACCCAAAAATGGGGGCATTACAACATGGTATCAGAGCTCTAGGCTCAACACTCGGCCATGGGTAGAATGGGTAGACCATGAGATAGTTTGACCGTTGCATAAACGTGAATTGAGTTTAAGTTTACCGTCCCAAATTGGGTGGAATTTTGTCGAAACAATCTCCGGATTGAAGTAAGGTGTGGAAATTGGTAGTACCACCAAGCTGGGAATTCCCGAACAATTGGATGATGACTTAAATCAAGAATCGAATGTGGAATTGGATAATCCAAGTTCTTTAATAGATTGTAAAACCTTGTCTTAAAACGTTACTAATTGAGGCTTAAAACTTTCCTTGTAGATGAGTCACCTGATTAACCTGTTAGCTGGAATTTACCAACTCAAGATCGCTATGGAAACCGCGACAACCCAACTACTTAAGAACCTCGAGTTTGTCGCCGCTACACTTACTGAAATACGAGATTTCAAGAGAGTGCAACGAAGTACCCCAATCCCTGTAGAAGAGGACCCCTGGTTCTCTGGAATGTTCCCGATCCTGTATGCCCTACGTGGAATCTTTGGTACCTTACCCATGATGGAGAGCGTGGGAATTGATGATGAGGAGGAAAGAAATGGTGACAAGGAGAATGCCAATGATACCACCCTAGAGGAAGATGAGACCCCGTAGTAAAAGAAGCCTATAAGGTGTACTTAAGATCAGTATGGAATAAATTGTAATCCTTCAAGATATGTAAGATCACTACAACAAAAATCACATTTTATAGCGTGCGAAAAACGCTATTGAATGTCATAGATAGCGTTCCGAAGAACGCCTTATTAGGCGATGCTATTAAAAGTCAAGACTTTCAACAGCGTTCATTGCACGCTATGGTATATTACCTTTTTATAGCGTTTTTTGAACGCTGTCTTTGACATACTTTTAATAGCATTTTTTGAACGCTGTCTTTGATAAACTTTTAATAGCGTTCATAGAATGCTATGTTTTGATAAACTTTTAATAACGTTCATAGAATGCTATGTTTTGAATACTTTTAACAGCATTTTTTGCATGCTAAGTTTGAGATCCTTTTAATAGCATATTTATCATTGCACCACTCATTCAATATTGTTTTTTATAACATTCATCACCAATTCACTATTATTTTTAATTGCATTCAACACCAAATAATCCGACACGAAATGATGTCAATGTAAAATAAATAATTCAACCATTAGATGAAGATTCATTACAATATAGATTGGAAAATAATTTTCCAACACAAACTACATTGAAGAGTCAGAGTAATTACACTCATTAGAAAAACACTAATGTAATCTCCCTTTCCATAAAATGAAATCCTAAACTAGGCAGCCATATCATTCAGGTACCCCAATTCTTCACCCGTGGAGATGTTCTTTACTTGAAGATTACTTCTTTACCGAGTTTATACCGTCTTGCTCCCAAAGCCGAATACATACCTGTAAGCATAGAAATATTCAAACTAACACAATAGTAATGTAAAAAGTTAAAAACTATTAACTACAAAAACAATTTTAACGCAACACAATGCACAACACATACATATACGCACAATAATCATGAAACTGATACTAAGAGTGACATTAATTTAAATTGGTTACCTGAAGAGGCCATCTTTGTCCATTGTTGTGTACCAATTGACTGCCATTGTCTAAATCTTCAACTATAACTCCTAAACTTTGAAATCAAGAACAAAAACAAAGGAAAATGAGTCTATGTTTTATGTGAGAAAACCATGAATAAGAAGAAAAGTACTAAAGAATAAGAAGAATCAATGCATAATGGAAACCTTGCTTCCCCTGCCAAACAACAATTAGTCCAAGATGAAACTGTTCAAAGGAACACAATCAAACATCACAACATGATTATGTCCTTCAAATGCCTCTACACGTGCTCAGATCAGTTGGATCTGCCTTGTGGTCGTGAAACTTCACCACAATGCAGGTGATATTGTCCACACTGCCGTGTGTGAAAGCAGTCTCCATTAACCCTCGGGTTCTTCTTCCGTTCATGCAAGTGCTACAGCGTCCTAGTTACAACGTGTATGATGTGTCAACAAATAATAGTGCTTAAAAAAAAAAACCCCAAAAAATCTCTTATTCTCATGGATTTGGTTTCCCTTCATTCACTGGATTAACCAAAGCAAACAACTGCACATGACATCATACTAAGGTTTGTTGTAGGACTTGTGGATGGAAAATAAAATGTGGGGTATTTACCTACACAAATCCTTCATCCAGATACAGCCTAAGGATTGTTACAGATGGTCTGCCAGCAGCAATAATCAGGAGATCCTAGATCAGCCAATATTTCCATGACCCCAACTAACGCCTGGATCAAGAAATTGCTCAACCAATACGTGTACTAAGGGCGAATCTCATATAAGCACTGTATAGGTGCCACAATACAGTTACCTATAATTACTGTATGCAGCCTTCAGTTTTATGCACTCTACTTAATTATTATAAAAATTACCAGATTTGGACTATTGCATACTTTCAAGGGAACCCAATTACCTATTTACCTATATAATCGCAATGACAACACTAGCTGGATTCAGCAAACCAAATGATAATGGGGAATTGGATTACAGGGGACATTTTTGACTTGTGGGAAGAATTGAAAGCATACCCTTAAACTGTTGAACCAGCCCTTTAAGTATTTTCTCCTCATTTTTTAGCTTTGACAATTCTGCTTCGTCTTTAGCTAATGCTAGCTTTGCTTGTTCAATTTCGTGCTTTCTCAAAGTTACTCCTTCCTGATAAGTCGCAATCTTTTTCTTCAACTTATCCCTAGCAACTTTTCCAGCCTCCCAACATGTATTTGAGCACTTCACTTTACCATCGTACTCATCACTTCCATCACAGCAATCTGCTCACCAATGGCAGGTCAACAATAAGAATTCACTCACAAAATCTAAGTAATTCCCAGTTACAATATGAAACACTTGCATGTATAAAGCTTATTCTGACATTTGTCGCAATTTGGAAACCAAATCCAAAAGTGTGAAAAACTTCCCAGCATTGATTATCTAATTGACAAATGGAGCTTTCCCCATTTTAGTTTTGACATCCAAGAGGGATACAGAACATTAGGTCAATGTCCTTGTTAATAATATGGCTGGTGAGGTGACGAACTTCATGCGGACTACGTCTTGGAGTGTCTTGGGTGTTCCATAGATCTGTTTATGACTTGTTTCACTGCTAGAGAGGATTCAACATGGTTGAGACTTGAGAGGATAAAGTAGTGTATTAAGGCGTGGAAAGAAATAGACAGTCCATCGGAAATACTATTACCAAGGATGTAATATCGAAAATCCTTGTTCTACCATAGAGCTGTACTGAGAGAGAACACCGAACGAATTTTTCACTTGACAATGTCTATGCTATTTTAGGAGAGGTACTAGAATCAAATGCGACCAAGCCAGTTATTACGAGGAGAAATTTTTCAGACAATCTAAGCATCAAATAAACAGAACAACTAAGGCCAAATTTTAGGTCCGACAAGATAATTTTTGTAGCCAAACCGAACATTGCAATGTAGGAAACGGGATTCCATGGACCTTTCTGATTTCTCATCTGCCCTAAATTCATGCACTGACAATGCTTCCGCTAGCCATTCCAGACCCAAAAGAATCTTAGGAACGCTAGATGAGAATGCACACCCAACTTGTTGCATTTCCATCCATATAAAGATGTGGTACCTTGAGAATGTCCAGTTACAAATATATATATATATATATACACACACACAGGTCATAATTAAGAGGCCCAGTGCTTCTTCAGGGCAGTAAAATAGCATAGTTTTCAACAGGGGACGCACTTAAAAAGTATCTGTCAAAGGTCATATACCATCATTAACTTTAGAAGAAAATATAGAAAGGGGAGCATGGCCTGCATTGCGGCAATAAAATTTTCCGTTGGGGCATGCCGATGTTCCTGCAAAATAACAAAACAAATCATAAAGGAGGGGAGTTAAAAATCGACATAAAGCGAACATGGACGGTAACAAGAAATGTGGTAATAGATTATAGTATATACGAAAGTAGAAGAGCAACGGAGGGAGTGAAAAAAAAAAAGGCAAGAGACCGGGCTCATCGGTGCTGTCTAGGCAGTCTCAGAAGTCGTCATTGAGCTGAGATTTGGTGAATTTCTTGGATCCACCCTTGCATTTGATAGCCCCCGACGGAACTTCCATTTCAGCTAAAGCTATGTTGTTGATGGACATGGCAGCTTTTAGTATTTGAGTTGCACATTCGTGATTGGGATTCAACTGCTTTCGTGTATCTTCAAGGAGATTGCCGGGCGGGACCGAGGCACAGGCAGCCACCATTTCTTTGTTTAACCATAACTTAAAATTACCTAAAAAAACTGATCAATACTTGCGTATAAGCTGTCAAAGAGAAGATCAATAAAAAAAACCCCCACAAACTTATGTAGGACAAAGATGACTAACTACATGTCTCAGAGAAGAACACCTAACAGCCACATGATGGAACCCATGAATGTAGCAAAACTTGAAAAATGAGCATACGAAGTTGAAAAACTTGGCTTCTAAACTAGATATATTTCCCCTGACCTCCATCCCCTCCCCATACCTCCTTCCCTTCCCTTGAACCCAAATGCAACAAATTCTAGAGCTATAAAGTGTATTTGTTATGTGCAAAATGTGAACCTGAAAGGATGAGAACAGTCTTATAGCTCCTTTTCTCTCTGATTCTATGCAAATGTGAACCCAAAACTGAGTGCAAAACACACTCAAAACTGAAAACTAAGTGCATACTGATATGTGGCAACTGTGTATAACCTGTGACTTAGAACAGACTCAAAACTGAGTGCAGAAACTGAAATGATGCTTCATCTCAAGTCACAAAAGATACACATTCATCTCAAGTCACAAACTTAACTGAATTGAAGTCATGAAAGCGAAAAACTGCAGCAGCAGCACCACATTCGTAACAGTTACTAAACTGAACTGAAAATGGAAATGCAGATTCACATTAAACTGAACAAGATAGATTCCCACAGATTAGGTCAAGTGCAGATTCAACTGCTATTAGTTACAAAAAAATAGACCACATTATAGTTCTGCTATTAGTTACAAAAAAAACAGACCACATTATGGCTCTGCTATTAGTCCAGTGCTGCTCACGTGGGTTTATTCCATTTACAAACTTAACAGAAGTTAGAAAGGACAACATAGAATCTGATTCAATAGTTGGAGAATTAAGTAAACTTTTTTGATAGTTTCAGTATGAAGTAGACAAATGGTGTATAGTTTGAGGGATGTTTCCGAAAAAACTCTAAACTGACCTAGTTCCTACTTATTGACCATTGCTATCTCGAACTCTTTCGGCTTTGGCTGGCACAACTCGGAGGTTGTTTTTGCTACCTATACACCATAAGAGGGAAAAGAGAGGGAAAGAGCATTCTTTACACATCAAACGGCTGAGACTGATTTCAGTGGGAGGCTCAAAAAATCTTCTTGGTCCCTTATATTGGCTAAGAGAGACTGACTTGATGAGTGGTGAGGCCAGCTGCCCCACAAAGAAGACTAATCTCAACAATGAGCACAAAACACTATAGGAAGAAAGCAAAAATAAAACTCTCATATTATTGCTCTCACATTCCACATACACAAAAATCACTACATTAAAAAAAAACAAACGCAAATCAGACGAGAATAGAGAAGCTAAACTTTTCCGGAACGATTATGTGCTTTCACAAGTTAAATGGAAGTTCTATTGGACTGTGGAATCATATGATCAGGAATGAGGCTTACCTGCTTTTAGTATCGTAATACAAGAAGTTGATGGAACCATCAGTACAAAAAAATATCTTCCTTAATGCTGCTCTTCTTGGCTGCTTTTGTTTGACTACTAATTCCCTTTAATTCTCTTGTATTCGCAATTTCTAAGTTAATTGACTTCATTCTTTCCTGCTTCGAACTCAGCAACAACAATCTTCAGCTCTTTCTCTAAGAACTGTACAAAATTTTCCCCGATTTTCTGTCAAGCAAATTTCACTTGTTTTACTGCATGCCAGTTAGAAGAGAACTGAATAGATTTGTAGTTGCAAAGGTACCAAAAACAAACTTCAGTATCACAGTAAAGTTAAGTTTTTTATCAGCTCAAGTAATTAAAATGCTTGGCAAGACTAGTAAATGATCTGAAGTAAATGTAATGGCATTGCAGGCAAATGTTTGATAGCAACCAGTAGTAGTCCAAAACAAGCCAACATAAACATATTCCAAAACATTGAATCAAATTTAAAATAGCCGCTGGGATAGTGTTTTAAGTTGCAGCTAAAGATGCGGTAGCAGTACCATGGAGTAAGTTCTAGAAGTCATGGTGTTTCTCTACAAGAAGTTCAGTTACATCAGATGTGACCTTTGAGAGAATCTTATATTTTTCTAACCATGCAAAAAAAAAGCCATTCAAACAATTCAACAAACATGTAGAGTGCTACATAAAAAGTGAGATTAGAGCATAGAGCTCGTCTAATCTTATTTTGCATTCTCATTCACCTTTAGTAAGCATAAAAGATGATCTTCTTTCAAATAAAGTCCATCTCCTCATAATTCTCTGAAAACCAGAGCAATTAAGTTTTCTTTTCTCGTTTCAAAACTCTAGTGTTACACTAAAACTATTGGAGGGCCTAATAGTAATACCAGCATAAACATTTTCACAAACAGGTAAGGTGCAGCAATTGCCATTACCAGTATCGGCAAAGTTCAGGCACTTGAAGTCGTATGAGTCTCTGAGTAGAGCAGAACTACGGTTCCAAAATCTGAAAACAACAAATGAAATCAAAATCAAACTATATAATAAGAAACAAAACAAGGGAACAAACTAATCAAAAATAATACTACAGAGCTAACACCAAAATCTCCTACAAAACAAAGCAAAACAAGCAAAAGAGGAAGGCAAAGAGAAACCTAGTGACCTCTATGAGATTATGAAAGGCTAACAAGATTAGTTTTCTCACCGATTTCGTGGCCTTGAATGCAGAATCACAAACCCCCAAAATCAAACCCTAAAAATGCTTAACAATACATATATGTCAATCAAATATTTCAGATAATCAATTTCGGAGTGGCTGGGTTTGTGCATGTTCAAAAGCTTCTCACTCTACAACAGGGTTGTGGCTAGGTTTGCTTAATCGTACATGCTCGAAGCTTTCTCACTCTAATTTCGAAGTGGCTGAGTTTGTGCGATGGTTCAATCTACTGGTTGATGGCAGATCGAGGGTGAGAGAAAGAGAGAGAGAGGAACAAACCCATTTAGATCAGATTTTTGGAATAATAGAGGAGAAGGACCAAACCTTTGGGTGGAACACGCGTTCTGTGGGTTATCGCCTCTTCAACCCCAAAGAAAACGGCGATGCCCCTTCTCTCTGCGAAAACGGTGTAGATTTCCCGGCGACGGCAGCGTGGAGTTGGAGGCGGTGGTGGTTGTGACGCCGGAAGTTATTGTTCTCGTGAGGTTGTTCGTGAGGCGGTAGTGGAATTTCAGCGGTTCCCCCATCTAGTTCAGAGAGAGAGAGAGAGAGAAAGGGTGTTTGTTAGGGTTTGAAATCAGAATTTTGCAGAGGTACGAAATTAGAGAGAGGGAGAGAAGGGATTTCCCACCCAGCAATTTTTGCGTCTAAAATATTTCGTGAAAACTGGCGCCCTTTTTGGGTTGAACGCTGTTATTGAGTTAGTGGAACGCTATGAGAAGTCTTCCGCTTGTCTACAGTACTGTGCACGCTATCTTTACTTCAAAGTGCAACTCTATTATAGCATTTTTAAAAGAACGCTGTAAGATTAAGCTATTAAAACTCATTTGTGTTGTAGTGGATGTTGAAAATTAGGGCCACCACCCCTTGTTTAGGATTTCCCTAAGCAATACTTTCTCTATGTTGGCAATAATAAGCTTACCTATGTAATAGGAGACTTAGGCCAATATGAGCCATCTCTGATGTATCTATCCCTTTTCATGTAATGGAAGATGTGTATGTTTCCTTTCCATGATCACTGTTTATATGCATACTCGTACTCGATACGTGACCACCCCTTTACACCGTTAAAATCCGAAGTATAACCCTCTTGAATATTTTAGATGTCAAACAAGAAACAAGGAGGACGCCCGCCCTTTTCCCCAAAGGTCTTGGCCAACTATCGGTCATTACTAGTACCTGAGTACACGGGACCAACACCTTTATCTAGGACGACACGGAACTCTACGAAGTACCAATCACTTGGGAGACTCCACCATCGTCCGTGGACCACGAATACCTTCCACCTACCGAAATCTCTGCACCATATGTGGAGGACGTCGAGCAACCATTTAACTTCCCTATATATGACATAGAGACCAACCCCGAAATGGAAACTGCAATACTGGACTGTTCTCAATACTACTTAGAACCATTGGAGGAACCACCTGTCCTAACGGAAGAGGAATATCATGAGCAAGGATATAAACTCCTCGAGGAAACCGTGGCCGGAGCCAAAAGAGACTACAAAAAGAGACTGAGAGAGATGTTTGGAATTATCCTACCTTAGGAATAATAACATTAGAATAAGGTCGTGGTAGTAGTAGTTGCACTTGTGGCACTCGTAGACTAACCAAACCATGTAATAAGAATCATATAGTAGGATAAGAGTAGGATCGTTCCAACTTGTACTAGGAAAATCTGCTTTGTGTTTATGTTATGCTTACATTGTAATCCTTGCTTATCTATGAAAAAGTTTACCTTATATTATGGAATGATATTGCATCCTTTTTAAATTATTGCTTTCGATCTTAGGAAGAAAACGAATTTCAAAAAAAAAAAAAAAAAAGGAAAATTGAGAGTTAGGCTAAAACCTCCCCCTTTACAATTTTTACTCGTAGATGGTGAACCGACGCAGTGGATTAGGATTCGAGGCCGGAGAATCCTCTAACGCAAACCCCAACCTAACCCAAATCATGCAAGCATTTGTGGCTGCTTTGAATGCCAACCGCCAAAACCCAAACCGCGACGACGGACCAATGACTCGAACCCGAGCGATGAACGAATTCTGCAAACGTCGACCCCCGACCTTCAATGGAGATACCAACCCTACCGTGGCAGAAACCTAGCTGAAGGAAGTCAAGGTGACCCTGGACACCTTGGAGATTACCCGCGATGGAGATCGTGTGGCTTTAGCCACGTACCAGCTGAAGGGGGAAGCTCGTTACTGGTGGGACTTGATGGAAGCAACCCATGCCATAGCCACCATGACCTTTGCCGAATTTGAAACCTTGTTTCTTGACAAATACTTCCCCACACCTATTCACCTAGCCAAGGAACAAGAATTCATGAACCTGAAGCAAGGAACGACGACCGTAACCCAGTACGCGGCCAAGTTCGAGGAGCTGTCCCGTTATGCCCCAACCGCCGTAGCAACGGAGGATAAGAAGGCAAGAAGATTTGAGTGGGGACTGACAACCGCTCGAAGGGCCGTAGTAGCACAAGCCTTTACCACCTACTCGGGTGTTGTGAAGTGTGCTCTTCGACTAGAAAGCGAGGAGGCTGATTTCAAGACCCGATGGAGAAAAGCGACCGGCAATACCGGAGGACCAATTCGAAACCAAGCGGTCAGTAGCAACCATGGACCTTACCCTACCAAATCCTTTGCCTCATCTCAAAGCGAGCAAGCTTGGAAGACTGCTGCACCAAGACGTGGTGAACCACAGAGGAGTGGCCAAAGCAGGGCAATAGTTCAGTGCTACAACTGTCAGGCCATAGGCCACTACAAGCATGAGTGCCCTCAACCACTGAGGGAGAGAATTGGAAGTTTTGGAGGTCAAAGGACTCAAAACCCTGGATCGGTCAGTTCTGTGAAGCAGAATCTGAGAGGCTCACTACAGCAACAAAATGGACAAAACCAAGGCAAGCAGCCTGTGGGAATCCAGCATGGCACTAGAGGGCGCATATTTGCACTACAGACTGAGGAGCAAGAATCGGATCCCTCCGTGATCCAAGGTACGCTACTATTGTATAGTACGTATGTACAAGCCTTGTTTGATTCCGGAGCATCTCATTCTTTTATATCGATTGCATGCATTATTACTCTAGCACTAGAAACGGAACCCCTTAAAGTCAAGTACGAATGTAGCATCACCTTTGGGGGGTAGCATAACTATTAGTCTAGTGTGTAGAGGGTGCGAATTAGAAGTAGCCAATTTACGCTTAACCTGTGACCTCAGAGTGACCGACATGGCAGACTTCAATGTAATCTTAGGAATGGACTGGCTATCCGCACACCATGCAATCATAGACTGTCATCAGAAGCGGTGACGGCTTACACCTCCGATGGGACTCGTTTCCGTTTTAAGGGGGATAGACAAGTGGCGAGTCTGACGATGAAGAGATCTAGGTGGCAGAACCAGCTGTTTGGATGACTAGATAGCATCCAATTGGAAAAAGCCAATAGAATGGAAGTGGGATTTCAACACCTCGTTTGCGAGTACACTGATGTTTTCCCTGAAGAACTTCCTGGCTTACCAACCCAAAGAGAGATAGACTTCTTTATAGAACTCCAAACGGCACCGTACCAAATGGCCCCCACTAAGCTAAGGGAGCTCAAGACCCAATTGCAAGGGCTTTTGGACAAAGGATTCGTCAGGCCAAGTACACAACCGAAGGAAACCCCAGCAGTATTCGTGAGAAAGAAAGAAGGGTCGTGATAAGGAAACCTTGTGAGGCACGGGTCCGCATGATGATTTGGTTGAGGTTTTGCATTTTGGCGTTGGTGTTTACAAGGGAAATGTTATCAAAGGTCGACGTCGAGGCAAGTTGTTCGACGGCTGAAGCAACTTCAAACCCCATCTTGTTAAGCAAGTAATGAGGCTTAATTCGATTAACAAAACCCGTAGAAAATCGTGAGAGAATAGCCGTCAACCTAGTCTACGAAAGTTACGAAATGGCGATATCCACCTATGTCTAACATATGATCGGCAATGGCGAAGATGATCACCTCGGCACCACGCTAGTAAAGGAAGTGATGATAACCTGCTTCTTTTTAAGGGGGATAGATGACGATTCCAAGGCCGGTATAGTGACAAGATCCAACCCGTAGCCACGCGCCAATTTCGAGGACGAAATTATTTTAAGGGGGATAGGTTGTAACGACCCTGATTTTTGGTCAGTGGAAAATTTGTTAAAAATTTGAATTTTATTATAATTACTTGGATTCCATTTAAAATTCCTTTCTAATATCCAAAAATCCGTCGTTACTAAAGTCTAGTGTAGGGAGTAAATCCCGAACAAGTACAAATAGTGCCCGAACACGTGGCACGTGGGGCCACAATATAATCATGATGAGGACAGTCGTCGTGCAAAACGGTGGTCGGCGACAGAGACCAATGATATGAGAAATTGTTGGTCCAGAGAGTCTATGCGAAGTCAAGGTCCAATAACACGAGAGGATATTGGACCAAGGGATTGACTAAGGACCAGTAACATGTGAAGTTATTGGTCCAGGTAGCTTGTTCGGCAACAATGGGGCCGAACAGGAGGGATTTATACGGAAGCTGTCCCAGGCACAGGGAACTCTCCAGGAGGTTCCAGAAACAGAGATATTCCGTGAAGGAATGAGATCCCAATAAAATAGGATCTTGGGAAGATACCCGACGGGAATGGGAGGTATGGCCAGTTATGGAAAAGAGTCCTAAACGGACTAAAGTGATGAACTGATAAGGGAACGAGGATCCAAGGTGTTCTGGGTTTCCTATACGAGATAGGAAACTTAGGGAAACGTAGGAACTTAGGCAACAAGCATCCATAAACCTATAAATACAAGGTAAACCTAGAGGAAAAAGGTACACAATACATTACGGTTTTACGTATTCTCCTACTTGAATTAGGGTTTTCGATCAGTACGTGATACTAACTTAGGCATCGGAGGGCCTTTGCCACGAGAGGCAAAGGTGCACTCACCCTTTGTCTGTTTTGTAGATAAAGACTCCGGCGACGTATTAGGGTTCCGGCGAGAACCTCGAAGTAGCCGTTACGTTCTTGTGCTGCTTAAACCACTCTCGGTTTTTCTGCACCTACATCTAGACTTACAAAACTAGATTTCTTCACTCCGAGCAATAAGATCGTTTTCTAAAGACAAGTGTGTAGGACTATTCTCCTAATCATCGAGCTTAAGCCTAGAATATGTCTCGACTAGAAATCCTACTTAGCGAGCCTAGTTAGCTTCTAACCTAATCCTTGGAGATAATCTAATTTAATCATAGACCTTCCTCGAGCCATTCGAACCTCTTGAACCTTAAGTAGAACCCTTTGACCGAAAGTCAATCGTTGACCAGTGTCCATTGGTCCATAGTTGTTAGTAGAATTATTATCCATTGGATAATAGGACTAGTACTATTATATTATAGTTAAATCAATGACTAGAATCCCATGGGATTCCCTTATTAAAGCATTAGGAGAGTATCTAGTAGAATATATATTCCTAGGATTCCCTATGTACTAAATACTATATTATAATAGTACATGTGCCAAATTGGAGTATTATATTGTAAAATTTTGACTAGATATCTACCTAGATCTTCTAGTAAATACTTATATATTATAACAGAGTACTAGTACACCTACTCCTTTATTATATAGAGTTAGAACACATGTGTTATTTCATTGTTTAATAGAAAATCTTATTCTTTCAAAACCCCATTAGTTTATTATTTCCTTGTCCTTCCATATCTTATTAGTTTATTAGTACTTATGTACTTACATAATCTTAGGATTATATATAGATATATATATATAGATAGTACAAGGGAGAGAGAGAGAGAGAGAAAGAGCCGAGAGAGAGAGAGAGGGGAGAGAGATGGAGAGAGAGAGAAAGATATGTTGTACTTTCATGATCTTTCTCTACTAAACCCTAATTCTATTTATATAAGTACATGTACTTATGAAAGAAGGGAGATAGGATGACATGAGATAGATTTGAAGTACTAGATTGCCTTACAAGATTTCTTGCACAAAATCCTTACTCTTCCTAAATCAATCTACCAACCCTTGATCTTTGTACTTGTATATATATATACATATGTACTTTGTACCAATAGAGAGAGAGAGAGAGAGAGAGAGGGAGAGGCCGAGAGAGAGATGAGAGGGAGAGAGAGAGAGATGGCCGGATGGGAGAGGGAGAGAGAGTGTGTGATGTGTGTGCACTTGTACTCTTTCAAGCCTAGTCATAGTCCTTGGCCAATCTTCATACCTCACCATTGTACCCCCAAATTTAGGGTTTTCTACTCTTTCATATCCTATCCAATCTTCTAAGTACTAGACAAGACTAGGAGACCCTTAGAATTGCTTACACTTGTCCTAGAGTGGAAGAAAGAACAAAGAAAGTCTTATAGTCTTTCAACCTTTGTACTTGGTACATTGTACCATGGAGAGAGAGAGAGAGAGAGAATGGCCGAGAGAGAGAGGAGGGAGAGAGAGAGAGGCCGGTTGAGAGAGGGAGAGAGAGTGTGATGTGTGTGACTAGTGTACTCCCATATCTAGCAATAGGTCATCCTATTGCATCACCATGTGCTACACAATCTAGGGTTTCTTATACTCTTTCACCTAAGGACAACCAAATCTCATTTTCTATCCTTTCAAAGGACTAGATTAGACTAAAACCCTAATAGAATAACCTAGATTTGTCCTAGCTTGGAAGAAGAAGATCTAGGGTGATGTCATGACTTGAAAGTACTAGATTTTAGGGCAAAATCTATTGGATTTAGAGAGAGAAAGGGGCCGGCCATGAGAAAGGAGAGGGAGCCATCCATTTGCCTATAAATAGGACCCCATGCTCTTCATTCAACTCACACCTCTTCCAACCTCCAACTTCTCTCTAGAAAGTTTAGTGTTCTTAGTTGTTCTTGCTTAGTTCATAGCTTGTTCTTGAAGTTCTTCACTAGTCTTCAAGAAACTCTTCTAGTGCCGCCACTAAACCGCCACTCCACCACCCTATCGATCCAAAAGTTTAGTAGTGTTAGTCAAAACTTAGTTTCGAGAGAAACCTTTCTCTTTCGAAGCTATCAAAGCCATTCTTAAGCCGTTACTCCGTCCGACGTACCACTTTCCAAATCCGTAGCCGCCTACCGCCAAGAAGAACGGTAGAATACTCCTTACGCCCTAACTTTAAGTATAGTAGACTTTTCTTATGACCTCTAACTCTAAGTATACGTAGGATTTTCCTATACCTCCTAAACTCTAAGTATAACGTATTGTAGACGTATTTCGAAATGATTGTGGATTATTCTAAACCTTCGAATTCTAAGTATACGTAGATTATCTTATCTACTTTCCTTAAGCATGACTAGAAATGTGTATAAGTTGTTATTTTAGACAATCATGGCATGATTAACATGACGTTAGAATCACTCAATAAACATATGCTGTTTTGAACTTTTCAAAAAGGAAGTATGCTTTTGGATTAAGCGGAAGTATTTGTATTTTGATCTTAAGATGGTGATGAGCATGACTACATGTTTACTTGTATTACTTGTGATTGTTGATTAAAGCATAAGTGATTTATCACTCCAAAGGCGTCCGTACATGTGGCGTTATGCTTAAATGTGAGTGAGCATGATTAGGTGATGATATGAGCATGATAGTGAACATAGAGTTGGATGATCTTGTTAGTTTAGTTTCAAGATTTCTTAAATTGTGAAATAAATTACCGCGGAGTCATGGCATGCGAACGCGACACAAAAATCGAGAAAGTTAGAAACATGGCACCTAGGGTGTAGTTAAAGAAAGGATGGGATTAACATGCAGAAAATATTTTGAAACTACATAATGGCCGGACGTGGTAGTCATTATGTGGATGTGAAGACCTGCGTTGTGGCCGGACTTGGTAGCCCATTGCGAAGATTTCCAATGGGGCCGGACGTGGTAGTCTCATGTGGAAATATGGCTTGGTTATCCGCGGAGAGGAGCCAATGCAAGATTTGAATGGATTGTGAAACCGCGGTTATGCCGGACTTGGTAGCCCATCATGTGTGTTGCTAATGGAGCCGGACTTGGTAGCCTCATTAGTAGCAATTTGTTAATGAAACTTTGGAAATGTGGATTTGGTAAAGGTGAAAAGGATGACACGGTCTACGATGAGTCGCGTAGGAGAAACACGAAAAGACATGACACCAATGTTAGAAAGATAGCGAATGCGGATGTGTTATTGCTTAATTTACTTCAATGAATGAGCATGTGTAATTGTCTATGTGAATTTCTGGTTACAAGTAAGGATTTGTGGGTATGGTTTATCTTGGAAAAATAGTAACACGGTTTATGAAACACTGCGAAGAAGAAAACTCTGATATCACGAACCCCAACGATAGTTAATAAAAAATGCGGATGTGTTATTATTGATAGCTGTTGAATAAACACGTACTGCGTAGATATCATTATCTGTAAGATTCATTGTTGTTATATGTGACTTGCTATGTGTAAGTTAAGGGTTAGTGGGTATGGTTTATTCTATTGAGCTTTGTAAGCCCACGGTGTTGCCTTTGGTGACCCTGACATATTATATTGGTGGCGACGCCGGTATAATGTGTCAGACCTTATAGACGAACAGGGTGAAATGTACAGTTTGGAGGCTTTTGGAGCTGAGGAGCTGGCTAGGATGGAGGAAGAGGCAGAGTTGTAGATAACCTTAGATGTTCCCATCCTTCGTGTAATAAAAGTACTCTAGTAGGAGCCATGATGTAATAATGAGCTTGACTCTTAGTCTTTTAATTCAATAAAATGTTTAATTAACGTACCCGAAAATGGGGGCGTTACATAAAGAAGGTGGCATGGGCTTGAATGACTAGTCATGGGGTTCAATGATTAACCCTAATGACCTAATGGTTCAAATAGGTTTTAGGAGGGTTCATAAGGCTCAAAGATGGTCAAGAAGGTCCATCTAGGGTTAGGGAAAAGTAACCAAGGGAATTGGTAGTTAGGTTTCTCCAATTATTCGGTTGGAAGCTAACTAGGCTTGCTAAATAGGATTTCTAGTTAAAAAAATGATTTTAAGGCCACAATCCATAAATTGGAAAAAATATACAAGTGCTTTTATAAGCATACTTGTCTTTAGAAAATGACTAGATTGTCCGGTGCGAAAAGAATATAATTTTAAAAGTCTCAAATCTAATTATGACGGATTATTAGAAATTTTAAAAGCAATCCAAGTAATTAAAATAAAATTCAAATATTTAACGAAATTTTTATTTACCAAAAATTAGGGTCGTTACAGTTTGAGAGCCCCCGTGGCCAATAAATCTCCCCATGAGGGAGGATCGTTCAATATTTCCTGAAAACTTGATATGGAAAAGGCAAGCAAGAATGAAATTCTTAAATTTTATTTATAATAAATCCACACCTCTAAGGGTGTGGAAAACCTTTTACATAAAGTACTTTTTGGGTAAAACCCACAAAGTTCCAACCTAACTACTACCTCCCTCCCTCAGAGGGGAAGGAATTGGAGGCACCGGTTGTCCTCGGAAAGCCTCCAACTGGTCCCAGTTGGCAATCAGCACCATGAGGACAGTCTTCTCCATGATAAAAGTGATTCCGCCATGGCGTCCATCTTCACAGACAGCCCATTGATGGTTGCCTTCAGACTCTGCAGTTCTTGGCACAGTTCGGAAACTCAATTGCTGTTCGCCATTTGCAACTCTAAATTGATTGTGGAATGGGGAGTAATCTATCACAACTTCTGGCTTTTATAGCACAAACTCTAGACGGTTCGTTAACCGCTAGCTAATCCAATCAGCACGATTACATTCAAAGCTGAAATTAAAAATGCCACCTCAACCGCTTAAAGTAATGGGAGGTTACAAAGCCGATGACCTCGGACAGTTGAAACGACTGCTTTTACTTAATGCAAAAGATTTGGACCCTTAGGGCCAACCTCGCATGTTTTAAACAAATGAAATATTCTACGGAATTATCATTGGACCTAAGGGAAATTAAAATAAGTGCCTTAATTATTTGGATGCAAATAATTTACACCCTTAGGGGAGTAGGACTACTACTGTAACGCCCCCATTTTCGGATACGTTAAATAAACATTTTATTGATAAAATCAAATGGAGTCTGGCTCGTTATTACAACAAAACTCCAACAAGAGTTCAATATTTACACAATGAAGGGGTTCTAGGGTTCCTAACTACAGCTTCGCCTGCTCCTTCATCCTAGCCAGCTCCAAAAGCCTCCAAGGTGTACTGTTCATCTTGATCATCTACAAAGTCTGACACATTATACCAGCGTCGCCACCGATATAATATGTCAGGGTCACCAAAGGTAACACCGTGAGCCACAAGAGCTCAGCAGAATAATCCTATACCCACCAACCCTTAACTTACAATCAAGAACATATAGACAATTACACATGCTCATTCAATGACATAGTTTAGCAATTACACATCCACATTTGCTATCTTTCTATCGTTGGTGTCATGATTTTCTGTGTTTCTCCTACGCGACTCATCGTAGACCGTGTCATCAATTTTTCACTTTATTAACACTTCCAAAATCATTTTGAAAATCACATTTTTAACACACCCAACCTCGGTTCCGCCGGGCCGGGATCCCGAGTATCCTCACAATGGTTCCGTTGCGCCGGGTTCCCATTGGCACACACCCAACCTCAATTCCGCCGCGCTGGGTTCTCGAGTATCCTCACAATGGTTCCGCCGCGCCGGGTTCTCGAGTATCCTCACAATGGTTCCGCCGCGCCGGGTTCCCATTGGCATACAAAACACACCATACTCCCGTAATGACTCCATTCTTAGTCATTATGTAGTTTCAAAAATATTTTACGCACGCACACACACCACACAATGGGCAAGTCCGGCCACATTGCGGTTTTCGAAAACACACCTTGTCTTTAACACACCCTAGGTGTCATGTTTCTAATTCTTCTCGGTTTTTGTGTCTCGTCATCATGCATAGACTCCGCGGCAGGACTTTTCATGTAATCATAGTAATCTTGAAACTAAACTAGCAAGATCATTCAACTCTATATTAAATAGCATGCTCACTTTATCACAACATCATGCTAAACATTTAATCATATAAGGTAAAGCATAGTGCCACATGGACGGACACCTTTGGAGTGGTAAACCACTTATGCTTTATCAGCAACAAGTAGACAAGTAATCACATAATCATGCTCATATTCATTCGAAGATCAACATATGAATACTTAAAGTTAAACTACGAACATTATCTTTTAAAATTCATTCTACCTTTTCAAAAGTTCGAAACAACATAGGTTTATTGAAATTCTACGCATACTATATGCTATACTTGGTGTAGACACCCCAATTTGGCCTAACGATTATTTCAAGTCCCACCTTGGGACCATCCCGATGATGAAATGGATACAGTGATTGCTGATTGCTTCCTTGAGAACCTTAGGACATTCGGTAAGAACTTTGAGCCACTTAGAGGACCCAATTCAAAGCCATACAGCCTTTCAGACAGAAATACAGCAGCCTAGGAGAATCCATCTGTCGACCGTGACATCGATCCCACAGCCCTAACATCATTTCCTCACCCGAGCAACCTGTTGCTAGCAAAATCTCCCTGAGAGATCAATCCCTCGGCCGCAAGATCTATCCTTCGGCCGAGACATCCATTCCTCGGCCGTGATATCCTTTACTCGGCCGCCAGATCGACCTTTTCCCAGACTCTGGAACGTGTTCTGTCAGACGTTTGATCCGATTACACTACCTTTCCGATGCGTTCGGGCTACGCTCAGAGATTACGACGTAGAGTTAGAGATGCATTGCAATTGCAATTGCAATCGTGCCATTTGATTGGTCGGAGTGAGTCACCAATTGCCTATATAAAGGGCCTTTGGACTCCGAAAATAAACACACAAAAATTATCAGAGTATACACTCTCTCAAACCTCGAAACTCTGCACAAATACTCCCTCAAACCCACTCTTCAAAAGCCCTAACCTCCCGAAGGTAGCCGTCAATCCGGCGATCAAACCCCGAAGTTCAAACCCTAACCCTAGGGTTTTCAATCAAGCAATCAGTCAACCACACCCAATCCAAAGCAATCAAGCAACTGAGGGATCAAGGTGGTGAGGCCCAACGGCCTCTGGTTTGTTTTTTTATCGTTCTTACACTTAATCATAACTTTCTGATCATCTGTTAAACGTATATTCTGGTGTGAGGAAGAACACCGACTGGGGCTTCGATCCCTCGGCCGGTACATTAAACCAGTGTGATTACTCGGCTGTGACATCCATTCACCGGCCGAGTAATCGATTTCCTGGGACAGCTTTGTTTGCTCTTCTACTTTCTGATGCATGCTTCATTTATCGCACTGGCTCACTTGCTTACTGTTTAAAGGAATAAATAAACAGACTATATGTTAGAATTAAACAAAGCATCTACACGTCTTATGTTGAATGATTATGGGCCAGTCTCACGACTGGGCAAAGAGGGGTGCCTAACACCTTCCCCTTATTGTACTTTTGGCTCCCGTATCTAGAATCTCTATCCATTTTCCCAGTTTTAATAAACTGGGTGGCGACTCTATTTTGATGATAACCGCTATCATGTGGCGATGTTCCAAGCCATGGGAATGTCCATGATTTTGGTTTACGAAGCAAGCAACCAATCGAGCAAACAAACGTGATCAATCTGTATGGCGATGCCCCGTTTGGGAGGTGTCTACAGTTTTTGGCGACTCCGCTAGGGACATGAGAGCCATAACCAAAAGGTTCAACATAAGACTAATACATGCCTTGTTTAATTCATTTATCATATGCATCGAGCGGGCAACCCGTTGAGTTCACCTGATATCCCGGCATGACACAGGCTATGTTGAGGGTTCCAGCAAACTCCGCAGTCACTCGTACCTAGTGGTATATCAAAGGGGAATCACCCAATCACCGCCTATGTTGGGCTGGAGAGAGGATTGGTGCCCTTTGACAACGGAGCACCCTGAGACTACCAAAACCTTGCATGTTTTAGAAAGCCATAGAACTAATCAAACTTAGACAGGAACCTACAGGCTAGGAACCTACTTGCATTTTACTTGCAAAAGTTCTTCCTCACACCTTGTATCATTCGTTGTTGTAATTAACTCTTTCTATGCAGAAGGGTTGGGATTTTCAACCCAAATCCTAACCCTACACAGGCCGAATACTGACTTCCAGGTATTCTACTTTTCAAGCAGGCACAATAGGTAAATCAAAGAAGCAACCACAGCCAACTCTGTACTCTTATAACACCCGAAGCTACGCCAAACAAAGGTCTCTGCATCCCTCCCGTCTATCGTCCTCATCTGACAAAACACCCTCACCACAACAATTCCAACCGCTTTCAGAAACTTCCCGGTCATCCCCTCAACGGACCCCGTCATTTACTAAATCTCAAGCTTCGTCAAGCAACCCTTCTACCTTCATGGCAGACAACGACGCCACTATTGCCGACCTCCAAGCTCAGATCACTGCACTACTAGCAGAAAAGGCAGCTAGAGATGCTGAGGATGAGGAAAAATCAATGGAAGACGAGAATCCTCATAAAGTAGTGTTGGCAGAAAGTCCTGAGTTGACCAAGCAAGTCAAGGAAATCAAACAAGCCTTGGCTCGTTCACAAGGGGACCAAATTCTGGATTTCGAGGGACTTTGCCTCTTCCCAGAATCCAAGCTGCCTGAGAATTTCAAGATGCCCAACATTGAGAAGTTCAATGGAACTGGCAACCCTACCAGTCATGTCCGCCATGTTATCAACACCCTGAAGCCAATGGGCTTGAATGACGAGCTCATCGCCCAGTTGTTCCAGCGAACTCTCACCGGAAGTGCTCTCGACTGGTTCCTTACTTTGGAGTTTGTACATTATCAAACTTGGCCAGAAATTGCCAATGTTTTCGTCAAGCAATATGCGTACAATGTCCAAATTGAGCTAACAACTCGAGATTTGGAAATGACCAAACAAGATTCCAATGAGGACTTTGCTACCTTTGTGGCAAGATGGAGGGAAAAGGCTGCCAAGATGAAGAACCGCCCCTCCGAGGAAGACCAAGTGAGGATAGTTGTCAAAAATTTGCAACCCAAATATCTCAGGCATATTTACACATAGGCCATCACTGATTTCAAGCGCTTGCATGCCACTCGGTTGCAAATCGAAGATGGAATCAAGCTAGGACTCATTGGGAAAGAAGAGGCCACTCCTCCATCTAAGAAAACCTTCTCTAGCCGTAAATCTCACGCCTCCGTGAATGCCCTTGGCACATCCTTGTCTCAAGACCCTTTCCAAACTAGCCCATCCCGAAGCTCAAATCGACCTCGCCGCAACTTTGATCCTCTTTACATGACCTTATCCCAAGCCTTGACCATCCTTAGCCGTCAAGGGCATCTCAAACCTTTAAACAAACCACTTCCTCCGCCGCCCTACGGTCCAAACCATGATCCAAACAAATAATGCGCCTACCACCAGCACCCTGGGCACGAAACAGACAATTTCATGCGTCTTCGTCACGACATTCAAGACCTTATTGATAGTTGAACCATAAAACCACCAAAACCTGATGGGCAAGCCAACCCACTCCCCACTCATAATGCCGAACCGCCACCTCGAAGCATCAATCTCATAAATCTATCTCACAACCCCACATACAATCCCAGCCAATACATTGTCCAAGACAACCAAACCAAACCTACCTTAACCTTCCCCGAGGAAGACGAGTGTTTCATGATGGAGGAGGAGGAGGATGATAACTCTGATCAGTCAGAAGTAATCGATGCCGACATGCCCGACATAAGTAGCAAAGATCAGGCAGAGGAGGAAGAACTAAGGAAATGGAAAGAACACTCCTGGGCAAAACACAATTTGGAGGATCCGGACATTCCATTTGTAGAAGATGATGAATGACTTCGTATCTGGTTTGAGAATAGGAAGAAGGAAAAAGAAAGGGTCATCATGATGAGAAGGCACGCTCGCTTCGAGCCTGCCCAAATAGTGGTACACATCAACCGTCCCAAAATTCCAACACCGCCCATTGTTTGGGAGACAATCAATCTCATAGAAAAGGTAGAGGAGCTTCAAATGCAACCATGGGTCAACCCTTACGACGAGTGCGACTATAGTCAATGGATAGAGGAAAGAGAAGATCTAGATTTCATATGCACAGAACCCTATAAAACAGGGGAAAGCGACTTTGATGAAATGGAAGAAGAGTGCAATGATCCGCTCGATGAAACCTCCTTAGCATCGTTATTCAATCAGGAGGAAATAGCTGATGACCACACAATCAATGAGGAAAGGGAGATTCAAACTGACACATCCATCTGGGGATTGCTCATGGCTCAAGGAAGTAGCCATCATACGAACTTCAAAGATGAACCCAATTCAAAGGCTCTGTTTGGCAAGGAAGAGGGTGGGAAAGAGTACAAAGTTGCAAAAGACAAGGGAAATGACCCCGACATGCTGCAGTAGCTGAGAAGTCACAACATGGCAAACAAAAAACATTAGAACATTGTTTTTGCTTTAAACAAACTAGAACGAGTTTCGGGCCCCTGTTTGGGCATTTTATTTCCGCTAAGAGAATTTCTTTTTCATCTTCCAGATTATGCTTATCTAAATCTAAATTCCTAAATTGCAATTGCCATGCGCTATGCTCTCATTGCCAAAACAAGGGAAAAATTCGAAGGGATCAAAATCTTTGTGTCCCCGACAAAAGGGAAGGAAAGGATAGACTCTAATTACTTAAAACTAGGTTTTTATCAAAACTCAGGAAGAAGACGCTATCTCCGTGAGAACACTTAGGGTTAGCTTGCCCATTGTGAAAGTACAAACGCAACAGGAGATTCATAAAGACATCCTCATCAAATTCCTCTCCAAAACGCTAAAAACCCTCTTGAGAGAAAAATGCTCGTTGGGCAATCTATACACCCAAGCAAAAGTAAGAGCAGAGCCTGCTAGGACAAGGAAAAGCAAAAAAACACAGCCTAGGCAAAAGTTAAGGCATTCAAAGGAAAGCTTGCTAGGGACTCAACCTCTATCAGGTAACCTAGGCAAAACTTAGAGCATGAGAAAAAGAAAAACCAAGAGTGAAAACCCAAACCCCAAAGGTGGTGATCTTGGAACTACGTAAAAGGCATGATTCCCTGATTGGGATACGTAGGCAATCTCGCATCGAGATACGGCCCAAACATTTGGAGAGAAGAAAGACAATACCAAAAGGGTTTGTACTCAATGATGGGCATAGCTAACCCTGCGTATTGAGCTCACAAAAGATGAGTTAGTCATTTTCCAGGGAATTGGCAAAAAAAAAGACATGTAAGAATTATAGTTCATCCCCTCTAACCCAAAAGTCGTCAACGCAATGGGTATGATACCTCAAAAGACTCTTAAGTTTGGCAATCAGGCTGTGGAGCATGGCAAAAGCAAGAGACAGAAAATCAAAGACTAAGCATAGGAAAGAATGTGAAAAAGGATGCCACTTGGCTAAAGCAAAACCTAGCTTCCTTGGGAAAATAGACGTAACGGCCGGATAATCAATACCTCGGCCGCAACAATGATCCTTCGGCCGAGTGATCGATTCTTCGGCCAAATATTTTCACACAAATTACTGTCTATCAGCAAAAACTTGTTCAAAAAGCCATGTTTTGACTATCGCATGCAAACTCAAAGACATCTAGGGGCATAAAAAGCATTTCTCATTTCATGAACAAAAGCTTGTTTACAAAATCATTGCTGTGGTTGCTTTCACTATACAGTTTCTGCCTATCTTCTACTAACTATGAACAGGAAAAAGAAAAACCCTAAAAGCTAGGCGATCTCTGAGAAGAGGGCGAGGGCTGCTCACTGGTCCTCACATTCCCCCCACCAGCAGCCGGTACTCCCTCAGCCTCAAGCTGCAGCCAAAAAGGGATACAAACATTCAGACTCAAGGGATAATACACAGCAGATAAAGCTCATGAAGAAAATCGTACCTCAAGGATCCTACGGCGCTGTCTCCGAACCAGAACCTCTGTACTCTGATAGGCGTGAAGCCATTCTTGCACTATCTCGGCAGGCACCTATGAAACAGTCAAACATTACAAACATCTAAAGCAAGGGATACAATGCAAAGTGATGAAAGCTAACATGGAAAGCTAAAGATACCTGTGAAGCCCCGGCTGGCAAAGTGTAAAGCTGGGTCGTGCAAGGAGTCAGCGTCAAGCGCTCCTCCTCCCCATCATCTGAGTGGAAGGAGACAAACGAAGGAGCCTGTGGCCAAACAGGAGCAACGGGAGGAGCCGCAACAGTGGAGGTCAAGAAAAGACGGCAGTACTCCGTATAGTCACCTGCCTGGAGGAGTAAACCCGCCCAATCTCTGATCCGAGCATTCTTCAGATCTTCCTTCGACATCAAAGAAGTGGACCTCATAGATACTGGAGGAGAAAGGGGAACAAGCTGAAGAGCCTCAACGCGTGACCGCCACTGACTAGCCACTCGATCGCCTAAGTACCAGGCTCGGCAAAATGGACCCTCGTGCAAGCTACGGGTCCGGTCCAGGACTCTACAACGTGCAAGAGGGGCATCCTCTGGTACACCACCCCAAGGGTCAAACCGTACCTACAAAGCAAGGACAAATCAGCCCCAACACAAGAATATGGAAGTCTAAAGGATAAGAGGTACAAAGAAAAAGGTACCTGATCGACCGTCAGTCAGTCCAAAACTCGCCGCCACTCGGGAAGGCTCAAAACTGGTGACCGTGGCCTCCGTTGCCCCATCAACCATCGCTCGTAACGAGGTATGCAGTTCGCATCACCATGCCTAGTCTCAGGGGGAAACTGGAGAAGGTGCTCGAAAGCCCAGAGCTGAAAAGCAGGTTAACCAAAGCAAGTTCAGAACTAGAAAAAGCCAAAGTGAAAACAGAAGTACAAAGGAACGATACATACCTCAAGCACTCGAAAGTGACCACAAAGAATGGGACTTTTGTCCCGCGAACAAGCTCCAAGACTACCATACAAAGTGGCCAAAGCAGACGAGCCCCAGTCAAACTCCCGAATAGCTCCCAAGTGCTGCAGAGGAGCCAAAAATTGCGTGTGTACCGAACCATCCTTGTTGGCAAACAACGTTTGCCCAAGGAGGTAAAGAAGGAAGGCCCGCGTCAATTGCTCGGCACTCACCTGGGTCAGAATGTCACCCACCATAAAAGTCTTGCTTAGCCAAGCAAGATCGATATGACCCCGGGAACGAACAGGGGGCACCTTGCCCAGAAACCACCTCAAAGCACCCTCTCACTCCCAAAGCCGGGGGTCAACTCGAAGAGCAACTTCGCCTACCCGCAGGCCAGTCAGCAAAGAAAAGTCACCCGGAGTGATAGTCATCTCGCCAGCAATAGGAAAGTGGAAGGTATTGGTGGTATCCCACCACCTCTCAACTAGCGAGGTCATCAATGACCAATCCATCTTCGGAAGATCAAGGCCCAGAACGAATGTCTCGAAACCTGCAACGCGTACTAATTCCCGAGCCTGCTCTGGCAGCTTCAAGAACCATCTGTGCACCTCATTGCCTCCTGTTCCTCTGCCAAAGACAAAAGGGAGTTAATCTCATGATTGCATAAACAAAGGAAATGCTAAGGGGCATCAAATTAACATCTAAAAAGCATGCATTGCCTAGACAGGGGGCACAGTTATTTTAGTTCCTTTAAACAAAAACAAATTCAACCCAAACATGGGTTCTTCTCATTCACGCTCCTAGCTAAAAGGGATTTTCATCCCGTAAACAGAAAAAATTCATTCTTAAAATACAAAGATTTCCAAAACTCCGAACTAAAGTAAACTTTTTACTTTTTCAGGAAACTCACTGGCATGTTCAGCAAGCTCAAGTGATGCTCAAGCTCTCTGCGAACTATCTCGGCCTCTGGGCCACCAACAGGAGGGTGGTACTGCAGGAAACCGCCATAACCCAGCCTACGCGAAGGAAGAATGTAGGTAGCAGCATCAAACAAACTAGGCTCCTCAATCGCCTCCTCGTCCGAAGACGAATACTCGCACCTACATGAAAGGTGCGAGGATGAAGCCGCAACACCCGAAGATGGCATGGCCATCACGTCCAAGCCAAGAAAGAAAGAAAACCAACGATTTCAAACAACCGAAGCCGGCAGCAACGGCAACGGCGGCGGTGGTCGGAGAGGATGGTCGCCGGAGATGATGGTGGCCGACGATAGTGGAGGAGGGCGGCGGCGTACGGTGGTCATCGAACAAGTGGAACAGAGAAGAACAAAAGAGGAAGAGGAGAAAAGATTAAATGGGCCGTGAAATCGATTAAACCAAACTTAAATCGATTTTCTGGCTTTTAGCGTTCTCACGGCCGAGACATCAATTCCTCGGCCGAGACATCAATCCTGCGGCCGAGAAATCCATCTCCTGGCCCTTCAGTCAATTTCCTTCAGCAACATCAGATCATGCTCAGTGCACCAATTCAAGCCATTATGGATTCTGGGTCCATGACCAACAAATGCAAAATCAAGTAAGCCTTGGGGGCATCCCTGATGCCAATACAACGTGATCAGAACTAGCCTCGGGGGCATATTCAAGCATAAGGAAATTCTCTCTCCACAAACTGCTGGCCAAAACAAGTCAAAACATCCAGCGACTCTATGCCCGTATCCACTACCAAGGAAATAAACAGCTCCGCGCCCTTATTCGTCCATATCAACTCAGCGGCTCGAAGCCCATTACCTCAACAGGCTCGAAGCCTACGTTTACTATCACCCAGCGGCTCGAAGCCCTTTATCATAGCAGCTCTACGCTCGCTATCGCAACTTAGCGGCTCCAAGCTCATCGTTTCAACTGGCTCGAAGCCGTACACAATCAAGTTCTTAACAGGCTCGAAGCCTATGTTTACTATCTCAGCAGCTCTACGCTCACTATCACAGCAACAGATTCTACGCCTGTATTCACTCAACTCAACGGCTCAAAGCCCACCGTTTCAACTGGCTCAAAGCCATAACAATCAACTCAGCGGCTCGAGGCCCATTATCGACAGGCTCTACGTCTGTACTTATTCACTCATTCAGCAGCTCTACGCTCGCTATCACAACTCAGCGGCTCTAAGCCCACTGTCTCAACTGGCTCAAAGCCGTAAACAACCAATCTCAGCGGCTCAAGGCCCATTATCGACAGGCTCTACGCTTGTTATCACAACTCAGCGGCTCAAAGCCCATCATCTCAACTGGCTCGAAGCCGTAAACAAGCAATAGGCTCTACGCCACCCCAACAATCAAGACATCTATTCTCGGGCTCTACGCCTGAATGCTCGAAAATCTAACATTTTTGAATGCTCAAGCTCTACGCTTGGATGCCTAACCACTGTGTACTGGATGCTCAAGTTATACACTTGAATGCTCAAGCTCTACGCTTGGATGCCCAACCACTGCGTACTGGACGCTCAAAGCCTGTACTTTGAATGCTCGGATTCTGCCGTCCGAATGCTCGAGCTCTACGCTCTGAATGCTCAAGTCCGGAACTTGATAGAAGCTCTAAGCTTAAAAACAAACACACACGCACGGGCCCGTGCACATATTGCATTATCACATCGAGTCTGCATCATCATATCTGTTCACATCTAACAACCATCATCGCACATATACACTCTGCATATCTCTCATGAAACAGGTCAACCCTGTAATCAACCGGCTCTACACCTCGGTTTTATTGATCGGTTCAGCACCTCGATCCTTTGGCTCCACGCCAACACTTATGATGGAAAAGCTCTGTGCACAGACCATCAGAATGCAACCAGCTCTACGCTTCGGTTCACATCACGTCAAGCTCTAAGTTCCGACAACTCAGGCCCTCGCCTCAAGACTGCATGCAGGCTCCACGCCTCAGTTTCTTCACCTCAGGCCCTTGCCTTATGCCAGCTCCGCGCTTCGGTTCTGTCAAACTCTAAGCTCCGACAACTCAGGCCCTCGCCTCAAGACTGCATGCAGGCTCCATGCCTCAATCTAATCACCTCAGGCTCCACGCCTCAGTTCCTTCACCTCAGGCTCCACGCCTCAGTTCCTTCACCTCAGGCCCTTACCTTATACCAGCTCCGCGCTTCGGTTCATCACATCAAGCTCAAAGCTCTGACACCACAGGCTCTCACCTTATGATCAATACCAGCTCCGCGCTTCGGTTTCATCAAGCTCTAAGCTCACCTCAGGCCTCCGCCTCAAGACCACAACAGGCTCCATGCCTCGATTCCATCACTCTTATGCTCTCGTCTTATACCAGCTCCGCGCTTCGGTCCCATCAAATTCCATCACCTCAGGCTCTCACCTCATACCAGCTCCGCGCTTCGGTTCAGCACGTCAAGCTCAAAGCTCTGACACCTCAGGCCTCCGCCTTATGACTACAACCGGCTCCGTGCCTCGGTTCCCTCATCCCTCAAAGCTCCGTGCTCTAGATACTGGCCCTGCGCCCCCTACATCTCAAAAACAAACGGCGTCCAACTCATCCCAGCAGATGGTTTGGATTCCACCCCACTACATCAATTCCTTCCAGCTCATTTGCAAGGATAGGCTGCTCTACCGAGCCCCTTTTAGTCAAAGTAAGGATGATCAAGAAAAGCAAACGCACCTGCCGTGTACTGATCTACCCCAAAATACTAAGGAAGCTCTCCGCAAAAACTCCCCAGGTAGCCCCGCGCTCCTTCAACTACTCTTCGCCAAAATCCTGGCTCAGTCTAGGTACGTCACACTACGGCTTTTTAAGCCCTAAGGTACATCTTCTGTCTCTAACCCTCCAAACTTTTTACTTTTCTTTTTTGCCTGAACTACGATTGGTCTGAATTTCCCTTGTGGAATACATAGGCAGCCTCCGGGCCCGACCATAACAAAACTTCTTTTTTGCCTGAACTACGATTGGTCTGAATTTCCCTTGCGGAATACGTAGGCAGCCTCCCGGCCCGACCATAACAAAAACTTTTTTAAAAAAAACCCCTTGAAATAGTGGTTGGACCAAATTGAGTTGCTTTTTACAGCTTTGACTCTTACTCAAACATGTCTCGCGATCCATCTGAGTTCAGTCAAAGAGGGGCATCTTTAGACACCCCAATTTGGCCTAATGATTATTTCAAGTCCCACCTTGGGACCATCCCGATGATGAAATGGATACAGTGATTGCTGATTGCTTCCTTGAGAACCTTAGGACTTTCGGTAAGAACTTTGAGCCACTTAGAGGACCCAATTCAAAGTCATACAGCCTTTCAGACATAAATACAGAAGCCTAGGAGAATCCATCTGTCGGCCGTGACATCGATCCCACAGCCCTAACATCATTTCCTCACCCGAGCAACCTGTTGCTAGCAAAATCTCCCTGAGAGATCAATCCCTCGGCCGCAAGATCTATCCTTCGGCCGAGACATCCATTCCTCGGCCGTGATATCCTTTACTCGGCCGCTAGATCGACCTTTTCCCAGACTCTGGAACGTGTTCTGTCAGACGTTTGATCCGATTACATTACCTTTCCGATGCGTTCGGGCTACGCTCAGAGATTACGACGTAGAGTTAGAGATGCATTGCAATTGCAATTGCAATCGTGCCATTTGATTGGCCGGAGTGAGTCACCAATTGCCTATATAAAGGGCCTTTGGACTCCGAAAATTAACACACAAAAATTATCAGAGTATACACTCTCTCAAACCTCGAAACAAATACTCCCTCAAACCCACTCTTCAAAAGCCCTAACCTCCCGAAGGTAGCCGTCAATCCGGCGATCAAACCCCGAAGTTCAAACCCTAACCCTAGGGTTTTCAATCAAGCAATCAGTCAACCATGCCCAATCCAAAGCAATCAAGCAACTGAGGGATCAAGGTGGTGAGGCCCAACGGCCTCTGGTTTGTTTTATTTATCGTTCTTACACTTAATCATAACTTTCTGATCATCTGTTAAACGTATATTCTGGTGTGAGGAAGAACACCGACTGGGGCTTCGATCCCTCGGCCGGTACATTAAACCAATGTGATTACTCGGCCGTGACATCCATTCACCAGCCGAGTAATCGATTTCCTGGGACAGCTTTGTTTGCTCTTCTACTTTCTGATGCATGCTTCATTTATCGCACTGGCTCAGTTTGCTTACTGTTTAAAGGAATAAATAAACAGACTATATGTTGGAATTAAACAAAGCATCTACACGTCTTATGTTGAATGATTATGGGCCAGTCTCACGACTGAGTAAAAAGGGGTGCTTAACACCTTCCCCTTATTGTACTTTTGGCTCCCGTATCCAGAATCTCTATCCATTTTCCCAGTTTTAATAAACTGGGTGGCGACTCTGTTTTGATGATAACCGCTATCATGTGGCGATGTTCCAAGCCATGGGAATGTCCATGATTTTGGTTTACGAAGCAAGCAACCAATCGAGCAAACAAACGTGATCAATCTATATGGCGATGCCCCGTTTGGGAGGTGTCTACACTTAGAGTTTAGGAGGTATAGGAAAATCCTACCATTCTTCTTGGCGGTAGTGACGACTATAGAAGAAAGAAGGTACGTCGGCGTTCGGACGGAGTAACTTCCTACAGATGGCTTCCGGTAGCTTCGAAAGAGAAAGGTTTCTCTCGAAACTAGATCTTGACTAATACTACTAAAACTTTTTGATCGATAGGGTGGTGGAGTGGCGGTTTAGTGGCGGCCTTGGACGAGTTTCTTGAAGAATTTGGGAAGAACTTCAAGAACAAGCAAGAACACTAATCTTTCTAGAGAGAGAAGTTGTAGAATGAATGGTGTGAGTTGGAATGGGAAGGAATGGGTGCTATTTATAGCCAAATGGTGGCCTATTATCCAAGAGACAATTTTTCCTCTAACATTTGTTATCCAATGGTTAATAGAATGACTAGATTTGATTTGGTACCTTTAGGTACTATATAATCCATCAAGATTTTCAAGTATCAAATAAAATATAAGGCCAAGATTTTCTTATTTAAATAATTCAAGAAGTACTAGTACTTATATATTTATTAGTGTACTTAGAATCTAGGAAAGTAAATACTTTAAGTTTATAAGTACATGGGAAATCTAGGAAGTGATTTTATTTAATAAACCCTAGTACTTGTTGAAAGATTAACTCTATTATCCAATGGGTAATAATTCTCCTAACTTTTATTGACTAATGGTAAAAGAAGCAAAGTATATATATATATATATATAGATGTATTGACCAAGTATACAAAAGTACATAGTACTACATGACCTCACTAGATCTTCCAAGTCAAAATTCCCTAATAAACTAAGTCTAATTGACACATGTCCCTTATAACACTATATTGGGGTACATAGAATCCTAGGGTAAGATATCATATCCATTTCTTTAATCGATTAGGTACATGGCATATCCAATTAAACTAATAAGTCCTAGTACTAGGTAGAAAGACTAGCTTATTATCCAATGAATAATATTTACCCTAATTTTTATTATCCAAGGGTCAAAGATGGAAGGTACTATATATATATATATATAAGTACAATGACTCATGGTGAATCTATTAAACTAATAGATCTTGTACTAGGTAGAAAGACTAACCTATTGACCGATGGATAACAATTCTCCTAACATTTATTATCCAATGGATAAAGATGGAAAGTACTATGTTTGCATAATGTATATATATAAGTACAATGACTCATTGTGAATCTATTAAACTAATTGGTCTAGTACTTGGTGACAAGACTAAGCTATGGACCAATGAGTAATATTCTCCCTAACTTTTATGGACCAATGGTTAACAAAGTAAAGTATAATATTGGAATATTATATATACATCTTTCAAACATGTGTACAAAGGCCTATATAATACTATATAAGTGTACCTTGGTCAAATCTAATAAAATATCTTAGGTAGAAAGCCTATTGTCCAATGGATAAAGATTTCCCTAACTTCTATCGTCCAATGGGTAAAGGTCAAAGATGACTTTGGTCCAAAGGGTTCCTTTAGGGTTTAGAGAGGTTCAAAAGGTTCAACTAGGGTTGGAAGTGAAACTGGTAGTTAGGTTACCTCAACGAATCGGTTAGAAGCTAACTAGGCTTGCTAAGTAGGATTTCTAGTCAAGAAATAGAATTCTAAGACTTTATCTTTAATAGTTAGGAAAATAAACCAGACACTTGTCTTTAGAAAATGATCCTATTGCTCGGAGTGAAGAAATCTAATTTTTATAAGTCTAGAATTTAGTAACGACTGATTTTTGGGTATTTAAAAAGAAATTTTAAAAGAAGTCCAAGTAATTAAAATGAAATTCAAATTTTTAACGAAATTTTTACTGACCAAAAATCAAGGTCGTTACAACCTATCCCCCTTAAAATAATTTCGTCCTCGAAATTGGTGCGCAGCTACGGTTTGGACCTTGTCACTATACTGGCCTTGGAATCGTCATATATCCCCCTTAAAAAGAAGCAGGTTATCATCACTTCTTTTACTAGCGTGGTGCCGAGGTGATCATCTTCGCCATTTCAGACATAGGTGGATGTTGCCATCTCGTAACTTTCGTAAACTAGGTTGGTGACTATTCTCTCTCCTAGAGAGACTATAGGTTTAAGAGCGATCTAAACAAGATTCGAATACCTTGGCAACCTACAAAACACCTTGGCACTACACGGCCCCTATCTAAAGGCTTCGGTAGGTCCTAGAAGTATTTTGGAGTTGCACGACCATACTTCTCTACATTTAATCGAATTAAGCCTCATCACTTGCTTAACAAGACGGGGTTTTAGTCGTCTGACAGCTTGTCTCGTTGTACGCCCTGGATAAAGTTTCCCTCGTAAATACCAACGCCAAATGTAAAACCTCTATCAAATCAACCTGCGGATTTGTTCCCTATAAACATTTCCTTAGCATGTCCCTGTCGAATCAGCATGCTACCCCATCTAACGATCTTAGACCCGTTTCTAAAACAACGGATCAGCTCGAGCAGAATCAATTCAAAATTGTGAAGCCTAAGTGCTCTATCCTCATCCGGGAAGAATCAAAGGTTAGCAAGCAGGCCTAATGATATTGTAAAGGTTTTAACAAAGGCACTGAAAGAACCATTACAGTTAGGGAAAAATAATCCTCTGGCAGCGTCGGCTTTTGGCAGGAATTTCAGAGGTACGACAGTTTTTAAGGCCAATCGTAGTCATCTAAGATACTCCTAGGCGTCGAGATGGAAATGACCGATTTAAGCCGCCCTCAAGTAGCGCAAGCTATTTGAGTTGATGATGCTTGGTTGGTTCAAGGGGAGGTACCCATCTCCTCGGAAGATTAGCTTTAAACAAATTCGCAGGAGTTATACTTTGAAGGATTGTGTCATGAGAGTGAAACAAGGAGTTTTGAAAATTTCGAAAGATAGTGAAAGGTTTTCTGACAAGTGATAATGGTTAGGATTCGTAACATCATAGGGTGTACTGCTGAGTCGAATCGCTTGGCCAATAAGGTCGGGTCACAAAGGATACCCAAGGTTACGCCTTTATTTATCTTCTTTCGATGTTAGAGGTTAGAATGAGAGCTTTGGGAGTAATGGTTGATCACTTGGTTAGAACTAATTGGTATTAACTAAGTGAAAAAATTTAAAGGGAATTTCTACTTGCTAAACAAATTTTCCTAAAGGTGCATCACATAGTATACAACAATACTCTTCTAAATAAAGCATGCTTTTCATAGATAGGAAAAATTGCAATAGAGTGCATAGAATTCTACTACAAAAAGAATTAGGCTTGACAACGTAGGGTACAACCGTACACTAACAATGGTCAAATACCAAAAGCAGCTTCTTATAAGTAGTAACCGAAATAATTAGTCTTTTATTACTTAAACGAGTACAACATAGATGGCTTTACTAGCCTAAGCTTCCTATTACAAAAGTCCAACCACTGCTAAGTCTTCCTAATTGGTCTAGAAAATGTCCGGGAATTGGGCCATATACGCGCCTATGTCGGTTTCGTATGGTGGTGGTGGAACATCACTAGGGTCAGGGAGGATATCCATAACCTCCGGCTCCTGTTTGGCCACCTCAGGTTCTATTCCTTCTACAGACTTTATCTCCCACTCCACCCATCCATTCAGAGGTAGAGTTTCCTCGGGATCCTCTTCCTCTATTGGTTCCTCTTCGGGATTTTCCTCGAGTTCCTCCTCATCAGGATCTCCCTTGGGGTTTCCCTCGGGTTCTCCCACTTCCTCAATTATGAACACTGCATCATCTGGGGGTGCTATTTGAACTAGGACGGGTGCTGCTTCATCACCATCCTCTTCCTCATTTTCGGGTATTGGAATGGCACCGTGCTTCTGATAGAAGTCATGAATGTAGGGAAATGTATGGGGAAAATTGGGATCCTCCACTAATTGGGCTGTCATAGTTTCTATGGTGTTTCTGAATTGGCGAGCTTCAGCTAGTGGGTTGACTTGGTAGTTACTCAGGTGGTTCATCTACAAGGAAGGAGTTTTAAATCTCAATCAGTAACGTTTTAAGATAGAGTTTTGCAATATACTAAGGAAGCTTTGAATTTTCTAAGTTCCACATTCGATTCTTGGTTTAAGTCATCATCCAATTGTTCGGAAATTCTCAGCTAGGTGGTATTGCCAGTTCCACACCTTGCTTCAATCCGAAGATTGTTTTGCCAGAATTCCACCCAATTTGGGACGGTCAAACTATCTTATGGTTCTACCCATTCTACCCATGGCCGAGTGTTGAGCCTAGAGATCTGATACCATTCTGTAACGCCCCCATTTTCGGGTACGTTAAATAAACATTTTATTGATAAAATCAAATGGAGTCTGGCTCGTTATTACAACAAAACTCCAACAAGAGTTCAATATTTACACAATGAAGGGGTTCTAGGGTTCCTTACTACAGCTCCGCCTGCTCCTTCATCCTAGCCAGCTCCTCAGCTGCAAAAGCCTCCAAGGTGTACTGTTCATCTTGATCATCTACAAAGTCTGACACATTATACCAGCATCGCCACCGATATAATATGTCAGGGTCACCAAAGGTAACACCGTGAGCCACAAGAGCTCAGCAGAATAATCCTATACCCACCAACCCTTAACTTACAATCAAGAACATATAGGTAATTACACATGCTCATTCAATGACATAGTTTAGCAATTACACATCCACATTCGCTATCTTTCTATCGTTGGTGTCATGATTTTCTGTGTTTCTCCTACGCGACTCATCGTAGACCGTGTCATCAATTTTTACTTTATTAACACTTCCAAAATCATTTCGAAAATCACATTTTTAACACACCTAACCTCGGTTCCGCCGCGCCGGGTTCCCGAGTATCCTCACAATGGTTCCGCTGCGCCAGGTTCCCATTGGCACACACCCAACCTCGATTCCGCCGCACCGGGTTCTCGAGTATCCTCACAAAGGTTCCGCCACGCCGGGTTCCCATTGGCACACAAAACACACCATACTCCCATAATGACTCCATTCTTAGTCATTATGTAGTTTCAAAAATATTTTACGCACACACACCACACAATGGGCAAGTCCGGCCACATTGCGGTTTTCGAAAACACACCTTGTCTTTAACACACCCTAGGTGTCATGTTTCTAATTCTTCTCGGTTTTGTGTCTCGTCATCATGCATAGACTCCGCGGCAGGACTTTTCATGTAATCATAGTAATCTTGAAACTAAACTAGCTAGATCATTCAACTCTATATTAAATAGCATGCTCACTTTATCACAACATCATGCTAAACATTTAATCATATAAGGTAAAGCATAGTGCCACATGGACGGACACCTTTGGAGTGGTAAACCACTTATGCTTTATCAACAACAAGTAGACAAGTAATCACATAATCATGCTCATATTCATTCGAAGATCAACATATGAATACTTAAAGTTAAACTACGAACATTATCTTTTAAAATTCATTCTACCTTTTCAAAAGTTCGAAACAACATAGGTTTATTGAAATTCTACGCATACTATATGCTATACTTAGAGTTTAGGAGGTATAGGAAAATCCTACCGTTCTTCTTGGCGGTAGTGACGACTATGGAAGAAATAAGGTACGTCGGCATTCGGACGGAGTAACTTCCTACGGATGGCTTCCGGTAGCTTCGAAAGAGAAAGGTTTCTCTCGAAACTAGATCTTGACTAATACTACTAAAACTTTTGGATCGATAGGGTGGTGGAGTGGCAGTTTAGTGGTGGCCTTGGATGAGTTTCTTGAAGAATTTGAGAAGAACTTCAAGAACAAGCAAGAACACTAATCTTTCTAGAGAGAGAAGTTGTAGAATGAATGGTGTGAGTTGGAATAGCAAGGAATGGGTGCTATTTATAGCCAAAGGGTGGCCTATTATCCAAGAGACAAATTTTCCCCTAACATTTGTTATCCAATGGTTAATAGAATGACTAGATTTGATTTGGTACCTTTAGGTACTATATAATCCATCAAGATTTTCAAGTATCAAATAAAATATAAGGCCAAGATTTTCTTATTTAAATAATTCAAGAAGTACTAGTACTTATATATTTATTAGTGTACTTAGAATCTAGGAAAGTAAATACTTTAAGTTTATAAGTACATGGGAAATCTAGGAAGTGATTTTATTTAATAAACCCTAGTACTTGTTGAAAGATTAACTCTATTATCCAATGGGTAATAATTCTCCTAACTTTTATTGACTAATGGTAAAAGAAGCAAAGTATATATATATATATATATATAGATGTATTGACCAAGTATACAAAAGTACATAGTACTACATGACCTCACTAGATCTTCCAAGTCAAAATTCCCTAATAAACTAAGTCTAATTGACACATGTCCCTTATAACACTATATTGGGGTACATAGAATCCTAGGGTAAGATATCATATCCATTTCTTTAATCTATTAGGTACATGGCATATCCAATTAAACTAATAAGTCCTAGTACTAGGTAGAAAGACTAGCTTATTATCCAATGAATAATATTTACCCTAACTTTTATTATCCAAGGGTCAAAGATGGAAGGTACTATATATATATATATATATATATATATATATATATATATATATATAAGTACAATGACTCATGGTGAATCTATTAAACTAATAGATCTTGTACTAGGTAGAAAGACTAACCTATTGACCGATGGATAACAATTCTCCTAACATTTATTATCCAATGGATAAAGATGGAAAGTACTATGTTTGCATAATGTATATATATAAGTACAATGACTCATTGTGAATCTATTAAACTAATTGGTCTAGTACTTGGTGACAAGACTAAGCTATGGACCAATGAGTAATATTCTCCCTAACTTTTATGGACCAATGGTTAACAAAGTAAAGTATAATATTGGAATATTATATATACATCTTTCAAACATGTGTACAAAGGCCTATATAATACTATATAAGTGTACCTTGGTCAAATCTAATAAAATATCTTAGGTAGAAAGCCTATTGTCCAATGGATAAAGATTTCCCTAACTTCTATCGTCCAATGGGTAAAGGTCAAAGATGACTTTGGTCCAAAGGGTTCCTTTAGGGTTTAGAGAGGTTCAAAAGGTTCAACTAGGGTTGGAAGTGAAACTGGTAGTTAGGTTACCTCAACGAATCGGTTAGAAGCTAACTAGGCTTGCTAAGTAGGATTTCTAGTCAAGAAATAGAATTCTAAGACTTTATCTTTAATAGTTAGGAAAATAAACCAGACACTTGTCTTTAGAAAATGATCCTATTGCTCGGAGTGAAGAAATCTAATTTTTATAAGTCTAGAATTTAGTAACGACTGATTTTTGGGTATTTAAAAAGAAATTTTAAAAGAAGTCCAAGTAATTAAAATGAAATTCAAATTTTTAACGAAATTTTTACTGACCAAAAATCAAGGTCGTTACAACCTATCCCCCTTAAAATAATTTCGTCCTCGAAATTGGTGCGCAGCTACGGTTTGGACCTTGTCACTATACTGGCCTTGGAATCGTCATATATCCCCCTTAAAAAGAAGCAGGTTATCATCACTTCTTTTACTAGCGTGGTGCCGAGGTGATCATCTTCGCCATTTCAGACATAGGTGGATGTTGCCATCTCGTAACTTTCGTAAACTAGGTTGGTGACTATTCTCTCTCTAGAGAGACTATAGGTTTAAGAGCGATCTAAACAAGATTCGAATACCTTGGCAACCTACAAAACACCTTGGCACTACACGGCCCCTATCTAAAGGCTTCGGTAGGTCCTAGAAGTATTTTGGAGTTGCACGACCGTACTTCTCTACATTTAATCGAATTAAGCCTCATCACTTGCTTAACAAGACGGGGTTTTAGTCGTCTGACAGCTTGTCTCGTTGTACGCCCTGGATAAAGTTTCCCTCGAAAATACCAACGCCAAATGTAAAACCTCTATCAAATCAACCTGCGGATTTGTTCCCTATAAACATTTCCTTAGCATGTCCCTGTCGAATCAGCATGCTACCCCATCTAACGATCTTAGACCCGTTTCTAAAACAACGGATCAGCTCGAGCAGAATCAATTCAAAATTGTGAAGCCTAAGTGCTCTATCCTCATCCGGGAAGAATCAAAGGTTAGCAAGCAGGCCTAATGATATTGTAAAGGTTTTAACAAAGGCACTGAAAGAACCATTACAGTTAGGGAAAAATAATCCTCTGGCAGCGTCGGCTTTTGGCAGGAATTTCAGAGGTACGACAGTTTTTAAGGCCAATCGTAGTCATCTAAGATACTCCTAGGCGTCGAGATGGAAATGACCGATTTAAGCCGCCCTCAAGTAGCGCAAGCTATTTGAGTTGATGATGCTTGGTTGGTTCAAGGGGAGGTACCCATCTCCTCGGAAGATTAGCTTCAAACAAATTCGCAGGAGTTATACTTTGAAGGATTGTGTCATGAGAGTGAAACAAGGAGTTTTGAAAATTTCGAAAGATAGTGAAAGGTTTTCTGACAAGTGATAATGGTTAGGATTCGTAACATCATAGGGTGTACTGCTGAGTCGAATCGCTTGGCCAATAAGGTCGGGTCACAAAGGATACCCAAGGTTACGCCTTTATTTATCTTCTTTCGATGTTAGAGGTTAGAATGAGAGCTTTGGGAGTAATGGTTGATCACTTGGTTAGAACTAATTGGTATTAACTAAGTGAAAAATTTAAAGTGAATTTCTACTTGCTAAACAAATTTTCCTAAAGGTGCATCACATAGTATACAACAATACTCTTCTAAATAAAGCATGCTTTTCATAGATAGGAAAAATTGCAATAGAGTGCATAGAATTCTACTACAAAAAGAATTAGGCTTGACAACGTAGGGTACAACCGTACACTAACAATGGTCAAATACCAAAAGCAGCTTCTTATAAGTAGTAACCGAAATAATTAGTCTTTTATTACTTAAACGAGTACAACATAGATGGCTTTACTAGCCTAAGCTTCCTATTACAAAAGTCCAACCACTGCTAAGTCTTCCTAATTGGTCTAGAAAATGTCCGGGAATTGGGCCATATACGCGCCTATGTCGGTTTCGTATGGTGGTGGTGGAACATCACTAGGGTCAGGGAGGATATCCATAACCTCCGGCTCCTGTTTGGCCACCTCAGGTTCTATTCCTTCTACAGACTTTATCTCCCACTCCACCCATCCATTCAGAGGTAGAGTTTCCTCGGGATCCTCTTCCTCTATTGGTTCCTCTTCGGGATTTTCCTCGAGTTCCTCCTCATCAGGATCTCCCTTGGGGTTTCCCTCGGGTTCTCCCACTTCCTCAATTATGAACACTGCATCATCTGGGGGTGCTATTTGAACTAGGACGGGTGCTGCTTCATCACCATCCTCTTCCTCATTTTCGGGTATTGGAATGGCACCGTGCTTCTGATAGAAGTCATGAATGTAGGGAAATGTATGGGGAAAATTGGGATCCTCCACTAATTGGGCTGTCATAGTTTCTATGGTGTTTCTGAATTGGCGAGCTTCAGCTAGTGGGTTGACTTGGTAGTTACTCAGGTGGTTCATCTACAAGGAAGGAGTTTTAAATCTCAATCAGTAACGTTTTAAGATAGAGTTTTGCAATATACTAAGGAAGCTTTGAATTTTCTAAGTTCCACATTCGATTCTTGGTTTAAGTCATCATCCAATTGTTCGGAAATTCCCAGCTCGGTGGTATTGCCAGTTCCACACCTTGCTTCAATCCGAAGATTGTTTTGCCAGAATTCCACCCAATTTGGGACGGTCAAACTATCTTATGGTTCTACCCATTCTACCCATGGCCGAGTGTTGAGCCTAGAGATCTGATACCATTCTGTAACGCCCCCATTTTCGGGTACGTTAAATAAACATTTTATTGATAAAATCAAATGGAGTCTGGCTCGTTATTACAACAAAACTCCAACAAGAGTTCAATATTTACACAATGAAGGGGTTCTAGGGTTCCTAACTACAGCTCCGCCTGCTCCTTCATCCTAGCCAGCTCCTCAGCTGCAAAAGCCTCCAAGGTGTACTGTTCATCTTGATCATCTATAAAGTCTGACACATTATACCAGCATCGCCACCGATATAATATGTCAGGGTCACCAAAGGTAACACCGTGAGCCACAAGAGCTCAGCAGAATAATCCTATACCCACCAACCCTTAACTTACAATCAAGAACATATAGGTAATTACACATGCTCATTCAATGACATAGTTTAGCAATTACACATCCACATTCGCTATCTTTCTATCGTTGGTGTCATGATTTTCTGTGTTTCTCCTACGCGACTCATCGTAGACCGTGTCATCAATTTTTACTTTATTAACACTTCCAAAATCATTTCGAAAATCACATTTTTAACACACCTAACCTCGGTTCCGCCGCGCCGGGTTCCCGAGTATCCTCACAATGGTTCCGCTGCGCCAGGTTCCCATTGGCACACACCCAACCTCGATTCCGCCGCACCGGGTTCTCGAGTATCCTCACAAAGGTTCCGCCACGCCGGGTTCCCATTGGCACACAAAACACACCATACTCCCATAATGACTCCATTCTTAGTCATTATGTAGTTTCAAAAATATTTTACGCACACACACCACACAATGGGCTAGTCCGTACACATTGCGTTTTTAGTTTTCACAACTTTTCTTTAACACACCCTAGGTGTCATGTTTCTAATTCTTCTCGGTTTTGTGTCTCGTCATCATGCATAGACTCCGCGGCAGGACTTTTCATGTAATCATAGTAATCTTGAAACTAAACTAGCTAGATCATTCAACTCTATATTAAATAGCATGCTCACTTTATCACAACATCATGCTAAACATTTAATCATATAAGGTAAAGCATAGTGCCACATGGACGGACACCTTTGGAGTGGTAAACCACTTATGCTTTATCAAAAAACAAGTAGACAAGTAATCACATAATCATGCTCATATTCATTCGAAGATCAACATATGAATACTTAAAGTTAAACTACGAACATTATCTTTTAAAATTCATTCTACCTTTTCAAAAGTTCGAAACAACATAGGTTTATTGAAATTCTACGCATACTATATGCTATACTTAGAGTTTAGGAGGTATAGGAAAATCCTACCGTTCTTCTTGGCGGTAGTGACGACTATGGAAGAAATAAGGTACGTCGGCATTCGGACGGAGTAACTTCCTACGGATGGCTTCCGGTAGCTTCGAAAGAGAAAGGTTTCTCTCGAAACTAGATCTTGACTAATACTACTAAAACTTTTGGATCGATAGGGTGGTGGAGTGGCAGTTTAGTGGTGGCCTTGGATGAGTTTCTTGAAGAATTTGAGAAGAACTTCAAGAACAAGCAAGAACACTAATCTTTCTAGAGAGAGAAGTTGTAGAATGAATGGTGTGAGTTGGAATAGCAAGGAATGGGTGCTATTTATAGCCAAAGGGTGGCCTATTATCCAAGAGACAAATTTTCCCCTAACATTTGTTATCCAATGGTTAATAGAATGACTAGATTTGATTTGGTACCTTTAGGTACTATATAATCCATCAAGATTTTCAAGTATCAAATAAAATATAAGGCCAAGATTTTCTTATTTAAATAATTCAAGAAGTACTAGTACTTATATATTTATTTGTGTACTTAGAATCTAGGAAAGTAAATACTTTAAGTTTATAAGTACATGGGAAATCTAGGAAGTGATTTTATTTAATAAACCCTAGTACTTGTTGAAAGATTAACTCTATTATCCAATGGGTAATAATTCTCCTAACTTTTATTGACTAATGGTTAAAGAAGCAAAGTATATATATATATATATATATATATATATAGATGTATTGACCAAGTATACAAAAGTACATAGTACTACATGACCTCACTAGAATTTCCAAGTCAAAATTCCCTAATAAACTAAGTCTAATTGACACATGTCCCTTATAACACTATATTGGGGTACATAGAATCCTAGGGTAAGATATCATATCCATTTCTTTAATCTATTAGGTACATGGCATATCCAATTAAACTAATAAGTCCTAGTACTAGGTAGAAAGACTAGCTTATTATCCAATGAATAATATTTACCCTAACTTTTATTATCCAAGGGTCAAAGATGGAAGGTACTATATATATATATATATATATATATATATAAGTACAATGACTCATGGTGAATCTATTAAACTAATAGATCTTGTACTAGGTAGAAAGACTAACCTATTGACCGATGGATAACAATTCTCCTAACATTTATTATCCAATGGATAAAGATGGAAAGTACTATGTTTGCATAATGTATATATATAAGTACAATGACTCATTGTGAATCTATTAAACTAATTGGTCTAGTACTTGGTGACAAGACTAAGCTATGGACCAATGAGTAATATTCTCCCTAACTTTTATGGACCAATGGTTAACAAAGTAAAGTATAATATTGGAATATTATATATACATCTTTCAAACATGTGTACAAAGGCCTATATAATACTATATAAGTGTACCTTGGTCAAATCTAATAAAATATCTTAGGTAGAAAGCCTATTGTCCAATGGATAAAGATTTCCCTAACTTCTATCGTCCAATGGGTAAAGGTCAAAGATGACTTTGGTCCAAAGGGTTCCTTTAGGGTTTAGAGAGGTTCAAAAGGTTCAACTAGGGTTGGAAGTGAAACTGGTAGTTAGGTTACCTCAACGAATCGGTTAGAAGCTAACTAGGCTTGCTAAGTAGGATTTCTAGTCAAGAAATAGAATTCTAAGACTTTATCTTTAATAGTTAGGAAAATAAACCAGACACTTGTCTTTAGAAAATGATCCTATTGCTCGGAGTGAAGAAATCTAATTTTTATAAGTCTAGAATTTAGTAACGACTGATTTTTGGGTATTTAAAAAGAAATTTTAAAAGAAGTCCAAGTAATTAAAATGAAATTCAAATTTTTAACGAAATTTTTACTGACCAAAAATCAAGGTCGTTACAACCTATCCCCCTTAAAATAATTTCGTCCTCGAAATTGGTGCGCAGCTACGGTTTGGACCTTGTCACTATACTGGCCTTGGAATCGTCATATATCCCCCTTAAAAAGAAGCAGGTTATCATCACTTCTTTTACTAGCGTGGTGCCGAGGTGATCATCTTCGCCATTTCAGACATAGGTGGATGTTGCCATCTCGTAACTTTCGTAAACTAGGTTGGTGACTATTCTCTCTCTAGAGAGACTATAGGTTTAAGAGCGATCTAAACAAGATTCGAATACCTTGGCAACCTACAAAACACCTTGGCACTACACGGCCCCTATCTAAAGGCTTCGGTAGGTCCTAGAAGTATTTTGGAGTTGCACGACCGTACTTCTCTACATTTAATCGAATTAAGCCTCATCACTTGCTTAACAAGACGGGGTTTTAGTCGTCTGACAGCTTGTCTCGTTGTACGCCCTGGATAAAGTTTCCCTCGTAAATACCAACGCCAAATGTAAAACCTCTATCAAATCAACCTGCGGATTTGTTCCCTATAAACATTTCCTTAGCATGTCCCTGTCGAATCAGCATGCTACCCCATCTAACGATCTTAGACCCGTTTCTAAAACAACGGATCAGCTCGAGCAGAATCAATTCAAAATTGTGAAGCCTAAGTGCTCTATCCTCATCCGGGAAGAATCAAAGGTTAGCAAGCAGGCCTAATGATATTGTAAAGGTTTTAACAAAGGCACTGAAAGAACCATTACAGTTAGGGAAAAATAATCCTCTGGCAGCGTCGGCTTTTGGCAGGAATTTCAGAGGTACGACAGTTTTTAAGGCCAATCGTAGTCATCTAAGATACTCCTAGGCGTCGAGATGGAAATGACCGATTTAAGCCGCCCTCAAGTAGCGCAAGCTATTTGAGTTGATGATGCTTGGTTGGTTCAAGGGGAGGTACCCATCTCCTCGGAAGATTAGCTTCAAACAAATTCGCAGGAGTTATACTTTGAAGGATTGTGTCATGAGAGTGAAACAAGGAGTTTTGAAAATTTCGAAAGATAGTGAAAGGTTTTCTGACAAGTGATAATGGTTAGGATTCGTAACATCATAGGGTGTACTGCTGAGTCGAATCGCTTGGCCAATAAGGTCGGGTCACAAAGGATACCCAAGGTTACGCCTTTATTTATCTTCTTTCGATGTTAGAGGTTAGAATGAGAGCTTTGGGAGTAATGGTTGATCACTTGGTTAGAACTAATTGGTATTAACTAAGTGAAAAATTTAAAGGGAATTTCTACTTGCTAAACAAATTTTCCTAAAGGTGCATCACATAGTATACAACAATACTCTTCTAAATAAAGCATGCTTTTCATAGATAGGAAAAATTGCAATAGAGTGCATAGAATTCTACTACAAAAAGAATTAGGCTTGACAACGTAGGGTACAACCGTACACTAACAATGGTCAAATACCAAAAGCAGCTTCTTATAAGTAGTAACCGAAATAATTAGTCTTTTATTACTTAAACGAGTACAACATAGATGGCTTTACTAGCCTAAGCTTCCTATTACAAAAGTCCAACCACTGCTAAGTCTTCCTAATTGGTCTAGAAAATGTCCGGGAATTGGGCCATATACGCGCCTATGTCGGTTTCGTATGGTGGTGGTGGAACATCACTAGGGTCAGGGAGGATATCCATAACCTCCGGCTCCTGTTTGGCCACCTCAGGTTCTATTCCTTCTACAGACTTTATCTCCCACTCCACCCATCCATTCAGAGGTAGAGTTTCCTCGGGATCCTCTTCCTCTATTGGTTCCTCTTCGGGATTTTCCTCGAGTTCCTCCTCATCAGGATCTCCCTTGGGGTTTCCCTCGGGTTCTCCCACTTCCTCAATTATGAACACTGCATCATCTGGGGGTGCTATTTGAACTAGGACGGGTGCTGCTTCATCACCATCCTCTTCCTCATTTTCGGGTATTGGAATGGCACCGTGCTTCTGATAGAAGTCATGAATGTAGGGAAATGTATGGGGAAAATTGGGATCCTCCACTAATTGGGCTGTCATAGTTTCTATGGTGTTTCTGAATTGGCGAGCTTCAGCTAGTGGGTTGACTTGGTAGTTACTCAGGTGGTTCATCTACAAGGAAGGAGTTTTAAATCTCAATCAGTAACGTTTTAAGATAGAGTTTTGCAATATACTAAGGAAGCTTTGAATTTTCTAAGTTCCACATTCGATTCTTGGTTTAAGTCATCATCCAATTGTTCGGAAATTCCCAGCTCGGTGGTATTGCCAGTTCCACACCTTGCTTCAATCCGAAGATTGTTTTGCCAGAATTCCACCCAATTTGGGACGGTCAAACTATCTTATGGTTCTACCCATTCTACCCATGGCCGAGTGTTGAGCCTAGAGATCTGATACCATTCTGTAACGCCCCCATTTTCGGGTACGTTAAATAAACATTTTATTGATAAAATCAAATGGAGTCTGGCTCGTTATTACAACAAAACTCCAACAAGAGTTCAATATTTACACAATGAAGGGGTTCTAGGGTTCCTAACTACAGCTCCGCCTGCTCCTTCATCCTAGCCAGCTCCTCAGCTGCAAAAGCCTCCAAGGTGTACTGTTCATCTTGATCATCTATAAAGTCTGACACATTATACCAGCATCGCCACCGATATAATATGTCAGGGTCACCAAAGGTAACACCGTGAGCCACAAGAGCTCAGCAGAATAATCCTATACCCACCAACCCTTAACTTACAATCAAGAACATATAGGTAATTACACATGCTCATTCAATGACATAGTTTAGCAATTACACATCCACATTCGCTATCTTTCTATCGTTGGTGTCATGATTTTCTGTGTTTCTCCTACGCGACTCATCGTAGACCGTGTCATCAATTTTTACTTTATTAACACTTCCAAAATCATTTCGAAAATCACATTTTTAACACACCTAACCTCGGTTCCGCCGCGCCGGGTTCCCGAGTATCCTCACAATGGTTCCGCTGCGCCAGGTTCCCATTGGCACACACCCAACCTCGATTCCGCCGCACCGGGTTCTCGAGTATCCTCACAAAGGTTCCGCCACGCCGGGTTCCCATTGGCACACAAAACACACCATACTCCCATAATGACTCCATTCTTAGTCATTATGTAGTTTCAAAAATATTTTACGCACACACACCACACAATGGGCAAGTCCGGCCACATTGCGGTTTTCGAAAACACACCTTGTCTTTAACACACCCTAGGTGTCATGTTTCTAATTCTTCTCGGTTTTGTGTCTCGTCATCATGCATAGACTCCGCGGCAGGACTTTTCATGTAATCATAGTAATCTTGAAACTAAACTAGCTAGATCATTCAACTCTATATTAAATAGCATGCTCACTTTATCACAACATCATGCTAAACATTTAATCATATAAGGTAAAGCATAGTGCCACATGGACGGACACCTTTGGAGTGGTAAACCACTTATGCTTTATCAGCAACAAGTAGACAAGTAATCACATAATCATGCTCATATTCATTCGAAGATCAACATATGAATACTTAAAGTTAAACTACGAACATTATCTTTTAAAATTCATTCTACCTTTTCAAAAGTTCGAAACAACATAGGTTTATTGAAATTCTACGCATACTATATGCTATACTTAGAGTTTAGGAGGTATAGGAAAATCCTACCGTTCTTCTTGGCGGTAGTGACGACTATGGAAGAAATAAGGTACGTCGGCATTCGGACGGAGTAACTTCCTACGGATGGCTTCCGGTAGCTTCGAAAGAGAAAGGTTTCTCTCGAAACTAGATCTTGACTAATACTACTAAAACTTTTGGATCGATAGGGTGGTGGAGTGGCAGTTTAGTGGTGGCCTTGGATGAGTTTCTTGAAGAATTTGAGAAGAACTTCAAGAACAAGCAAGAACACTAATCTTTCTAGAGAGAGAAGTTGTAGAATGAATGGTGTGAGTTGGAATAGCAAGGAATGGGTGCTATTTATAGCCAAAGGGTGGCCTATTATCCAAGAGACAAATTTTCCCCTAACATTTGTTATCCAATGGTTAATAGAATGACTAGATTTGATTTGGTACCTTTAGGTACTATATAATCCATCAAGATTTTCAAGTATCAAATAAAATATAAGGCCAAGATTTTCTTATTTAAATAATTCAAGAAGTACTAGTACTTATATATTTATTTGTGTACTTAGAATCTAGGAAAGTAAATACTTTAAGTTTATAAGTACATGGGAAATCTAGGAAGTGATTTTATTTAATAAACCCTAGTACTTGTTGAAAGATTAACTCTATTATCCAATGGGTAATAATTCTCCTAACTTTTATTGACTAATGGTAAAAGAAGCAAAGTATATATATATATATATATATAGATGTATTGACCAAGTATACAAAAGTACATAGTACTACATGACCTCACTAGATCTTCCAAGTCAAAATTCCCTAATAAACTAAGTCTAATTGACACATGTCCCTTATAACACTATATTGGGGTACATAGAATCCTAGGGTAAGATATCATATCCATTTCTTTAATCTATTAGGTACATGGCATATCCAATTAAACTAATAAGTCCTAGTACTAGGTAGAAAGACTAGCTTATTATCCAATGAATAATATTTACCCTAACTTTTATTATCCAAGGGTCAAAGATGGAAGGTACTATATATATATATATATATATATATATATATAAGTACAATGACTCATGGTGAATCTATTAAACTAATAGATCTTGTACTAGGTAGAAAGACTAACCTATTGACCGATGGATAACAATTCTCCTAACATTTATTATCCAATGGATAAAGATGGAAAGTACTATGTTTGCATAATGTATATATATAAGTACAATGACTCATTGTGAATCTATTAAACTAATTGGTCTAGTACTTGGTGACAAGACTAAGCTATGGACCAATGAGTAATATTCTCCCTAACTTTTATGGACCAATGGTTAACAAAGTAAAGTATAATATTGGAATATTATATATACATCTTTCAAACATGTGTACAAAGGCCTATATAATACTATATAAGTGTACCTTGGTCAAATCTAATAAAATATCTTAGGTAGAAAGCCTATTGTCCAATGGATAAAGATTTCCCTAACTTCTATCGTCCAATGGGTAAAGGTCAAAGATGACTTTGGTCCAAAGGGTTCCTTTAGGGTTTAGAGAGGTTCAAAAGGTTCAACTAGGGTTGGAAGTGAAACTGGTAGTTAGGTTACCTCAACGAATCGGTTAGAAGCTAACTAGGCTTGCTAAGTAGGATTTCTAGTCAAGAAATAGAATTCTAAGACTTTATCTTTAATAGTTAGGAAAATAAACCAGACACTTGTCTTTAGAAAATGATCCTATTGCTCGGAGTGAAGAAATCTAATTTTTATAAGTCTAGAATTTAGTAACGACTGATTTTTGGGTATTTAAAAAGAAATTTTAAAAGAAGTCCAAGTAATTAAAATGAAATTCAAATTTTTAACGAAATTTTTACTGACCAAAAATCAAGGTCGTTACAACCTATCCCCCTTAAAATAATTTCGTCCTCGAAATTGGTGCGCGGCTACGGTTTGGACCTTGTCACTATACTGGCCTTGGAATCGTCATATATCCCCCTTAAAAAGAAGCAGGTTATCATCACTTCTTTTACTAGCGTGGTGCCGAGGTGATCATCTTCGCCATTTCAGACATAGGTGGATGTTGCCATCTCGTAACTTTCGTAAACTAGGTTGGTGACTATTCTCTCTCTAGAGAGACTATAGGTTTAAGAGCGATCTAAACAAGATTCGAATACCTTGGCAACCTACAAAACACCTTGGCACTACACGGCCCCTATCTAAAGGCTTCGGTAGGTCCTAGAAGTATTTTGGAGTTGCACGACCGTACTTCTCTACATTTAATCGAATTAAGCCTCATCACTTGCTTAACAAGACGGGGTTTTAGTCGTCTGACAGCTTGTCTCGTTGTACGCCCTGGATAAAGTTTCCCTCGTAAATACCAACGCCAAATGTAAAACCTCTATCAAATCAACCTGCGGATTTGTTCCCTATAAACATTTCCTTAGCATGTCCCTGTCGAATCAGCATGCTACCCCATCTAACGATCTTAGACCCGTTTCTAAAACAACGGATCAGCTCGAGCAGAATCAATTCAAAATTGTGAAGCCTAAGTGCTCTATCCTCATCCGGGAAGAATCAAAGGTTAGCAAGCAGGCCTAATGATATTGTAAAGGTTTTAACAAAGGCACTGAAAGAACCATTACAGTTAGGGAAAAATAATCCTCTGGCAGCGTCGGCTTTTGGCAGGAATTTCAGAGGTACGACAGTTTTTAAGGCCAATCGTAGTCATCTAAGATACTCCTAGGCGTCGAGATGGAAATGACCGATTTAAGCCGCCCTCAAGTAGCGCAAGCTATTTGAGTTGATGATGCTTGGTTGGTTCAAGGGGAGGTACCCATCTCCTCGGAAGATTAGCTTCAAACAAATTCGCAGGAGTTATACTTTGAAGGATTGTGTCATGAGAGTGAAACAAGGAGTTTTGAAAATTTCGAAAGATAGTGAAAGGTTTTCTGACAAGTGATAATGGTTAGGATTCGTAACATCATAGGGTGTACTGCTGAGTCGAATCGCTTGGCCAATAAGGTCGGGTCACAAAGGATACCCAAGGTTACGCCTTTATTTATCTTCTTTCGATGTTAGAGGTTAGAATGAGAGCTTTGGGAGTAATGGTTGATCACTTGGTTAGAACTAATTGGTATTAACTAAGTGAAAAAATTTAAAGGGAATTTCTACTTGCTAAACAAATTTTCCTAAAGGTGCATCACATAGTATACAACAATACTCTTCTAAATAAAGCATGCTTTTCATAGATAGGAAAAATTGCAATAGAGTGCATAGAATTCTACTACAAAAAGAATTAGGCTTGACAACGTAGGGTACAACCGTACACTAACAATGGTCAAATACCAAAAGCAGCTTCTTATAAGTAGTAACCGAAATAATTAGTCTTTTATTACTTAAACGAGTACAACATAGATGGCTTTACTAGCCTAAGCTTCCTATTACAAAAGTCCAACCACTGCTAAGTCTTCCTAATTGGTCTAGAAAATGTCCGGGAATTGGGCCATATACGCGCCTATGTCGGTTTCGTATGGTGGTGGTGGAACATCACTAGGGTCAGGGAGGATATCCATAACCTCCGGCTCCTGTTTGGCCACCTCAGGTTCTATTCCTTCTACAGACTTTATCTCCCACTCCACCCATCCATTCAGAGGTAGAGTTTCCTCGGGATCCTCTTCCTCTATTGGTTCCTCTTCGGGATTTTCCTCGAGTTCCTCCTCATCAGGATCTCCCTTGGGGTTTCCCTCGGGTTCTCCCACTTCCTCAATTATGAACACTGCATCATCTGGGGGTGCTATTTGAACTAGGACGGGTGCTGCTTCATCACCATCCTCTTCCTCATTTTCGGGTATTGGAATGGCACCGTGCTTCTGATAGAAGTCATGAATGTAGGGAAATGTATGGGGAAAATTGGGATCCTCCACTAATTGGGCTGTCATAGTTTCTATGGTGTTTCTGAATTGGCGAGCTTCAGCTAGTGGGTTGACTTGGTAGTTACTCAGGTGGTTCATCTACAAGGAAGGAGTTTTAAATCTCAATCAGTAACGTTTTAAGATAGAGTTTTGCAATATACTAAGGAAGCTTTGAATTTTCTAAGTTCCACATTCGATTCTTGGTTTAAGTCATCATCCAATTGTTCGGAAATTCCCAGCTCGGTGGTATTGCCAGTTCCACACCTTGCTTCAATCCGAAGATTGTTTTGCCAGAATTCCACCCAATTTGGGACGGTCAAACTATCTTATGGTTCTACCCATTCTACCCATGGCCGAGTGTTGAGCCTAGAGATCTGATACCATTCTGTAACGCCCCCATTTTCGGGTACGTTAAATAAACATTTTATTGATAAAATCAAATGGAGTCTGGCTCGTTATTACAACAAAACTCCAACAAGAGTTCAATATTTACACAATGAAGGGGTTCTAGGGTTCCTAACTACAGCTCCGCCTGCTCCTTCATCCTAGCCAGCTCCTCAGCTGCAAAAGCCTCCAAGGTGTACTGTTCATCTTGATCATCTACAAAGTCTGACACATTATACCAGCATCGCCACCGATATAATATGTCAGGGTCACCAAAGGTAACACCGTGAGCCACAAGAGCTCAGCAGAATAATCCTATACCCACCAACCCTTAACTTACAATCAAGAACATATAGGTAATTACACATGCTCATTCAATGACATAGTTTAGCAATTACACATCCACATTCGCTATCTTTCTATCGTTGGTGTCATGATTTTCTGTGTTTCTCCTACGCGACTCATCGTAGACCGTGTCATCAATTTTTACTTTATTAACACTTCCAAAATCATTTCGAAAATCACATTTTTAACACACCTAACCTCGGTTCCGCCGCGCCGGGTTCCCGAGTATCCTCACAATGGTTCCACTGTGCGCCAGGTTCCCATTGGCACACACCCAACCTCGATTCCGCCGCACCGGGTTCTCGAGTATCCTCACAAAGGTTCCGCCACGCCGGGTTCCCATTGGCACACAAAACACACCATACTCCCATAATGACTCCATTCTTAGTCATTATGTAGTTTCAAAAATATTTTACGCACACACACCACACAATGGGCAAGTCCGGCCACATTGCGGTTTTCGAAAACACACCTTGTCTTTAACACACCCTAGGTGTCATGTTTCTAATTCTTCTCGGTTTTGTGTCTCGTCATCATGCATAGACTCCGCGGCAGGACTTTTCATGTAATCATAGTAATCTTGAAACTAAACTAGCTAGATCATTCAACTCTATATTAAATAGCATGCTCACTTTATCACAACATCATGCTAAACATTTAATCATATAAGGTAAAGCATAGTGCCACATGGACGGACACCTTTGGAGTGGTAAACCACTTATGCTTTATCAGAAACAAGTAGACAAGTAATCACATAATCATGCTCATATTCATTCGAAGATCAACATATGAATACTTAAAGTTAAACTACGAACATTATCTTTTAAAATTCATTCTACCTTTTCAAAAGTTCGAAACAACATAGGTTTATTGAAATTCTACGCATACTATATGCTATACTTAGAGTTTAGGAGGTATAGGAAAATCCTACCGTTCTTCTTGGCGGTAGTGACGACTATGGAAGAAATAAGGTACGTCGGCATTCGGACGGAGTAACTTCCTACGGATGGCTTCCGGTAGCTTCGAAAGAGAAAGGTTTCTCTCGAAACTAGATCTTGACTAATACTACTAAAACTTTTGGATCGATAGGGTGGTGGAGTGGCAGTTTAGTGGTGGCCTTGGATGAGTTTCTTGAAGAATTTGAGAAGAACTTCAAGAACAAGCAAGAACACTAATCTTTCTAGAGAGAGAAGTTGTAGAATGAATGGTGTGAGTTGGAATAGCAAGGAATGGGTGCTATTTATAGCCAAAGGGTGGCCTATTATCCAAGAGACAAATTTTCCCCTAACATTTGTTATCCAATGGTTAATAGAATGACTAGATTTGATTTGGTACCTTTAGGTACTATATAATCCATCAAGATTTTCAAGTATCAAATAAAATATAAGGCCAAGATTTTCTTATTTAAATAATTCAAGAAGTACTAGTACTTATATATTTATTAGTGTACTTAGAATCTAGGAAAGTAAATACTTTAAGTTTATAAGTACATGGGAAATCTAGGAAGTTGTAAGGGGAAAAAAAATCCGCTTAGTGCTAACTCTAGCTTTTTGGTAAACAGCTTCACGTGCCTCCTCGCCGGAACCCTAGCCCTTCGCCGGAACCCTAACTGCAAAACAGACAAGGGTGAGCGCACCTTTGCCTCTCGTGGCAAAGGCCCTCCGATGCCTAAGTTAGTATCACGTACTAGCAGAAAAACCCTAATTATCAGTAGGTAAATAACTCGATTGCAGTAGACTGCGTACCTTTTTCCTCTAGGTTTACCTTGTATTTATAGATATCCACTTACTTGCTCTTCAAGCATCCTCATTACACGGATCTAGAACACCACATGTTCGGCAACTATTTGCACCTGTTCGGTAATGCCTCCCTACAGCCCATTCCTTTACGGAACCTCCTAGAGTATTCCCTCTGCTCCAGCACTTGATTGGAGTTCTTCCCTTGTTCGGCTATCTCATCGCCGAACAACTACTTGGACCAACGTCCTCTCAGGAGCTCTCCTCCTGTTCGGCCCTCTTGGACCAGGAACAGACTACTTGGACCAACAACTTCACATGTCACTGGTCCTTTATCAATCTCTTGGTCCAATAACTTCTCATGTTTACTGGACCTTGACCCCATACAGACTTCCTGGACCAATGACATTTCATATCACTGGTCCATATTGCCGACCACCGGCTTGCACGACGACTATCCCCATCATATTTACACCATGGTTCCACGTACCACGTGTTCGGGCCCTGTTTGGCCTAATTCGGGAATACCTCCCTACAATTGCTCCCCAGCTTTACTCGTTATTTATTACCCAAATGAGGAGCAAAGCTCTTAAGGACCGAGCTGATTCGTCCTGTTTCTGCACCTTTATTCGTGGCACATATCTTACTTCCCATATTTAGATGCAAACAGATGTTTTCGTGAAACGAGACGCACAAACGGCTTCCGGGGTGACATTTCACGTACGTCACCCTACTAACTTGGGTACTCAGGGAATCTCGTCCCTAATGCAGACCCACATTTTGTTTTGCTAAGTTCACTCATTTTTCAGCAAATCTTTTTGCACTCTTGCTAAGTTTGTTCGTACTTAGCATTGACCCTAGGTCATTCCGTATCTTCGCATTTTCTTGGTATTCAGTATTTGCTTTGGCCCAAAATTTTCTCGTACTTCAGCGAATTCCCAGCAATACTCTAGGAGTACTCGTACTCGTCCCAATTCTTGGCCGAACATGGTTGCTTCAGGCATTCGATGCCAAGACCTAGGTCTCCTTTGCACCCAACCTATCTCGGGCTCAGCTTGTAGCCAAGGCTTTAAGTTTTGTCGATTTTTGGCATTCCTTACTGCCTTGGCCTAAGCATACTCATTTTTAGCCAATCCATTGTCGTGTCTAGGTTTATGTCGTACCTAGCTTATCTCAGGCTTTGCTCGCATCATAGCAATGTTTGTTGCTCGGGCCCCAAACTTTTTCGTGCTTGGGTCTTTGTCTGACAATCTTCGCTTGTCATGATTCAAGCAATGTTCGCTGCTCGGGCCTCAAACTTTTTCATGTTCGGGTCTTAGTTTGTGCACGACGCACCCATATCCTAAGTTGTTTCGTACTTAGCTTCCTTTTAGTATTATTCATATCTTTTGGCCTAAGTGTCTTCGTACTTAGACAACCGTTGCTTTCGGACTAAGTGTATTCATACTCAGTAAGTCTTCAGCAATATTCATTGCTATAACCTAAGTTTTCTCGCACTTAGCAATATTCTGAGTTCAATCATACTCGATTGGATTTCGGCACCCTTCATGGTCTTGGCCGAAGTTTATTCGCACTCAACCGGATTCTGAGTTTGATCGTACTCAACGAATATTTCTGATGAATGCTCTTTGCTCCCCAGCATGGAGGCAAAGTGTCCTCAGCATGTTCTTGCCAGGACCGTACTTGGAGGCAAAGTGTCCTCAGCATGTTCTTGCCAGGACCGGACAAGTACAATATTCGTGCTGGAAACAATTTCTTTCGAGCAATTTTATTCATAATTCTACCGAAGCAACTCGTAGCTTAAGAGAAATGTTGAACACTACCTCTTCTGTAAGTAATCCCATTACTTGACGTTATTTTGACTGATGGCCCTTCGTGGCCAGAATATAACGTGCTCGGACGCCGATCGCAGCTGCCCAAATTTCGTGTGAGCTTCTTAAGTATTTCATATCTATCGACCTTATGTATCTCATACATAAGCTTAAGTTTTTCATTCTTAGATACTTCCGTGTCTGTACTTAGCAACTCTCAAGCATAGTCGTCGTTCGCGCGCGACTCAATCTCGTGCTTGTTCATGCACATACCCTAGTTTCGTGTGTTTATTCATACACATCTAAGCATTCGTACGTAGTCGGGCTTGTGTGTTCCTTCATACACCTCAATCGAACTCAATCCCTACCGGATCTATTTACAGACCTAAACCCTTCGTGCCTGGCCAATTTCGTGCGTTCATTCATACACACTTTTTGTACTGTGTTTGCTCACCCAAGTGTTTCATACTTGACAGACTCCTAAGTGTATTCATACTTTAGATAAATTTGCATATTCTCGTATGCTCCCCAAGTTCCTCGTACTTGGAATTATGTGCATATTCACGTATGCAACTCAAATGTCTCGTACTTGGGTATATTCTGAGTTAGATCATACTCAATCAAATTCTGGCATTATTCATTGCCATGGCCTAAGTTTATTCATACTTAGCCAAATTTGGAGTATAATCATACTCCATCGGATTTTGGCATTACTCATTGCCATGACCTAAGTTTATTCATACTTAGCCAAATTTGGAGTATGTTCGCTCCATTGAATTTTGGCATCACTCATTGCCATGGCCTAAGTTTAATCATACAAAGCCAAATTTGGAGTATAATCGTACTCCATCGGATTTTGGCACTATTCATTGCCATGGCCTAAGTGTATTCATACTTAGCCAAATTTGGAGTATGTTTGCACTCCGTTGAATTTTGGCATTGTTACCGCGTTCCCATCCAAGTCTTTGAGGCGATAAGCTTCAATCTCAGCTATCTCTGTAACCTTGTATGGTCTCTCCCAATTCGGGCCAAGCTTCCCATTCATGGGATCTCATGCAAAAACTTTCTTAGTTTCTTAGCCTTCAGTATTTTGGGCACTTCGTAGCCCGACCAACAAGCCTTTGTATTCTACCAAATTATTCAAAGCACTGAGCTTTAGCTGAACAACCAGTTCTAGCATCACAACCATAGGAGAGCATATCATTGCTCTGCATGAGTTGCCTAGCAGATTCAGACTGCTCCTTAGGATTGCCTAGCAGATTCAGACTGCTCTGTGCAATCGCCTAGCAGGTTCAAACTGCTCCTTAAGATCGCCTAGCAGATTCGGACTGCTCTGCGCTGCTACCGAGCAGATTCAGACTGCTCCTTAAGATCGCCTAGCAGATTCGGACTGCTTTGTGCAATTCACCTAATAGGTATAGGTTGCTCTTTGCGATCGCTTAGCAAATTCGGATTGCTCTGTGCTGCTGCCTAATAGATTCAAATTGCTCAGCGCGGTCGCCTTGCAGGTTCATACTGCACTGCGCTGCGCGGCTGTAGAGCAGATTTTGACTGCTACTTAGGATTGCCTAGCAGATTCGGACTGCTCTGTGCAATCGCCTAGCAGGTTCAGACTGCGCTGCTATCGAGCAGATTCAGACTGCTCCTTAAGATCGCCTAGTAGATTCGGACTACTCTGCACTTCTGCCTAGCAGGTTACGACTGCTCCGTGTGGACACCTAGCAGATTCGAACTGCTCGGTATGATTGCCTAGCAAGTTCAGATTGCTCTTCGCGATCACCTAGCAGATTCGGACTGCTTTGTGCAATTCGCCTAACATTTTTAGATTGCTTCGTGAGAACGCCTAGCTGATTCAGACTACTTTACGCGATCGCTAAGCAGATTTGAATTGCACTACGTGATCTCCTAGCAGATTCAGACTGCTTTGACCTCCATCTCGGCATCTTGATTTGCTCCCCCAATCCTAGGAGCATACAATACTGAAGGACTTGCTCATGGCCCTACTCAATGCTTTCTCCTTTAGCACCAGGTAAAGAAGGTGTCCTCTCCTTTTCCCTCTTAGATCATCCTCCATTCGTGGAGTCTTTACGCTTCCAGAATTGAACCAGCGAGTGACTCGTACCCGCCAAGCCATTCCTTTACTCCTCCAGCGGCTTTTTCGGAGCCTGCAGTGGCGTTTTGTCACGACCCCCTCAAGACCATGCGTGTTCTTTAGGTCGTATGGCTCTTCTTTCATCATGGTTTCAATGGGAATTCTATCGTTTCCCACAGACGGCGCCAATTGTAAGGGGAAAAAAAATCCGCTTAGTGCTAACTCTAGCTTTTTGGTAAACAGCTTCACGTGCCTCCTCGCCGGAACCCTAGCCCTTCGCCGGAACCCTAACTGCAAAACAGACAAGGGTGAGCGCACCTTTGCCTCTCGTGGCAAAGGCCCTCCGATGCCTAAGTTAGTATCACGTACTAGCAGAAAAACCCTAATTATCAGTAGGTAAATAACTCGATTGCAGTAGACTGCGTACCTTTTTCCTCTAGGTTTACCTTGTATTTATAGATATCCACTTACTTGCTCTTCAAGCATCCTCATTACACGGATCTAGAACACCACATGTTCGGCAACTATTTGCACCTGTTCGGTAATGCCTCCCTACAGCCCATTCCTTTACGGAACCTCCTAGAGTATTCCCTCTGCTCCAGCACTTGATTGGAGTTCTTCCCTTGTTCGGCTATCTCATCGCCGAACAACTACTTGGACCAACGTCCTCTCAGGAGCTCTCCTCCTGTTCGGCCCTCTTGGACCAGGAACAGACTACTTGGACCAACAACTTCACATGTCACTGGTCCTTTATCAATCTCTTGGTCCAATAACTTCTCATGTTTACTGGACCTTGACCCCATACAGACTTCCTGGACCAATGACATTTCATATCACTGGTCCATATTGCCGACCACCGGCTTGCACGACGACTATCCCCATCATATTTACACCATGGTTCCACGTACCACGTGTTCGGGCCCTGTTTGGCCTAATTCGGGAATACCTCCCTACAGAAGTGATTTTATTTAATAAACCCTAGTACTTGTTGAAAGATTAACTCTATTATCCAATGGGTAATAATTCTCCTAACTTTTATTGACTAATGGTTAAAGAAGCAAAGTATATATATATATATATATATATAGATGTATTGACCAAGTATACAAAAGTACATAGTACTACATGACCTCACTAGAATTTCCAAGTCAAAATTCCCTAATAAACTAAGTCTAATTGACACATGTCCCTTATAATACTATATTGGGGTACATAGAATCCTAGGGTAAGATATCATATCCATTTCTTTAATCTATTAGGTACATGGCATATTGTAGACACCCCAATTTGGACTTGTCAAAATTCCTTGATTTGTGGCCCGGAGGCTCCCCGATGATGAATTTGGATCAAAACAAGCTTTGTACCGATCGAGACTTTGCTCCTTGAAAGATTTGAAAAGTGAATAAAAATGGTCAAAAGCATTTCCAAGCGCTTGGGAGCAGTCCCGAGCGCTCAAAATCATTTTCCAAAACCTCTGGCCTGGCTCACTCTCGAGCGCTCAAGAGTGAGGTCCCAAGCGCTCGAGACTGCTCCCGAGCGCTCGAGACTGATGTGTTGCCCAATGGATGGCAGTATCACCCACTATCCATGCAACTCATCATTACCACCATCTTGAGCCGGCTGATGATTCAGTCAACACTCAACCTCTGGTGGCAGAGATCTTTAGGCCAAGGATTTTCCCATTTAAAAAATGTTTTATTCAAATCCATTTGATTTTGAAAACCATAGGTTATTTTGCCTATAAATATAACTGGTCTTCAGCTGAACCAGGGGCTGCGAAATTTCCTCTCTCTAGGAACCCCCTTCTCTCTCTCTCTCTCTCTCTCTCTCTCTCTCTCTCTCTCTCTTGTTCAAAGCAAGAACTTCCCAAAACTCAAACTCCAACTTCAAACTTCAAACTTCAAAAGCTTTCAAAAGATCATCAAGGAAAAGGGCAAGAAATCCAGAACATTCTCTGCTTCTGGTCTCTTGTGTTTTCCACTCTGCAGTCATATTTCAAAATTATTCCAAAGAGCAAAGTTCAAGTAAAAGGTAGAAATCTTTAACTTTGATCACAAACAAAGAGGCTGTTCTTCCCTTCTGAGGGGGGTCTCTCAACCTGACCCAGTCTTCAATACTCATTACAACAAAAAAGGTCTATGACGACGAAAAAAATTCCTCGCCAAAGAAGCCAAATTCGTGGCTAAAGCTTTTGGCGATGAAAAATTTCATCGCCCCATTTCGTCGTCTTTTGTTTCACGCGGAAGGGGTGCCACCCTTTAGCGACGAATTTTTTCGTCGTCAAATGTACATTTTGCCGACGAAATTTATTTTCGTCGCCAAAAACACCCAAACTCGAAATATACTTTCCACTTTGCTGTTGCACAGACTCGAACTCGAGACCCATGGGTTCTTAAACAGCAACTGCAACCGCTCAGCCAACCAACCCTTTGTTGATAGTTATGCAAAATCAAATATATATAGACGTTTTTTGAGAATTTTCAAACTAACCAATGTGTGAAATATATGTAATATACACAGATAATAGAATTATTTATTTCAAATAAATTTTTTTTTCTAAATTTTTTAAATTTTTTTTAAGAATTGGCGACGAAAAATTAATTTCGTCGTCAAATTGTACCAATTGGCGACGAAAAATTAATTTCCTCGCAAAAATGTCCCATTCGACGACAAATTTCTTTTTTTCATCGCCAATAGGTAACATTTGGCGACAAAATTCAATTTTCTCAAAAAAAAGTCCCATTTAACGACGAAATTCGATTTCCTCGCCAAAAAGTACCATTTGGCAACGAATTTTGGATTTCGTCGCCAGTTTTCGTCGTGATAGACCATTTTTGTTGTAGTGACTGGGTGCATGGTTGGGAGACCTTAGTGTAAAAACAAGAGCAATGGGGTACAAAAAAACGTTTTATCAAAACCCTTACTGGAAACACTCTCGAGCGCTCGAGAGTGCTCCCGAGCGCTTAGGACTGTTCCCAATTTCATGCATGGTTCTTTGTCACAGAGTAGGCTGGGAATGAGGTGCACTCTTAAGTGAAATGGTTTTATTTTGGCATGCATGCACAGGAAATCATTTTCCATAAAACAGAAGTGTATCTTACAAATTTCATGTAAGAACAAGGTTTTCCAAAGTCAAAAATGAGATTTTCTCTTGTTAAATACCTAGACAAGTGTGACTGCATGATAAAATGATTTCATTTTCCATTTGAGAGCAAGCTGACATGCAGCTCACTCCCAAGCGCTCTGAACCATTCCCGAGCGCTCGGGAGTGTATGCATTCCATCTTCCCAGTCCGCTGTGTTCTCTGATTTCTGCATGCATAAGTGTAGCCTGTTGCTCTTTTAAGTTTGTAGATCTAATCTTGTCAAGGCAGGGATGCATGATCTGAAAGATTGAAGGCTTAGCTCAGTCTTTCAAGTCCTCTGATGAGCTAGTAGTGTACTTAATAACATTTCAGTTCCCATTTTAGCATTATATTCTGTCTGTGCTAACAAAGTTTTGCAGGTTGAGAGTGTCAGCACTCCCAAGCGCTCGGGACCACTCCCGAGCACTCGAGAGTGAATACAGTAACAGGGCTGCATTTTCAGTTATCTTGTATTTTGCATGGCCATTTCACCCTCTACTGTACACATGCACAGTATACACCTCTTATTTGGTATAACTGTGGATATCTGCTAGTTGTTAAATGAAACAAAACCCCTTTTAAAAATCCCACAAACGTTTAGTAGAGACCGATTTCGAATCGGGCAAGGGGGATGCCGTAAAACCCTTCCCCCCTCGTAACATGGCTTCCGGACCCTCAAAACGATCTTTGGTTTTCAATTCAAATCAATGGTTTTCAAAACAAAACGATATCTCGGGTGATATACCATAAATCCGGGTGGCGACTCTTCAAATTCAAAAACAAATGATTTTTCGAATCGATCCAAAACGGCACGAGGCGCGCGATTTTCCAAATTGGGCCGCCTCGATCTCAACCAGGGGCTGTGGTAGCCCATAGTGGCGACTCCGCTGGGGAACGTTTAATTGATACTTAAGGAAAAGTTGGTTGTTGATAAAACGGCCCGCTTTCCTTGAATATCAATTAAATTTGTGAGCCAAGCTTGAAAAACGTTTGTGGGATTTTCAAAAGGGATTTTGTTTCATTGTCTATTTCTTGTATATATATCTTGTGCAGCCCCGCTGTTGTGTTTCGGCAATCCTACCCGGCTTGCCGGTGATGGGGAATCCCGGAATGCTCAGCAACCCTCGACCGTGATGAGTCATCTCTGCCGTTTGTACCATTGTTGGGTGTACGCTCAATAATGGGAGGTATACTTTGACTCTAGTCCGGGGAACCCCTCTTCAAGCCAAAACTGGCCTTTATACATGCGTAGAAAGCAATAGACCCTTCCAAAACTAGGACAGGGACCCACAGGGTAGGATTATATGCTATATCCTGCCTACATGATTACTGCGTTCTCCATCTCACCATGCATCTCATCCATGTCATGCCGTCATGCTGTCTCTTCAATTTCAAGTCATGTACTCCTTAGACTCGATCGCGCGGTCTATAGAAGGTTGCCGAAGCCCGATGATGAGTCGTGCACTCTGGTGTACGTTGTCTAAACTACATGAGTCCTTAGAACAATGAGACTTTGGGAAGTCAGAATATACTAAGTCCTTGACTAATGCCTAATCGAAAATTCAGCGGAGAATAAGGAGTAACAAGGAAACGACGCCGTGATGCCACTTTACTTACACCACTCTGGCTAATGGCACCATGTCACTGACACCACTCTAGTTGTGGTATCACGTCGTCTATACTAAGTTATTCCAAGTTCAAAATTGAAACTTCGAACGAGGACTAGTTGAATACTTAGCTCATTTTGACATCTCTTAGAATTTGTCATTCTGAACAAAGGATACACCCTAAAAGAAATTCTGAGGAATTAGGCAACCTTCGAAAGACCGTAATCTTATCCCGCTTGCACATCGCACCTTGCATCTTATACCGTCCGCTTTCTTTCGTGTCTTGTGTAGAACTCTTAGACTCGCTCGCGGAGCCTGTTTAGGATTGCCTGGACCGATGATGAGTCGTGCTTTTTAAAGGCACGTTGTGGGAATTAATTAGTCCTAGGAACGACGAGGTTTTGGGGATATCAAAATTCATTAAGTCTTCAATACATTTTTTTTCAATCATGGATTCAATGAAAATTAACGAAACAATTAGGCTACAATGCCGTGATACCCACACCACCCAGGTTATAGTGCGAAGTCACTTTACACTGCTTAGGCTAATGGCGCCATGCCACTTACGCCGCCCCGGTTACGGTATCATGTCATTTACACTAAATGATTTTTGAAACCAGAATAGAAATTTCGGCTAAAAAATGTTAAAGACTTAATTTGTCTTGATATCTCCCAAATCTTGTCAATCCTAATCAAAGGATACACATTCAAAAGAATCTCTGAGGACTAAGGCAATCCTTCATAGGATGTCATTTCTTGAGTCAGGGTTTAGGAGACCATAAATCCATGGAGTTTGGGATAACTCCGGTGTTTGCCGTGCCCGAACGGCTTCCTCTAGTTCAGTCTAGCCTTAAGTGCATCTTCCAACAGTCTTATTGCTCTGTCTCGGATGGTCTTAGATAAGGAGATTGGCTCTGATTCCCAACGTGCGGAATTTAACCTGCCTGACAACAACCTACCCGTGACTGTTGGAATTATTTGTAAAGTTTGATCCCTTGAGTCGACGATGACAACATGTTATTAACAATTCTTTTATTCATACACATTTTTCAATAAATCACAACAGGGGCACATTCTGAGTTCGTTTTCGTTTGCTTTACTGTCAGTACTGGGCCACCCATCCTACACAAAGCCATACCACCTTCTCCAACCACCTCAAAATGACAGGGCAAGTAGAGCTGGTTGAGCTGAAAAGGGCTGTAGAGGAAATGAGTTGAAAAATGGATGAGCAGAAGGCTCTATTGCAAGGGCTGATTGACATTTTCACCTCCGCCATGTCGAATCCAGATCTGGGACTGAATGCTGGTAAGGCCAGGATCAAAGAAACTCCACAAACCTACCACCCTCCAGCCGCCGGAGTCAAGCCACGATAAGAAGTGAAGCTCTCTCACATGCTCAAAGACTTGGTCGAATTCCATGACACCAAGAATCGCTCAAAGGAAGGTACTAGATCCTTGCCTAAAACTAGTGCTAAAAGGCAGGATGTGCACAACCCCAAAGGCATGAGAGCATCATGCAGTGTCGAGGCAAGCAGTGTCTTCGCCAGAGGCCCACTTGGCACCACTTTGAACCCTCAACCCAGCTGCAAAATCCCACCAAGGTTCCTCTCCCGCTTTCCGGTCCCTTTGTCTTTGGTTTATGAGAGACTCCTCGAAGCCGGTCTCATCCAGCCGCTCCCTCCAACTCCCCTACCTCAGAAGCTCTCGTCGTCCCACAACCCAGACGCCTATTGTACCTATCACCAATGTACCATCCATTCCACTAATAGCTGCGTCCGTCTCCGCCACAAAATCCAAGATCTCATCGATGATGGAACCATCTCACCTCCAATTCCAAACCCAAGTTCTGCTGTGGGAAATTATCCTCTGACCTTTGAGGAGTTCAAGGTCGGCCAGGTTAGTGACTTGATGGGACATGGTTCCTTTGGACGACTTCTGAGCAACCAAACCATCAACAGCAATGGCATCAAAATCGATCCCCTCCAGTGCATTATCGACAATTGGTTGCCAGAGCCCGTTGTTCCAACCCCTAATATGCTCAGTGCCTTAGCTGTAAGCTCTAAGCCAACGCAGAACCTGAGGGTGGATCAGAATCAGAATGATGCCTGAGATAGTGTGAAAGGACTGGAACCATCCCAACGCCGGACCTCAGATCTGAAGAAGAATGGCGAATGCAGTGCAGCCAATCCATGGATGGAATTTCTCATGAGTTTGGAAAGCTTTTAAGTTTCGAGTCAAGTCTTTGTCTTTCAATTTCGAGTTAGTTTGTACTTTGGGTCTTTCATGCTTTCGTGTCTGTATGTCTTCAAATTCAAGTTTGTGGTCAAAAAAGAAAAACCAAAAAGAGAGTCAGTTTCGTAGGCCTGAACTACGTTATGACCTGATTCCTTTGCAAGAAGGATACGTAGGCAGCCTTATCCCAAGGCCTGGTCATGTTCATTCGAGTCGATCCCAAAATTCGGTCACGATCTTTCAAGTCAATGTCAAGCTTGTGTCGAAATTGTGATAATAAACTCGCGTTTTGTGATAATCCCTTAACTTGGAATTGTTTTTCACCATCAATTGAGGAATCAAGACACGAGATAATTTGCCCTTGCAAGAAGAAGAATTTCATGGGACCACTCCCTGATGCCGTCAAGAAGCAACGCCCTGGCTCGAGAAAAAGCTCGCTAGATCAAAACCTCAAATTGTGATCTAGGCAAAGTTAGAGCACACAAATCTCTTAGCTTGCATCTAGGATCCAGTTATCAAGTTGTGCAATTCAAAAAGAAGAAAGGCATTCTTTTCTTTTATCACACGCTTGAAGATATATATCCATTGATAACCCCCTTTGAGCCTAAACCAATTTATTTGAAAGAACCCAGCTAGGCAGCTATCCCCCACACTGGGGTGAAATGAGGAGGACAGATGTGCCAAACACCTGGTTATCATCGGCGCATCAGAATTCAAAGCGTGAAAGTGCCAAATACATGGGTACAGTGAGATGCAAAACATCGAAGAAAAATCAGAGAAAACTCAAAATCAACGAAAGTACCAAACACATTGGCACAACAAAAGGCAAAGCAAACCAAGTGAAAGAAGGCGCCCATCAAAAGCAAAAAGGGCATAAAATATTCAAGATGGCAGCTAGCTCTCGAAACCCAAGGAAAATGAAAATTTTTGGGCCGATTATCCTTTCTTTGTCAAGCCAAACCTTGGCCACGTTACAACCCGAATAAAGTCCTGTCAGATTGAAAAACACATCTTGATAACAAAAATCCTGGACAATAGGAGAAAACAAGAAGGAGCGCCAAGGCATTTTGTGAATCTTGCAAAATTTCAACCTGGGGCATGGTTCTTGGTAAAATCCTCGTGTTTTGATAAAGCAAGATCAATTTCAAAGCCCCGAATGGGAAAATCATCGAAACTTGATTTTATCATGACAATTTCAAACATCAAATCCTCAAGTAATCAAGCCACTCGTCCAGCCAAAACAAACTCCTCGTCCAGTCTGGTTCATCATTGAGAGTCAATCCTCTGATAAAGGGTCTTTCTTGTCCTTCGAGTCATCTATGCCTTGTCCAAATTCACACAAGGTCATCGGTCTAGTCAAGTCACATTGATCTTAAGGTCCCAACTCGTGAGAGAAACTCCAATACATGGAAGAACCCGCACTTGTGCTCATGACAAAATTGGTTGCTGAAACTATCAGTGGAATCAAGGAAAAGAATCAGAACTAAGGACTGTCACTCACTGGAGCACATCAGCCCAATGCCATCAATCACTGCAAACGTACAGCCGACCTCAAGACTGGGGCATGCATGCTCAAAGCTCAAGCCCTGATCAAAGTCAACCTCAAACCAGCTCCAGCGCAAGCCCTGGCTCCAGCTCAAACCCAATTTCCATCCAAAGACAGATTCCGTCCCAGATCCCAAGGTCCTGAAAATACCAGCCCGCTGATCAAAAACAGTAAAGCAGAAGGGATACTTAGACATGTCCTTTGTTTTTCAAAAAATAAAAATAAAAGTAAAAAAAATACCATCGTTGTTGTCAAACGTCGAAACACGGGTCTTACTTTCTGGTCTCGACCTCTTATGGTCACCTTCATCTAGCATATTTGTCGACATGTCTGCTTGGCATGCTACCTTTCGGCATCATCCTGCGGCACACCTTTCAAGCAACAGGGGATTGCAGACAGCAGAAGTCCCGAGCGCTCGGGAGTGAAGACCCAAGCGCTCGAGAACACTCTCGAGCGCTCGAGAGTGCTGCTGTTTCAAATAGAAGTGTTGGTCTAGGTTTTCATCACCCTTTCTTCCTCTTTATTGATTGTGTAGTCGTCAGCTATTTCCACTTGATTGAATAGTGATACTAAGGAGATTCCATCGAGTGGATCATCGTATTCTCCTTCCATTCCGTCAAAGTCACTTTCCCCTTTGCTTGTTCTTCTTCATTACTTTTGTCAGACATGTCGGGATCGATCACTTCTGATTGATTGGACTCATTGTTTTCTTCCTCCTCCATCATGAAACATTCGTCCTCCTCTGGGAAGGTAAAGGTTGGCTTGGTTTGGTTGTTTTGGACAATGTATTGGCCAGGATTGTATGTGGGGTTGTGAGGTAGGTTTATGAGATCAATGTTTCGGGGTGGTGGTTCAGCATTGTGAGTAGGAAGCGGATTGGCTTGCACATCAGGTTTTGGAAGTTTTATAGTTCGGCTATCAATGAGATCTTGAATGTCATGGCGGAGACGCATGCGGTTATCTGTTTCATGCCTAGGGTGTTGGTGGTAGGCGCACTGTTTGTTAGGATCATGGTTTGGGCCATAGGGTGGCTGAGGAAGTGGTTTGTTTAAAGGTTTGAGATGCCCCTAATGGCTCAGAATGGCTAAGGCTTGAGATGAGGTCATGTAAAGATGGTCAAAGTTGCAACGGGGCGATTTGAGCTTTGGGATGAGCTAATTTGAAAAGGGTCTTGTGGTAAGATTGAGTTAAGGGTGTTGACGGAGGCAGGAGATGTACGGGTTGTGAAGGTTTTCTTGGGTGGAGGAGTTTCTTCTTTCCCAATGAGGCCTAGCTTGATCCTCTCTTCAATCTGCAGCCCAGTAGCCTGCAGGCGCTTGAAATTAGTGATAGTCTGAGTGTAAATGTGCGTGAGGTACTTGGGCTGCAAACTCTTGACAACTATTCTCACTTGATCTTCCTCAGAGGGGCGATTCTTCATCTTGGCGGCTTTTTCTCTCTATCTAGCCACAAAGGTTGCAAAGTCGTTGTTTGATTCCTGCTTAATCGTTTCCAAATCTCGAGTTGTTAACTCAATTTGGATTTTGTATGCATATTGCTTGACAAAAGCATTGGCAATTTCTGGCCAAGTATGATAGTGCACAAACTCCAAAGTGAGAAACCAATCAAGAGCGCTTTCAGTAAGAGTCCTTTGAAATAACTAAACAATGAGCTCATCATCCAAGCCCATTGGCTTCAGAGTGTTGATGATATGGCGGACATGGCTAGTGGGATTGCCAGTTCTATTGAACTTCTCAGGTAGTTGAGAATCTGGAAAAAGGCAGAGTCCTTCAAAATCTAGAATTTGGTCCCCTTGTGAACGGGCCAGAGTACATTTGATCTCCTTGACTTGTTTTGGCCAATTCAGGGTTTTCTGCCAATACCACTTCTTGAGGATTCTCATCTTCCACCGATTTCTCTTCGTTCTCAGCATCTCTTGCTGCTTTCTCTGCTGATAAGGTAGCGACTTTGAGCTTGGTGATTAGCAATGATGGCGTCGTTATCTGCCATGAGAGTGAGAGGATTACTTGATAAAGCTTAGGATTTGGTAGATGATTGAGTTTGTTGAGGAGATGACCGCGGAGTCCCTGAAAGTAGCAGTGTAAGTGTTTTGGCCAGTGAGGGTGACAGACGAGACGGCTGCAAGGACCTCTGTTTGGCGTGACTTCGGGTGTTGTAAGAGTATAAAATTGGCTGTGGTTGCTTCTTTGTTTTACTTATTGTGTCTGCTTTGAAAAGTAGAGTACCTGTAAGTCAGTACTTGGCTTGTGTAGGGTTAGGATTTAGGCTGAAAATCCCAACCCTTCTGCACAGAAAAAGTTATTTACAACAACAGATGATACAAGGTGTGAGGAAGGACTTGGAAGTGAAAATGCAAGTAGGTTCCTTGCCTGTAGGTTCCTGTCTTAGTTTGATAAGTTCTATGGCTTTCTAAAACATGCAAGGTTTTGGTAGTCTCAGGGTGCTCCGTTGTCAAAGGGCACCAGTCCTTTCACCAGCCCATCATAGGCGGTGATTGGGTGATTCCCTTTTGATATACCACTAGGTACGAGTGACTGTGGAGTTTGCTGGAACCCCCAACATAGCCCGTGTCATGCCGGGATATCAGGTGAACTCAACGGGTTGCCCGCTCGATGCATATGATAAATGAATTAAACAAGGCATGTATTAGTCTTATGTTGAACTTTCTGGTTATGACTCTTATGTCCCCAGCGGAGTCGCCAAAAACTGTAGACACCTCCCAAGCGGGGCATCGCCATACAGATTGATCACGTTGTGTTTAATCGATTGGTTGCTCACTTCATAAACCAAAATCATGGACATTCCCATGGCTAGGAACATCGCCACACGATAACGGTTATCATCAAATAGAGTCGCCACCCAGTTTATTAAAACTGGGAAAATAGATAGAGATTCTGGATACGGGAGCCAAAAGTACAATAAGGGGAAGGTGTTAGGCACCCCTCTTTGCCCAGTCGTGAGACTGGCCCATAATCATTCAACATAGGACGTATAGATGCTTTATTTAATTCTAACACATAGTCTGTTTAGTTATTCCTTTAAACAGTAAGCAAAGTGAGCCAGTGCGATAAACGAGAATGCATCAGAAAGCAGAAAAACAAACAAATGTCCCAGGGAGATGGATCTCGCGGCCGGTGAATAGATGTCATGGCCGAGAGATCCTCCTGGTTTGATGTACCGGCCGAGGGATCGAAGCCCCGGTCGGTGTTCTTCCTCACACCAGACAGAAAGATTAATGAATAATCAAAACGCTATAGTTAATCAGAAAAGCAATAAATTAAGACAAACCAGAGGCCGTTGGGCCTCACCACCTTGATCCCTCAGTTGCTTGATTGCTTTGGATTGAGTGTGATTGACTGATTGCTTGATCGAGAACCCTAGAGTTAGGGTTTGAACTTCGGGGTTTGATCGCCGGATTGACGGCTGCCTTCGGAAGGTTAGGGCTTTTGGAGTATGGGATTGAGAGAGTATTTGTGCAGAGTTTCGAGGTTTGATTGAGTGTGTAGGTATCTCAATTTCTGTGTGTTTAATTCGGAGCCCAAAGGCCCCTTTATATAGGCATAGGGATGACTCACTCCGGCCAATCAAATCACGAGATGGCAATTGCAATTGCAATGCATCTCTAACTCTACGTCGTGATCTCCGAACGTAGCCCGAACGCATCGGGAAGGTAGTGTAGTTGGATCAAACCAAACGTCTGACAGAACGTTCGAGAGTCTGGAAAAAGGTCGATCTGGCGGCCGAGCAAAGGATGTCGCGGCCGTGGAATGGATGTCTCGGCCGAAGGATAGATCTCGCGGCCGAGGGATTGATCTCTCAGGGAGATTTTGCTGGCAACAGGTTGCTCGGGTGAGGGATTGATGTTGTGGCCGTTAGATCGATGTCACGGCCGTCAGATGGATTCTCCTAGGCTTCTGTATTTCTGTTTGAAAGGCTGTATAGCTTTGAATTGGGTCCTCTAAGTGGTCAAAGTTCTCACCGAAAGTCCTAAGGTCCTCAAAGAAGCAATCAGCAATCATTGTATCCATTTCATCATCGGGATTGTCCTAAGGTGGGACTTGAAATAATCGTTAGGCCAAATTGGGGTGTCTACATCGCTATCTTTCTATCGTTGGTGTCATGATTTTCTGTGTTTCTCCTACGCGACTCATTGTAGACCGTGTCATCAATCTTTCACTTTATTAACACTTCCAAAATCATTTCAAAAATCACATTTTTAACAAACCCAACCTCGGTTCCGCCGCGTCGGGTTCCCGAGTATCCTCACAATGGTTCCGCTGCGCCGGGTTCCCATTGGCACACACCTAACCTCGATTCCATCGCGCCGGGTTCTCGAGTATCCTCATAATGGTTCCGCCGTGCCGGGTTCCCATTGGCACACCAAACACACCATACTCCCATAATGACTCCATTCTTAGTCATTATGTAGTTTCAAAAATATTTTACGCACGCACACACACCACACAATGGGCAAGTCCGGCCACATTGCGGTTTTCAAAAACACACCTTGTCTTTAACACACCCTAGGTGTCATGTTTCTAATTCTTCTCGATTTTTGTATCTCGTCATCATGCATAGACTCCGCGGCAGGACTTTTCATGTAATCATAGTAATCTTGAAACTAAACTAGCAAGATCATTCAACTCTATATTAAATAGCATGCTCACTTTATCACAACATCATGCTCAACATTTAATCATATAAGGTAGAGCATAGTGCCACATGGACGGACACCATTGGAGTGGTAAACCACTTATGCTTTATCAGCAACAAGTAGACAAGTAATCACATAATCATGCTCATATTCATTCGAATATCAACATATGAATACTTAAAGTTAAACTACGAACATTATCTTTTAAAATTCATTCTACCTTTTCAAAAGTTCGAAACAACATAGGTTTATTGAAATTCTACGCATACTATACGCTATACTTAGAGTTTAGGAGGTATAGGAAAATCCTACCGTTCTTCTTGGCGGTAGTGACGACTATGGAAGAAAGAAGGTACGTCGGCATTCGGACGGAGTAACTTCCTACGGATGGCTTCCGGTAGCTTCGAAAGAGAAAGGTTTCTCTCGAAACTAGATCTTGACTAATACTACTAAAACTTTTGGATCGATAGCGTGGTGGAGTGGCGGTTTAGTGGCGGCCTTGGATGAGTTTCTTGAAGAATTTGGGAAGAATTTCATGAACAAGCAAGAACACTAATCTTTCTAGAGAGAGAAGTTGTAGAATGAATGGTGTGAGTTGGAATGGGAAGGAATGGGTGCTATTTATAGCCAAAGGGTGGCCTATTATCCAAGAGACAATTTTTCCCTTAACATTTGTTATCCAATGGTTAATAGAATGACTAGATTTGATTTGGTACCTTTAGGTACTATATAATCCATCAAGATTTTCAAGTATCAAATAAAATATAAGGCCAAGATTTTCTTATTTAAATAATTCAAGAAGTACTAGTACTTATATATTTATTAGTATACTTAGAATCTAGGAAAGTAAATACTTTAAGTTTATAAGTACATGGGAAATCTAGGAAGTGATTTTATTTAATAAACCCTAGTACTTGTTGAAAGATTAACTCTATTATCCAATGGGTAATAATTCTCCTAACTTTTATTGACTAATAGTTAAAGAAGCAAAGTATATATATATATAGATGTATTGACCAAGTACACAAAAGTACATAGTACTACATGACCTCACTAGATCTTTCAAGTCAAAATTCCCTAATAAACTAAGTCTAATTGACACATGTCCCTTATAATACTATATTGGGGTACATAGAATCCTAGGGTAAGATATCATGTCCATTTCTTTAATCTATTAGGTACATGGCATATCTAATTAAACTAATAAGTCCTAGTACTAGGTAGAAAGACTAGCTTATTATCCAATGAATAATATTTACCCTAACTTTTATTATCTAAGGGTCAAAGATGGAAGGTACTATATATATATATATATATATATATATGAATATAAGTACAATGACTCATGGTGAATCTATTAAACTAATAGATCTTGTACTAGTAGAAAGACTAACCTATTGACCGATGGGTAACAATTCTCCTAATATTTACTATCCAATGGATAAAGATGGAAAGTACTATGCTTGCATAATGTATATATGTAAGTACAATGACTCATGGTGAATCTATTAAACTAATTGGTCTAGTACTTGGTGGCAAGACTAAGCTATGGACCAATGAGTAATATTCTCCCTAACTTTTATGGACCAATGGTTAACAAAGTAAAGTACAATATTGGAATATTATATATACATCTTTCAAACATGTGTACAAAGGCCTATATAATACTATATAAGTGTACCTTGGTCAAATCTAATAAAATATCTTAGGTAGAAAGCCTATTGTCCAATGGATAAAGATTTCCCTAACTTCTATCGTCCAATGAGTAAAGGTCAAAGATGACTTTGGTCCAAAGGGTTCCTCTAGGGTTTGGAGAGGTTCAAAAGGTTCAACTAGGGTTGGAAGTGAAACTGGTAGTTAGGTTACCTCAACGAATCGGTTAGAAGCTAACTAGGCTTGCTAAGTAGGATTTCTAGTCAAGAAATAGGATTCTAAGACTTTATTTTTAATAGTTAGGAAAATAAACCAGACACTTGTCTTTAGAAAATGACCCTATTGCTCGGAGTGAAGAAATCTAACAACCATCACCATCATATACATGTTTTGCATCTATCTCTCTCATGAAATAGGTCAATCCTACAATCAATTGACTCTACGCCTCGATTTTATTTGATCGGTCTAGTGCCTCGATCCTCTGGCTCTACGCCAAAATTTATGATGGAAAAGCTCTGTGCACGGACCTTCAGACTGCAACCGGCTCTACGCCTCAATTCCACCACTTCAAGCTCTAAGCTCCAACTCCTCAGGCTCTCGCCTTATGATTGATACCGGTTCCGCGCCTCGGTTCTCTCATCTCAAAGCTTTGTGCTCCAAGTTACTAGCCTTGTGCCCCCCATATCTCAAAACCGGCGTCCGATTGTCTCTAGCAGATGGTTAGGATTCCAACCCAATTACATCAATTCCTTCCAGCTCATTCGCAAGGATAGGCTACTCTACCGGGCTCCCCTTAGTCAAAGTAAGGATGATCATGAAAAGCAAATGACTCACCCACTGTGTATTGATCTACCCCAAAATTCTAGAGATACTCTCCACAAAAATTTCCCCGGTAGCCCCGCGCTCCTTCAACTACTCTCCGCCAAAAAATACTGGCTTTGCCCAGGTACATTGCACTATGGCTTTTTAAGCCTGAAGGTACGTCTTTTGTCTCTAACCTTATGAACTTTTCTCTTTTTATTGCCCCTTGAACTACGATTGTTCTGAATTTCCCTCGTGGAATACGTGGGCAGCTTCCCGGCCCGACCATAACTAAAACCTTTTTCAAAAACCCTTGGGATAGTTGTTCGACCAAATTGGAGTTGTTTTATAGCTTTGACTCTTACTTAAACACGTCTCACGATCTGTCTAAGTTTAGTCAAAGAGGGGCATCTGTAGACACCCCAATTTGGCCTAACGATTATTTCAAGTCCCACCTTGGGGACCATCCCGATGATGAATGGATACAGTGATTGCTGATTGACTTCTCGTGAACCTTAGGACTTTTGATGAGTACTTTTAGCCACTTACAGGACCCAGTCTAGAGCCAAATAGCCTTTCAAACAGAAATACAGAATCCTTGGAAAATCTATCCATCGGCCGTAACATTGATCTCACGGCCTCAACATCATTCTTTCACCCGTGAAACATGTTGCTTGAAAATCTCCCTGAGAGATCGATTCCTCGGTAGCTAGATCTATTCTTCGACCGCCAGATCCATTGCTCGGCCGCCAGATCGTCTACTTTCTAGATTCTGGAATGTTCTGTCATACATTTGATCCGATCACCAAAACCCTAGCAGCCTTTTTCTGATGCATTCGGGCTACGAAGTAGATTTCGTCTAGAGATCTTATTCACTCTATATTCCTTATTGATTCACGCCATTTGATTGGCCGAAGTGAGTCACCAATTGCCTATATAAAGAGGCCCTCAGGGTTCGAAATTATAATGACCAATCACCCTCTCTAGCCACGAAACTCTGCACATATACTCTCTCATCCCCCCTCTACAAAACCCCTAACCTTCAGAGGTAGTCGCAATCCGACGATCAAACCCCCAAAGTATAAACCCTAACCCTAGGGTTTTTGAGAAGCAAATCAGTCAATCCCCTCTAATTCGAAGCAATCAAGCAACTGAGGGATCAAGGTGGTGAGGCCCAGGGGCCTTTGGTTCGGTTTATTTACAATTTTCACATATTAATCGTAGTATCTTGATTTTCGGTTAATCATTTAGTCTGGTGTGAGGAAGAACATCGGCTGGGTCTTCGATCCTTCAGCCAGTACATTAAACCAGGAGGATCCCTCGGTCGTGACATCTATTCACCGACCGTGGGATCCATCTCCTTGGCACAGCCTATTTTTATTTTGTTTATTTGGATGCATGCTTTCAATTATCGTACTGGCTCACCATATCAAATGTTTAAAGGCTAAAAACAAACTATGTGTTTAGAATTAGATAAAGCATGTATAAATCATTTGTTAAACAACTATGGGCCAGTCTCACGATTGGGCAAAGAGGGGTGCCTAATACCTTCCCCTTATTGTACTTTTGGCTCTCGTACCCGGAATCTCTAATTGTTTTTCCAAATATTTACAAACTAGGTGGCGACTCTATTTTGATGATAACCGATATCGTGTGGCGATGTTCCTAGCCATGGGAATATCCACGATCTTGGTTTATGAAGTGGAAAGCAAACAAACAAATGAAGATCAATCTGTATGGCGATGCCCTATCTGGGAGGTGTCAACAGCCTTAAAATGCTTTAAGGCTGTTGTTGATATCCTCTGTCTTGGCTTTTTGAATGTGCTGCAGGTGGAATGGAACCCGTGGGGCGGCGTGGTACCTAATCCAGAGTTTGTTGCAAGGAGCAGAGTGGTGACAGCGAGCCGAGTGCTGTTGGAGTCAGCGTTCGGGTGGCAATGGTACTTGGGCGACCGGGTGACACGACAGTCACTTGGCTTGCCTGAGTTCCAGGTCCTTGGGCCACTTCTGCCTCGTGCTTCGCATACAGACAGGTACACACTCGCTGAGCTACAGCAATATACTACTCCGGCGACATACCTTTCTGCCTTTCTTAGGCTTGAGCGTGACTATGCTATCTACTGGAGGCACTACCTGGCAGGGCCACTTGGAGTGATGACGCACCAGGCTGTTGTGGGTGAGGCTTTGGAGGCCGGCTTGGAGAGACGAGGGATAAGCTCGAGACCGAGAGGAGAGGCTGCTAGCTCAAGGGAGAGGACCAGTGTAGGTGTGGGTGTTCCGTGGGAGTCGCTTATGTGTGAATTCGTGTGAGCTGGAGAGGTGCGATTGGTCGATAGTTAGCGAGGAGAAAAGGGGAAGCAATCTTGCGGGGTAAGGGAAGGAGCAAGAGGTATAGAAGAAACAAAGGCAGCGTGTCCCTATTGTTCTCCGCGGGGGTGTCTGGCTTTTTCCGGATCAAAATGGGTGAGGTCACCTTTTCTCTGGGGAAGAATGTTCTCCTTCCTCAAATTCAGTGCTCACGCTCTCTCTTTTTCCAAGAAAAGTCAGCTCTTTCAATCATTGGGAATGTCAGGGGTATTTAAAGGGCACCTGGGCCTAAGTCAGGCCCAAGGCGGTGCTCCAATAAGACCCCAACACATGTCCCCTCTGTAGCTCCATCCCTAGCCACCAAGCCACAAGAAATTCCCCAATTCCTGCTGGAGCAAGGTCGCGACCCACGGCGATCGGGTTCTCTCCGCGGAGTCCCTTCCGGACCCTGCCTCTAGGCCAGGACGGACCCCCGGGAACTCTTCAATGTAGCTTCCTTGTAATTATTAGCGTTCAGCAATCCGCGGGACCTTTCCATGGTCTCCTGTCGCTGAGGTTCGGGATACATCTGGTTCTCCTGCGGGAGTAGTGGGAATTCTGCGGTAGCTTCCTTTTCCGCGGGCACATCCTTCTATTTTACAAACGTGCTATCTTTTCATCGGATAGTCAACTATTCCTTTTCAAATGTAGTTTTGACCAAGGCTTCTTCTCCGCGTCATCCCATTGCCACATGTCCGCTGCCAATTAGGGGGTCAAACAGTCTCCTCTGGCCTGGGATTGATAATTTTGACCACACCTACAATCGAATTGTTATCCTTATTTTTGTTCATCTTTGTATCGAGCATAGTACTTTGATGAACGGACTGAATGTTCAAATTATTCCATTTAGGAGAGATGTCTTCGTGTACTGACGTGACTCTTCGTGTACTGACGTGACTCTTCGTGTACAGTCACCATAAATGCCTCATTAACTGACTTACTATATGAACCTCTTACCCTTTATTTCTTTTTCACCTACCGTTCAAAACTCTGTAGCTCTCTTCTCCTTCTTTGCAAGCAACAACTTTCTATTTTTCCCTTCTTTTCTCATAAAGTACAAATGTCTGCGCGTACTATGATCGTTGAAGTGCCCATCCCCTCCTCTGACTAGTGGAAGAGGGCACCATACCTTCAGACGGTTGGAGACCCGTTCTGGGCCCTTGCAGAGGCCTACCCGGCTGAGGATGCATCGGTGACCAACCCCACGTTCTTCACGGCTCCTGCTAACTTGGGACATGTCACGACCTGGATTTTTAACATAAATTACACAAAACATTTTAAATAAAAGAACCTCACCTGCCATCGTATTCCCAAAATAGTAATCCCACCTGTTTGAATTACAACAAGTCCCCAATCTAAAGAATATACAACTTTGGCACCACGGCCCAAATTAGCTTAAACATAGTTACAACTCAGTCAAAAGTTAAGTCATGGGAAATTAGTTACAAAACCATCTTGACCCAAAAGCTAGACTAGTACAAGATGAAGAAGTAACTAAGTGTAAATGCTTCCAAAAATCTATCCACAATCCAAGCACGCAACGCATGATGCTACTGACCGGCGTTAGAACCTGAAAAGAAAGATTTTGTTGAGCTACAAAGCCCAGTAGGAAAATCTTAACCAATGTTATATGTGTGTGGCCCGTGATCCTCTGGTCCTCGATCCTTCGTGGGTGGTTCGATGATGGGTTAGCTTCCTTCTCCCAGCCTGCACAAGGAACGCACGACTAAGACCTGGCCGGGGGTTGTCCCGGCAAGGCCCTCCGGCGCGAGGATGAGTATAGCGCAGAGAGGAAGCAGAAAGCTTAGAGAGAGTATGTGAGTGTGTTCAGTAGTGTCTACCTGTTAGGGTTACCATCTCTAGGTATTTATAGTGCCTTCTGACTTGCCCTCCAAGTACCATCGCGTGCCTTCCACGGGCCAAGTGACATCACAGTGACGTCGAGAAATAGATCTGATAACCGTTTTCAGGGCTGAGCTGGCACACCCATGTGCGCCCGTGATCATCTTCTGTTGTAACCGCTTCTGCACGTGGCAGGACGCGTGGCTTTACAGCCAGCCGCCGTCGGCTGCATGCCGTGCTCTGAAGGTAGCCGACCGCGGGAACCGCCGAGCATAGCCATGCGTTCAATGAAGGAGGTAACGTCGCCGCGGACTCCGTCGACGGCACAATCCGAGCGCGGGTCTGTCCGCTGCCGAGCCTGAGGCAAACCGGATATACGACGAGTCATTGTCGGCTTGCCGCGCACGAGGCCTGCGATCGGACCACGGCAGGTCAGGTCCGCGCCATGCGAACAAATCATGTTCGGCCCGCTACAATAGCCCCTCAATTCCTGCCGATGCTGTACGCATGGTAGGGATTGAAGTTGAGCCTTAGGCCGAACTCGTCAAACCGCCGAGCGTACATTTGTTTGATGAAGATAAGTTCCAGCCGAGCCTGAACCGTTTCATCCTCAGGAGTAGTCTCGACCGTCGATGAAGTACTCCAATGGTTGGACGCCAGATGTCACCTTGTGGCTGGGTACGGCAGGCGAGAGGTGGGCTGGCAAGCCCTGCAAACCGTCTTATCAATGACACGTGTCGCGCGCTGAGTGGTCAGTCGTTCGGCGGTGCAATGATGGGCGGGATTTTCGAATTCCCAACCCTAGCCCTATATAAGGGGAGACGCGAGGAGAGAGAAAGCTCTCGTTCTCTCTCTCTCTCCAGACCTCCATTGTCAGAGCTCCAAAGCAACCGTTCGTCTTCCATCTCCGATTTCCAGCAGATCCTGCCACCAGAGCTCGCCACAAATCTAGGTACGTGTTCGATTCTTGCTTCTCTTCACTTTTCTGCAGTTTTTAGGTGATTAATTCTGCCTTTCTGGGTTTTTGGGGCACTTTTTGTTCTGAGTGAACAGTGCACCCTGGAGATGAACGGACTGTTCATCTCCTTCTTCAACCTGTTCTTCCGAGCACGGAGCCTCCACGGGGTTCTGGCCGTTGATGGAATGGGCCGAGCCCCAGCCTCTGTTGTTTGGAAGGTTCCTGGCTGAACACGTTTCGGCCGAGCCTTGAGAATGATGATGGGGTGGGCCAATTAGGGTACCGAGCGTAGTGAGACAACTGTTTTCTGGCCGACAACGAGGTCTCATGTTTTTTTGATTTTGACTTTGTTAGGTCTGGCTCCCCCAATCATTGTCATCTCATCCGACTCTGAAAGTTCAGGGGACGATTCTGCGAACCTTGTGATCCGAGAGTACTTGGCGTTACACCGAAGCCGACGACAAACCTCCTCCATTGCTTCAAACATGTCAGATTCCGGTGATTCCAACGCCGAGCATGACTACGAGTACGGCGGTTTCAACACCGAGCCGGAGATAACCTTCTCCACAGAATCCGAGGCCGAACATGAACTTGGGCCAGAGGCCGAGTCCAGGATTCGCTCCCAGGCCGGAGCCACGACTTCCTCACTCTCTGCTCCTGTTGAAGACTCGTCCGTGGACAGAGAGTTTGCCGACCTCTTCGAGCGAGGGCAAGTTTGTCCCCACGCCCACTATTTCAGTGGCTGTCCCAATGAGTATGCGGCCTTCTGCCGAGCGTACAACATACCAGATGATGTTGTCGTCCACCAGGTGGCTAGCGACAAGATTAGGGATAAGAGACAGGATCATCCCGAGCACATAACGGTCCCTCTGATGGCCATCTGTGAGGCCGGACTCCGTTTCCCCCTTCATCCATATTTGAGGGAACTGTTGGCTAGGTTCGGCATAGTACCTCACTTCTTCTCGATCAATAGTTTTAGGATAGTAATGTCCGTAATTAGGTTAAAGGAGCTCCACAGTCTTGACTTCACCATTGCCGACCTCTTTCATACGTATATCATGTCCAGGCACGGGAAGACAAACCGTAGGTACTTGTCCACTCGTAGTGGCAAGGAGCCATTGATAAACGGGCTTCCCGACACTGATAAGTGGGCCAATTTTTACGTCGAAGTTAGTGGGAACTTCGAGTTCGGCAATCAGGCAACGCGGCTGCATTCGGTGCCGAAGATAACTGATTTCCGAGGTTTCATTTTCATTTTCCTTTCATATCTGCCGAACATGATAAGTCTTTTTGACTGAACTCGCTGATATTCTGATAACACATTTCTCTTTCGCAGATCACCGAGCGATCACCAAGACCCAGAACTCCTTGGCCGTAGATAGCCACGTGGATCTGCTAAGGGCTTGTGTTTGCCGCGACGCGCCGACGCTGCTTGGTTACGAGCCCTCGTACAAGGGTAAGTTGACGAAGAGGAAGAAGAAGGATAAGGAGGCAGGGCCGAGCACGAAGGCTAAGGGTAAAAAGTCAGCTGCAGAGGTAGGTGTTGGCGACGAAGTTGCAAAACCGAGCAAGAAAGCTAAACAGCCGAGGGTAAAATTCCCTACTTTTCAAAAGTCAGCCGACTTCTGGTTTCAAGAAAGTCTGCCTTCTGACCTCCAAGGCATCCACATTCCTCCAATCCGAACCTTAATTCCTCACTTTGCCGACGACATGGGGAGGAGAAACCTGGTGAAGCTGAATCTCAAGGAAGCGGCTGCTGCCAGCAAGAAGGTAGCTGCTCCATCTCCCACCGAGAGTCCTGCTAAGAAGCAGAAGGTGCACGACTTCTTCCCTGCCAGGCCGCCGACGCCAGTTTCAAGGGAAAAGGACCAATCCGAGTCTTCGGCGGCTGGAGGCTCGAAGGCCGTGGAGAAGGCGGCAGGCTCCGAAGGGCGAGTGATCGTCTCGGAGTTCGCACCGTCTTTCGCGATGGCCGACGGCAGAGTGGTCACGGTGGAGGACAGCGTTAAGGAGGAGCCTGGCCTTGCCGTGACCATGCTGCACGGGCTTGCTCTTCCAAAGGACATGTAACGTGTCCCAGGGGAGCTTCAGCCCAGCCTGGCTCATACCAGTGCTTACCTCGTTCAGGTATGTTTTGACTTGGTTTTTCTAACTTAAATTTTCTCATATGGCCGAGGCTGACGAGAAAAATCTTTTTTTTTTTTTTTTTTTTAGGCCGGGCAAGCTCTGCTGCGTGCTTCTCGGCAGGCCGAACTCTTGGCTGCTGAGAGGACACGTTACCGTGATGACGCAAAGGCCGAGCGCGAGAAGGCCAGGGCTGCGAAGAACGGCTTGCGATTTGCAAAGTCGAGGGTCGCCGAGCTCGAGAAAGAGAGGGATGAGGCCCTCGAGAATGCGAAGACGGCCGAACGCGAGCTCGAGAAGGTTGTCCGCAGGGAGAAGAGGAAGATGAAGGAAGTAGATGAGAAAGCATTTCAGGCTGGGTACGACAGAGCCGGTGCTGAGTACGTCCGGGAGGCTCGGTCGATGGTCAATGAGGAGTTGACGAAGAAGCTTCCGATCGCGTACCGGGCAGGGTACAAGGATGGGGTGAAGGCTGCGTGCGGGGTCATGCAGTTGGAGCCGGACATGAATCTGATGAAGACGATTCCCGTGGCTGAAGTGCCTGAGCTTGTGCTGCCGTACACAGAGGAGGAATGTGCTCCACTTACTCCGGAGGAGTTTCCCGACAGTGAGGACGATGTCGAGGATATGACTATTGACGACGCTGCAGGAGGTGTGGATGAGGCTGGGAAGAAGAAGGATGAGGCTGGGAAGAAGAAGGATGAGGCTGCCAATGCCGAGCAAGAAACTGGGCCTGCTCAGAAAAACGATGATTTGGCTGTTGGTGCCGAGGACGACGCTGTTCCTCTTAATGAAGCTGTAGCCGAGGGTGATCCGCCTCAACCTTAGAATTTAGGGTTTACATCTAATTTTGCTGGACTGGACGGCTCCATACTTGGGAGTTTTTCGTGCCAGGTGTAATAGTTGTTTGAGGGTCGGCACCGAACGGTTTACTTCGCCGATCCTCCTAGCTTTGGATTTTAAACAACACTTGGAAGTCTTTTTGAATGAATGCACTGCTTCTTTTGCAATGTTTTATTGTCGCCGAGCTTGTCTGATTGCCTGTCTTTACATAAATTTGTGGGTCTTGCATGTTGTGAATGTGTAGTTGTCCGTAGCCCCCACTTTGGTTTGGGTTTGGCAGAATAGCTGAGAGTATATCGTGATCGAAATGGTTAAGTATAGATATTGCAGCCGAGCCCAGACCAAAGTATTATGGCCGTAGGTACTAGGTAGCCGAACATGGATTTGTTGTGGTCAGATTTGACCAATCCTTCGACTTAGTGTAAGAGTGTGAGTTGCCCCCTTGCCTTTGTGGATGGGGCTCGGCTCATGAGTCAGCCCCAGGCCATAGCAGAGGGACGTTTGAGAGTAGTGATTGTTTGTGGGTGGTTTGCTCGCCATATTGCGAGTGTAACCTTTCGGTGGCCGACCATAGTGTCTTGCCAATCCGAGCCAAAGCCTGAGTTCCAAAAGTGTATTTCAGGCTCGGCGGACCATATGTCCAGTGATTGCTTCTTTGGGCGGTGAAATTGGCCGAAGCAATGGGCTTTGTAAGGAGCCGTTTGGAGGGTGTGACCGAAGTCATCGTTTGTGTGGCTTTTAAGCCGAGAGTGGAATGAATGCATGAAATGTATGGATCAAAGAGGATTGTCATTTTTCATTGAAATCTTTTCGAAGTACAGGGCAAGTAATAAAAATAGTAACAATGGGTCGAGGCCCTTCTTTGAAATGCAAAAGAAAAATGTAAAAGAGTTATGCCGGTGCTGAGGAAATCAGAAGCTTGGTCCGCATGAAATGTTTGGCCGAAGGTAGGTGTCCGATTGGATCATCACATGTAGGCCTTCCTGAGGTTCTGGGCATTCCACGGGTTGGTGAGCACCTTGCCGTGCATGTCTTCGAGAGTGTAAGCCCCTTCACCAGCAACCTTCACAATACGAAATGGCCCTTCCCAATTAGGCATAAACTTTTTCTTTTTGCTTGCTTGGACGACTTTCCGCCAAACCAGGTCGTCGGGCTTGAACTTCTTGATCCTGACACTTCTGTTGTAGCCTTTGGCAACAGTCTGTTGGTACTCAGCAAGCTTTAGCCGAGCGTCGTCGCGTTTTTCCTCAGCCAAAATCAGTTCTTGCTCGACGGCTTCGTCATTGGACTGTGGGTTGAAGTTCTCCGTTCGGAGGGTTGGGAACCTTGATTCCAGTGGGATTACGGCCTCCATGCCGAACGCCATCGAGAAGGGTGTTTGGCCTGTAGAACGGCGGGGAGTAGAGCGGTAAGCCCATAAAACCCTGGGGAGTTCCTCCGCCCATTTCCCTCTCTTTGAATTCAATCTTCGTTTTATCCCTGCACAAACCGTCTTGTTCGAGGCCTCGGCTTGGCCATTTCCCTGAGGGTAGGCTGGTGTTGAGTTGAAGAATCTGATGCCGAACTCCGCACAGAGACTTGTGAGGCCGTCCCCGACAAATTGAGTGCCATTGTCGGAGACGATGGCGTAGGGCACGCCGAACCTTGTCACGATGTTCCGCCATACGAATCGTCGGACATCTGCTTCTGTGATGGTGACCAAGGCCTCGGCTTCTACCCACTTGGAGAAGTAATCCGTTGCAGTGATCAAGAATTTGAAGCCCCCAGGTGCTGTTGGGAGTTTCCCGACGATGTCGAGCCCCCATTGGGCGAATGGCCATGGACTTGTGATTGGAGAGAGATTTTGAGCTGGCTGCCTGGGGATCGGTGAGAAGAGTTGGCATGGTCGGCACCTGCGTACAATTTCTTCGCAGTCTTTCTTCATGTTTTTCCAGAAGTATCCTTGACTCATCGCGCGTTGGCATAACGAACGTCCACCGGAGTGGCATCCGCAGCTTCCGGAGTGCAATTCTTCCAGGATCTCGGCAACTTGATTGGGGTGGATGACCAGGAGGTAGGGCCCAGAAATGGATTTCCTATAGAGTTGGCCGTTCTCAGAAAGCCAATAGTATGCGGCCTTGTTTCTGATACGAAAGGCTTCCCTCTTGTCGTCGGGTAAGGCATCGGTTCTGAGGAAGGCAACGATTTCATCCATCCAGCTCGGGCCAAGTTCAACGTTGAGCACTTCTGGGGTTGTGTCGAAACTCGGGTGGTCAATGTTTCCAAAATTTATGGTTCGGAACTCCGATGCCTTTGAAGCCGACGCGAGGCCTGCAAGTGCGTCGGCGTGTGCGTTGTGCTCGCGGTTGATCTGCTCGATGTTGAAGTTCTTGAAGCGAGTAATGAGTTCGGCTGCCGTGGTTTGGTACTTGATCATCCGTGGATCTCTAGCTTCGTAGTCCCCCAGCACTTGATTGACTATGAGTTGAGAGTCGCAGAATACGGCCAAGTTGTCAACTTTCATTGCGATTGCCGAGCGTAGTCCAGCAAGTAGTGCTTCATATTCCGCCTCATTGTTTGTGGCAGGAAAATCGATGGTGATAGCACTTTCGTGAAGAGTTCCGCATGGTGAGACCAAAACTACTCCGGCACCGGCTCCGTTGTTGTTGGAGGCGCCGTCAACTTGCATTCGCCAGGTGTCTCCCTGAAAAAGGAGCCATCGGTTCTCTTTTGGTTGGTGTTGTGGAGAGGTTTGGGTGGGAGGATTGTGTAGGATCTCAGAGTCTTCTGGTGTGAGTTCAGCAATGAAGTCGGCGAGGACCTGCCCCTTTATTGCTGTCCTCGGTTCAAAACGGATGTCGAAGTTCGCTAGCTCGACCGCCCATTTTGAGACTCGGTTTGAGAGGTCGGCTTTTCGAAATAGGGCTTTGAGAGGGTGCTCGGTCAACACCGTTATGGTGTGCGCCTGAAAGTATGGCAGAAGTTTCCTCGCCGCGGAGACCAGGGCGAGTGCAAGTTTTTCCAGTGGAAGGTACCGAGTCGGGCTGGGAGGAGTGTCTTGCTTGTGAAATACACTGGCATGTCGTCGGCCCCTTCTCGCCGAACAAGTGCTGAGCTAATTGCGTGGCTCGAGACCGAAAGGTAAAGATAGAGATTTTCGTACTCTTTGGGCTTTACCATTAGTGGTGATGAACTCAGGTAATCTTTAAGTTCGGCCAACGCTCTGTCGCAATCCGGTGTCCACTCAAAACTTCGTCGGCTTTTCCCTTTGAGAGCGTGAAAGAAGGAGTGGCACTTGTCGGATGACTTGCTGATGAAGCGATTGAGAGCCGCTGCCATTCCAGTTAGTTTTTGCACCTCTCTGATTGATCTTGGTGGCCGAAGATCTGCCACTGCCTTGATTTGGTTGGGGTCGGCTTCGATGCCCCTCCGTGTGACCAAATGGCCAAGGAATTTGCCGGCACTTACGCCGAACGCGCACTTCTCCGGGTTTAAACGGAGTTTGTGGAATTTAAGAATCTCGAAGACCTCGGCCAGCTCCTTCAAATGGTTGTGCTCCTTTTGGCTTTTGACGACGAGGTCGTCCAATGTATGCTTCGATGATGTTGCCTATTTGTGCATAGAGCATCTTGAAGATCGCTCTGTTGAATGTTGCTCCGGAGTTCTTTAGACCGAACGGCATCACCCTATAGCAGAAAATTCCATGTGGAGTTATGAATGCTGTTTTCTCCATGTCGGCCGGGTCCATAGCAATCTGGTGATAGCCACGGTAGGCGTCCAGAAAACTAAGCCGAGCATGGCCGGCAGTTGCGTCTACGAGCTGGTCGATCTTCGGTAGTGGAAACCAGTCCTTGGGACAGGCGTCGTTAAGATTCGTGTAGTCGACGCAGACTCGCCACTTTCCATTCTTCTTCTTGACGACCACCGTGTTGGAGAGCCAGGTTGGGTATTGTACTTCCTGAATGGCGTTGTTGTCTAGTAGCCGGTTGACTTCTTCTATTACGGCGTCGGCGTGCTCTGGTGCCGAACGTGAGCCCGTTGAACGACCGGTTTGGCGTCCTTTTTTATGTTGAGGGAGTGGCAGATAAAGGGATCCACTCCTGGCATTTCCTCTGGGGTCCATGCAAAAACTTCAAGATTTTGTTTGAGGAACAGGAACATCTCCTCTCGCTCGGCGTCAGAAAGTGAGGAGCCAAGCAAGAAGAAGCGTGATCCGTCCTCGTTGATGGGCATTTTTATCAGTTCCTCTTCGGCTTTGTCTTCGGCTTTTTGACCGACGTCGTCAATGACGGCCATGTCTGGGACTTCAACCCATTGCACTTGTTTTGCCTTTGAGGAGCTGTGGACGGCGGAGACATAGCATTTCTTGGATGCAATTTGGTCCCCTCGCAAGTCCTCTTGTCTGCCTGTTGTACCGATGAAGCGGACAACCTGGTGGTATGTTGACGCGATCGCTTGCATTTCATGGAGCCAGGTTCGGCCGAGGATGGCGTTGTATGGGCTCGGCGCGTTGACAACAATGAATTCGACGGTTACAGTCTTTGAGCCGACGACGACCGGTAGAAAGATTCGGCCGATCGGCCATACAGGAGCTCCGCTGAAGCCAATGAGGGGTACCTCGGTGGGTTGCAAAGCCGATTCTGGTAGGTCCAACTTCTTGAAGAGGTCATAGTACATAACCTCAGCTGAACTTCCCTGATCGATGAGTACACGTTTGACGTCATGGACGCCAATTTGGACGGTGACGACGAGTGCATCCGAATGTGGGGTCTGAACGTGTTCAAGATCGCGTTCGGTGAAGCTGATAGTCCATTTTGGTAGGTCTTGTGGTCGGGATCGTTTGGATCCGCAGCCGACGGAGAGTATCTCTTTTGAAGTTGAGGCTTGATCGATGTCGGCTCTGAGCGTGGTCTCGAATGCCTTTGTTACCGGTCCATGGATGACGTGGATCAATGGTCGTTGTTCGTTGGGGTTGGGATTTGTCTGCCGGGCGGGCGTCTTTGCTCGATCAATGTATTGATCGAGATGGCCTTGAGCGGCAAGCTTTTCAAGGAGAGCCTTGTATGGTGCACAAGCAGTCGTGTAGTGGCCGAGCTCGTTATGGTAAGTGCACTTCTTCCTTGGGTTTTGATCCGGTTGGCCGGTGTCGGTCCCGAGCTTGGCCGTCGGCCACTCAAACCACGGTTGTCTCATTATTTCCTTCAGAAAAGACCATATTGGTTCTTTGAAGTGAGTGGTTTCGGCCACGTGGTCGTGCTCCTTTGGCTGACGCTCCTTGCCCTTTTTAATGTTGTGCACTTGCTTCTTCGGCTGCACTTGTTGGGTCGCCGTTTGTACCGGCAGCTGGTGCACGGTTGAGGAGAACGGATTGTTAGAGCTCGGGATTCCTGTGCGGCTCTGTCTGCATAGAGTTCTTCGACACCACACAATCTTTCCACTACACGCAACAAATCACCCAAGCCCAGCGCAGGACCGATGGCGAGTTAGTCTAAGATCTTGCTCCCAGTTTCCAAGCCGTTCTTGAAGGTGCGTGCGGCCCAGTACTCATCGATTCCAGGGATCTCGTTGAACAGCTGCCAGTAGCGCTCGGCATATTGCCTGAGAGTTTCCGACGACAGTTTCCTCATTTGGGACAGCGATTCAGGCTCTTTAGCCGTTTTGTTGCTTGTGATGAAGCGAGTGTTGAAGGCGCGTTCAAGGTCGGCCGGGTTCCTTACGGATCTAGCGGGCAATTTGTTGAACCACTGGAGCCCTAGGGAGCCGAGGCTGGACGGGAACGCCTTGCATTTCACCTCATCTTTACTCGTGCAGAGTTCGATGGTTTGTCTGAAATGGATGAGGTGAGTGTAGGCCTCACACGTCGACGGATCGAACTTCGTAAATTTGGGCAGGTGGAAGGTGGGCTCTGGCGGTGTGTTGATTATGTGGGAGGTGAATTGGGAGACGCCGAGATCTTTTAGCTGCCGTTCGAATCCGGGGCGCGGCGGTTTGCCGTGCTCGTCCGTCTTCGGTCGCTTTGAATCTCTTTCCTTGGTTTCTCTTGCCGACGTCTTCTCCGCTTCTTTTCGCCGAAGCTTGTCTCGCAGGTCTTTCTCTGTTCGGCGTGGGCCGTTGACAGTTTTGTCGTTGCGGCGTCGGGATTTCCTTTCGTCGTTCGCGCCTTCAACGCATACGTTTTTCCCGTTGCGCCGAGCGTAATGTTCATTGTCATTGTTTTCTGTCAGGATGTTCCCCAGGCGCTCAGAGACATGGGGTCTGGTTCGGGCAGAGTCTCGGCTACGGTGCGAGGCCGTCGTGCGAGAGAACTCTGCTCGGCCAGTTGAGTACGTGCTGGTGAACGACTCGGTGTCCCTTGTCCTGGTTCCATCGTGATGGCTTCTGGAACGATGCGTCCTAGATATTGTGGGTTGCTTATAGAGGATCATTCCCCTGGCGTCATCTGGTGCTGAGGTGAAGCCTAGGCGGTCTTTCACGGATCCGCGTTGGCCTCCTTCGTTCTGACGCCCTTGCGGTGGTGGAGGTGGAGGTGGAGGCGGTGTTTGCCCACCTCTACCCCTGTCTCCACCAGATCGAGATGCGGCAGGAGTGGCGTCCTGCTGCAAATGTCGCTTCATTTGGGCCACTTCCGCCCTTAGTGCCGCAAGCTCGTTGTCGCGTTCGTCGTCGCGACGTTGCAGCAGGCGGATATAGGCTGAAGCGACGTCGTCCGAGACCGGTGAGAGCCCGGATCCAGGGGCGAGAGAGAGGGACATGTGCCTCTCGATAGTTGGTGTGGAATTGACGTTTCCACCTGCGTCTTTGGCCCCTGAGACGGTCGCGTCCGCTATATCTCCGCCCATGGTGAGTGATTTGGTTGCTGTCTTACGGAGGAGTGAGGGAAGTTTGGAGGATGAGAGAGCCGCTGAGATCAGAAGGGTTCACGTCGGGTTCACCAATTGTGTGGCCCGTGATCCTCTGGTCCTCGATCCTTCGTGGGTGGTTCGATGATGGGTTAGCTTCCTTCTCCCAGCCTGCACAAGGAACGCACGACTAAGACCTGGCCGGGGGTTGTCCCGGCAAGGCCCTCCGGCGCGAGGATGAGTATAGCGCAGAGAGGAAGCAGAAAGCTTAGAGAGAGTATGTGAGTGTGTTCAGTAGTGTCTACCTGTTAGGGTTACCATCTCTAGGTATTTATAGTGCCTTCTGACTTGCCCTCCAAGTACCATCGCGTGCCTTCCACGGGCCAAGTGACATCACAGTGACGTCGAGAAATAGATCTGATAACCGTTTTCAGGGCTGAGCTGGCACACCCATGTGCGCCCGTGATCATCTTCTGTTGTAACCGCTTCTGCACGTGGCAGGACGCGTGGCTTTACAGCCAGCCGCCGTCGGCTGCATGCCGTGCTCTGAAGGTAGCCGACCGCGGGAACCGCCGAGCATAGCCATGCGTTCAATGAAGGAGGTAACGTCGCCGCGGACTCCGTCGACGGCACAATCCGAGCGCGGGTCTGTCCGCTGCCGAGCCTGAGGCAAACCGGATATACGACGAGTCATTGTCGGCTTGCCGCGCACGAGGCCTGCGATCGGACCACGGCAGGTCAGGTCCGCGCCATGCGAACAAATCATGTTCGGCCCGCTACAATATGCAAACATGTTGATTAGAGTAATAGAAAGAAAGATGAGGAAACAATACTCAACACTGAATGATCAATCAACTTGTAAATGGATCCGTAATCCCGATTAAGTACGTGTGTCATACGACTCATTTACTTTGATGACCCCAACTCAACTCGACACCATTTAACTCCCACCATTGGTATTTCCACCCCTTGCGTTACCATACAACTTCACGCGGATTACCGTGTTACCACCCCTTGCATCACAGTGATCCCCTCAAACCCAGGGTTACCGTATTACCACCCCTTGCGTACGAAACCCTAGAGTATCACCGTTTTACCACCCCTTGCGTACGGGACTCCCTAAACCACCATTCGACCTCAAACCACTCAATTCTCAACTAACATGCAAGCTATGACTTCCTGAGATCACATTCTCAAACGTAATGTCGTATGATATGCCAATACTATCACAAACGGTCACATACTCCAATTTACAACCAATAAGCACCTTAACAACATTTAACCATGTGATTCAAGATTCAATTTGTGCCAACGGAAAGCCAACGGGCAAGGGAAGCATCGAAAAGTCCCAAGAAGTCAAATGAACGAGCTTGAGATCAATTAGAAGGTGTTTCAAGGGGTTTAGAAGTGATTGAGAGCCAAAACAATCAATAAATAGTCAACAGGAACAAAATCTGGAGATAAGCATCCCGTATCGATACGCTTAAAATCCGTATCGATACGCGTTCAACTGTTCAAAAGATAAGCTACCCGTATCGATACCCCACGAAAACCGTATCGATACGGATTGGCTTCGGGTAGCGATTTCAGCAGATTTTCAGAACACGAATCGCAACCAAAATCCAACATTCAACGGCTCGATTCTACACCAAATCAACAAGGAAACATATAAAAGAGGTCAAGAAGTTCCTACCTCGAAACAATGGCCGATATTCTCGCGTTTTTGAACGAGCCCTAGCCTCTCAAACTCCGAAACTTTGATTCAAGCTCGACCCACGGATCTCCGAGCTCAAGAACGCGAATAGAAGGCTTGAGGGAGGTTGATTCTTGAAGATTTTAGGAGGTGAAGTGGAGTTTTGAGTGAGGGAAGAGGAGAGAGAGATCGGCAGGGAGAGAGAGGGGGACGGATGAGAGAGGGTGAGATGGAGAAAATGATCTCCTACCTCTCACACACCCCTATATATACTCATGTATCTTTTTATTACACCTACACTCCCTCAACTCTCTATTCTTTCACTTTAAGCCCTAATCTAATTTATCACCAATTATGCCCTTTCCTTCCAATTAGTCATTTAACAAATATTTCAAGAATTAAAATTATTCGGGTCTCTACAGGACAAGCGGAGCTGGTTAAACCATCCTATGTTCTTCGTGTAACGACCCTGATTTTTGGTCAGTAAAAATTTCGTTAAAAATTTGAATTTTATTTTAATTACTTGGACTTCTTTTAAAATTTCTTTCTAATATCCAAAAATCCGTCGTTACTAAATTCTAGACTTTTAAATTTAGTTTTCTTCATATAAGGTTATGTAGTCATTTTCTAAAGACAAGTGTCTACCATATTTTCCTTCTAAATTGAGAAGTCTTAGAATCCTATTTCTTGACTAGAAATCCTACTTAGCAAGCCTAGTTAGCTTCTAACCGATTCGTTGAGGTAATCTAACTACCAGTTTCACTTCAAACCCTAGTTGAACCTTTTGAACCTCTCCAAACCCTAAAGGAACCCTTTGGACCAAAGTCATCTTTGACCTTTATCCATTGGACGATAGAAGTTAGGGAAATCTTTATCTATTGGACAATAGGCTTTCTACCTAAGATATTTTATTAGATTTGACCAAGGTACACTTATATAGTATTATATAGGCCTTTGTACACATGTTTGAAAGATGTATATATAATATTCCAATATTACACTTTACTTTGTTATCCATTGGTCCATAAAGGTTAGGGAGAATATTACTCATTGGTCCATAGCTTAGTCTTGCCACCAAGTACTAGACCAATTAGTTTAATAGATTCACCATGAGTCATTGTACTTATATATATACATTATGCAAGCATAGTACTTTCCATCTTTATCCATTGGATAATAAATGTTAGGAGAATTGTTACCCATTGGTCAATAGGTTAGTCTTTCTACCTAGTACCAGATCTATTAGTTTAATAGATTCACCATGAGTCATTGTACTTATATATATACATTATGCAAGCATAGTACTTTCCATCTTTATCATATCCATTGGATAATAAATGTTAGGAGAATTGTTACCCATTGGTCAATAGGTTAGTCTTTCTACCTAGTACAAGATCTATTAGTTTAATAGATTCACCACGAGTCATTGTACTTATATATATATATATATAGTACCTTCCATCTTTGACCCTTGGACAATAAAAGTTAGGGTAAATATTATTCATTGGATAATAAGCTAGTCTTTCTACCTAGTACTAGGACTTATTAGTTTAATTAGATATGCCATGTACCTAATAGATTAAAGAAATGAATATAATATCTTGTCCTAGGATTCTATGTACCCTAATATAGTTTTATAATGAGACATGTGCCATATTGACTTAGTTTAATAGGGGATTTTGACTTGGAAGACCTAGTGAGGTCATGTAGTACTATGTACTTTTGTCAATACATCTATATATATACCTTGCTTCTTTAACCATTAGTCAATAAAAGTTAGGAAAATTATTACCCATTGGATAATAGAGTTAATCTTTCAACAAGTACCAGGGTTTATTAAATAAAATCACTTCCTAGATTTCCCATGTACTTATAAACTTAAAGTATTTACTTTCCTAGATTCTAAGTACACTATGTAATTATATAAGTACTAGTACCTCTTGGATTATTGTAGAGAATCTTGACCATATCACCCTTGTCTTCTACCCATTGGTTACTAAAGGTTAGGGAGATTTTTATCCATTGGATAATAGAAACCCTAGATTTTCTATTTAAGAAAATTTGGTGATAGAATAATTACATATATATAATTGTTTATAGTTTTATAAACACATGTTAAAGTACATGTATATATTATTCTAAGTATATGTTACTTTATTTCTTTATCCATTGGTTAACAAAAGTTAGGGGAAATATTACCTATTGGTTAATAACTACAAGGGAAATGGATATCCATTGGATAATAGAACTAAGTACTAAGATATATTGGTTAATTCATTATCTAGATTTTCCCATGAGATATTCTATTAAAGAAATAAGAGTTGTACCTAGATTTGTACCAAGATTTTCTATGTACCCTAATTCTATTTTATACTAAGATCATGTGCCAATTTGACTTTGTTTAATGGGGAATTTTGACCTAGAAATCTAGGAAGATCATGTAAGTACTAGTGTACTTTGTATTCTTTGACATATATATATTAATCAAGGGAGAAAGAGAGAGAGGGAGAGAATCCGAGAGAGAGGGAGAGAGAGAGAAGCCGAGAGAGGGAGAGGGAGAGAGAGATAGGAGAGAGAGAAGGAGATTCATGTACTAGCCCTTGATTTTCTTCTACCAAATCCTAGTTATATAAACATATAAGTACTTGTACTTTGAAAGGAGAAATATAGGGAGATATGGGAGAGATTTAAAAGTACAAGATTTTCTTACAAAACCTTACAACACAATCTCTTACTCTTTCAACCCTTGTCCTTAAATATATATATACATTGTACTAAGAGAGAGAGAGAGAGAGAGAGAAAGCCGAGAGAGAGAGGGAGAGAGAGAGGCCGGGAGAGGGAGAGAGAGAGAGTGTGATGTGTGCAAGTGTACTCTTGATTTTAGTCTAGATCTTTGGCCATCATCCTACCTCATCCAAGTACCATCAAATCTAGTCAATCTATTAACCATTGGACAACAAATGTTAGGGGAAAATTTACCTCTTGGATAATAGGCCACCCTTTGGCTATAAATAGCACCCATTCCTTCCCATTTCAACTCACACCATTCATTCTACAACTTCTCTCTCTAGAAAGCTTAGCATTCTTGCTTGTTCTTGGTGTTCATGCTTGTTCTTGAAGTTCTTCCCAAGTTCTTCAAGAAACTCATCCAAGGCCGCCACTAAACCGCCACTCCACCACCCTATCGATCCAAAAGTTTTAGTAGTATTAGTCAATATTTAGTTTCAAGAGAAACCTTTCTCTTTCGAAGCTACCGGAAGCCATCCTTAAGAAGTTACTCCCTCCGACCGCCGACGTACCATCTTCCTCCGTAGTCATCACTACCGCCAAGAAGAACGGTAGATTAATCTCTACTCATTTCCCTAAGTATAGATAATTGTATGATCATGTAGATTTCCTATATCTACTTCCCCTATGTATACGTAGAATTCTCTGCCTACACTATTTCTATATATACGTAGAATTTCAATAAACCTATGTTATTTCGAACTTTTGAAAAGGTAGAATGAATTTTAAAAGATAATGTTCGTAGTTTAACTTTAAGTATTCATATGTTGATCTTCGAATGAATATGAGCATGATTATGTGATTACTTGTCTACTTGTTGCTGATAAAGCATAAGTGGTTTACCACTCCAAAGGTGTCCGTCCATGTGGCACTATGCTTTACCTTATATGATTAAATGTTGAGCATGATGATGTGATAAAGTGAGCATGCTATTTAATATAGAGTTGAATGATCTTGCTAGTTTAGTTTTAAGATTTCTATGATTACATGACAAGTCCTGCCGCGGAGTCTATGCATGATGACGAGACACAAAAACCGAGAAGAGTTAGAGACATGACACCTAGGGTGTGTTAAAGACAAGGTGTGTTTTTGAAAACCGCAATGTGGCCGGACTTGCCCATTGTGTGGTGTGTGTGCGTGCGTAAAATATTTTTGAAACTACATAATGGCCAGACGTGGTAGCCATTTTGTAGGTGTGTGTGTGTGCCAATGGGAACCCGGCGCCACAAACGTGGCCGGACTTGCCCGTTGGGTGGGGTGTGTGTGTGGGTGTGTGCCAATGGGAACCCGGTGCAGCGGAACCATTGTGAGGATACTCGGGAACCCGGCGCGGCGGAACCGAGGTGGGGTGTGTTAAAAATGTGATTTTCAAAATGATTTTGGAAGTGTTAATAAAGTGGAAAATTGATGACACGGTCTACGATGAGTCGCATAGGAGAAACACGAAAAATCATGACACCAACAATAGGAAGATAGCGAATGTGGATGCATAATTGCTAGCTACGTTATTGAATGAGCATGTGTAATTGTCTATATGCTTCTTTCTAGTCGAGTAATGATTGTGCATGTGTTATTGTTATTTGGATATATGTGTGCTATATGACTTGCTATGTGTAAGTTAAGGGTTGGTGAGTATAGGATTATTCTGCTAAGCTCTTGTGGCTCACGGTGTTACCTTTGGTGACACTGACATATTATATCGGAGGCGACGCTGGTATAATGTGTCAGACTTTGTAGATGATCAAGATGAACAGTACACCTTGGAGGCTTTTGGAGCTGAGGAGCTGGCTAGGATGGAAGAGTAGGCGGAGCTGTAGTTAGGAACCCTAGAACCCCTTCATTGTGTAAATATTGAACTCTTGTGGGAGTTTTTGTTGTAATAACGAGCCAGACTCCATTGGATTTTATCAATAAAATGTTTATTTAACGTACCCAAAATTCGAGGCGTTACACTTCGTCTCCGCATCGAACGCGGAGACTTTCCTTATGCTGAGGGCCGCTTCGGGGCTCAAGCTTCTCCACCCACTGACTGGGCGGAGTGGGTTGACGAGATTGTCTGCGACGTTCCTCGGAAGTAAATACTCATGGCCAGCGGCACCTACGACGCCGTCATGCTATCGCAGCACTTGAGCATCCCACGGCAGGGGGCAGCTACCGAGAACCTGGAGCATGCATGCTCACGCTGAGCATCGATACCCACTTCTTTGCATGGGCGTGGGGAGAAAGCGGCCTCTCGCTGGAGGACGTGGTTATTCTTACCTGTCTCTCTCTCCGCGGTGCCAGCATTCTGGATTTGGCCCACCTCTCCTGCGAAGATCGAGAGAATGCCAGGGAGTTGAGGAGGCTGGGTAAGCTGGCCCAGTTTGGTCCCATTTTCACCACTCAAGGTGTCCGCAAGAGCACCGCGGCGAATGCCAAGAAGACCTCCTTCGCGAGTTGGATCTGCTATTTCTTCAAGGACCTCCAGCCCGCGAAGACAGCGATTCCGGGGGCAGCGCGGAAATTTGTCGCAGGTCCCCAATACCAGCAGCGGCTTTATATGGCCAGCTTCTTCACCTTCTTTCTTTCCTACTTTGTCCTGCCTGACTACCCAGCGGACAGCCCTTCTCTGGTGGTTTTTCCACTCGCCGTTCTTCTGGCCCGCGGTGAGCCCGTCGCTTTGGCCCCTTTGTTCCTGGGGTCACTCTACCGTCAGCTTGAATTGGTGCATACTGACCTTACCAGGTCCCTCGGAAGGTGCGGCCACCTTTCTATGGTTCACACCAATTTCTTGCTCGCATACTTCTTCGAGCACTTCCCCATCATCTCCCTGCCTCCCCGAACCTTCCAAGCATCTACAACTCGGTCCCACGCAGAGCGGTGGTATGGTACCAGCAGCTATGTCTCTTGGTACGAGGCATGCGATGTCGCGGCCAACTTCACCCTACGGCCCTACAGTTCTGCTTCCCTGGGGGTGGTTGGCATCGGCCAATGCCTTCTTCCAGTCAGCTCCTCCCTCTTAGCCGTGAGCAGTGGCGACTCCGTGGTGCGGGCGGTCATCAACTCCACCCTCATTGCTCTTCCAGGATGGCTTCCATTCCTCAGCAACGAGGCCAACGGTGTGACCGTCTACAGCCCAGACCATTTTGCGAGGCAACTGAGTTTTGATCAGGGAGTGCCCAGGACCGTCCTTGTGATGCCCACTTTTGTTGGGTCCCAGCATCGCTTCATGGTGACGCAGATCTCTGATATCCTTGTACAGCTCGGGGACCTGCCCATTCTCGCGAGGGACAACGTCGGGCGCTACACTTTAGAGTTTCACTTGTTTTGGCAAAGGAATATGAATTCCTTCTTGACGTTCGTCCGCGGGGAGGACAATGTCCCTGAGATATCTTAAATTAGGACGTGGGATACTTCGCAGTGGGCCATTACTGAGGTCCGGGCGGCCGACTGGCATGGACCTCACAGTATGTGGGCAGTAACTGATGCTGCTCCTCTGAACGTGGGTCCTCCGCTGGGGCTTCCTCCTGCACCCCCAGCTACTGCGAGGCATGTCCCCGCGCGCGGTGCTCGAGGGAGGACGCAGCCTCCAGCTCCAGCGAAACCATCACAACCATCTTCCTCCCAGGCACCTGCGGCAGGAGGTAACTGACGTCGCAAATGTATCCACACGGTATGCATTTCCTTGCCTTTTCTTGATCAATCTTGCTTCATCCCCTACTATTTTGGCATTCGTTTTCATTGTTCCAACTCTTTCTTCCAGCAGCGGGAGCGAGATACTACTACTTTTGTGGCTTACGAGCTAGCGGCCGCCGCCGCAGCAGAAGAGGCTGAAGAACAAGTCACGGTTGAAGAAGCAGAGGAAAATGCTGCGGCCGCTCAAGCTAAACGACGCCGCCTCGACGGTAATACTTATATATATATTTTTTTTGCATTGTCATTTCCGTCGTCATCCTTTCTAGTTTCTAATTCCTGCCTTGTCAAAACTTCTTGAGCAACCATGGTGGAGTCCGATGAGGAGGAGGAGAATGAGGGCGCGGGTGGTGATGGTGGCGATGAAGATGATGAGGGTGATCAAGACACCATCCCCCTCAGCGTCCGCCTTCAAACGACGCGCACCCAATCATCCCTCCCCACGGAAAACATTGCCGCTGAAGACGTCGAGATCTTGGACATTCTTGACTCTTCAGACGAGAATAGGGGAGCGGGATTAGTTTGGCCCCATGCGGAGCCGGTCCCCTATCCGTTGCCTGAGCTGGAATCCTCCACGGTGATGGGAGGTATGTTCACGCCTGATGACCTTTCATTCGTCGACCTTGGAGGGGATCCTAACACGGTTTTTTCCTCTGAAGAATCCAAAAATGTCATCCCTTACTCTTCTGACAAAGATCCTTCTCCTTCTCATGCAGCAACTTTTGAGGTCCGCGAGCCTCCTCCGCCGATGGATTCCCACGAGCCGGTTTCCGCAGTGGCAGCGCAATGCTTGAGGGGGAAAGAGGAGGATGATGTTGAAGAACTTCCTCGCCTCTGCGTGGGAGGTCCGCCCGCGGGCCAACTGGGGGCTGGCTCGACTTCTACCCCCTCGAGCTCCCACCAACATTCTTCTGCTAGCGCCCGGATCCGCTCCATCGAAAGCTTTTTGGGCCGAGTTGCTGGCAGTTCGTCGGGTGTCTCCAACGCTTCTTTTTTGCAAGGCTCGGGGTCCAACGCGGGGAGGGGGGGGGGTGCATAACTGTGGATGTAACCAGTCCCCCTTCTCCAGCATGCTCCACTTCCCAGGCTCACTCTCCCCACCTATCCGCGAGACGTGCAGCTACTCTGCCCGCCCAGCCTTCAGTTCCTATTAAGGACCGACAGCTGGAGGTAAATGAAGAACCCCCTATGGGCCCCACCTCTATTACTGACTCAGATCTGAATTCCTTATTTAAAGACATGATCTTTATACAGACTGACGATGTTTTGGGAGGACAAGGAAGTGAAGCTCTCGGGGATTTTGGTGCTGACTTGAACTTGGAGATGGGGGAGCAACACAGGGATGAAGTGGAGTCTAGGGAGCAGCCCTCCCCCCGGCGAAGCCCCATCGCGGATCTTGAGAAGGAGCCCGTGGCCGCCGAAATGGAGGTGCCTATTCGTCTCTTCCCCGCGGCCTTCCCCGTGGATGAAGCCTATCACCCACTCCTCAATGCCATAGCCCGGGCTCATCCGGAGACGTTTGCCCACTTCAACCTGCGGTCAACTCGGCTTGGGGCACTCCTTCTCAAGGATCTCCATGAAGTGCTCGCCCCTTGGGCACAGCTGCGTTTTGGTGACTTCACCGCCGCCACGGAGACTACCCTTCAGGAGGTCACACAGGACATGGCGGTCATGGGGTTCGACCTTGGCTGGCTGAGCGCGAGGAGCTCCGCGCTCAGGGCCGCGGGACAGAGGGTGGCTTTGCGGCATGAGATTCAGAGCCTTTTTGCTCAGCTGGAGTCTGCGCGATAGCATTTGGCGAATCTGGAGGCCAGGTTTGCCCAAGTTACACAGTATGATGCGGAGCTGGCCGCAGCGGCGCTGAATCTTGAGGACCCTGACCCAAAGGAGCTTGTATTCGCGGAGTGGCTGACTTAGGCTTCTTCTCTCCTCTTCTCTTTTCTTTTTTGTAACACATGCATCATTATTCCATTTTTTCTTTATTTGAATAAAGGGGTTTTGGGAATAAAGCTGTCGGCGTACCAACAATGCTATTCATGTATTAATTTCATTCTTTTACTAGAAATAATATCATCATTATTCCAACCTTTATCGGTTTGCTTCCCAGCCGCAGACCACACCTTGGTCACTTTTGACTTGGAATATTTTGGGCAATTGCTGGCTTTCAATCTGTGGGCCATGCTCTAGCCATTCTCGACTTAACATTATCTCTGTTTGATAACCATTAAATCTGAATTACGCGGGTCATGTTCAGACCATTCGCGACTTAACATTATCTCTGAATGATAACCGTTAAGTCTGGATTAATAACCAGTAGGTAAAGGAGAAAGCTACGGGGATGTTCTCTCCGCGCGACCATTCATTTTGCAATGACACATAAATCAAGTAAATGGAATGAATAGAAGAACGATAATCAGGGTAATTTGTTAATAGCTTCCAAAAGGCCTGATAATTCCATCTTACAAAATCTCAAGGCGTCCCATGGAATAACACCGCTTTCCATGAATACTTTTAAACATCATTAAATGAAAAGAAAAGGAGAAACCTTGAACATAGAACAAAGATTTCGATTGCTTCTCTCACGGGTAGAACTTTGTAGACACCTCCCAAACGGGGCAACGCCATACTTATTGATCGTTTGTTGCTCGATTGGTTGCTTGCTTCATAAACCAAGATCGTGGACATTCCCATGGCTAGGAACATCGCCACACGATAGCGGTTATCATCAGAATAGAGTCGCCACCCAGTTTATTAAAACTAGGAAAACATATAGAGATTCTGGGTACGGGAGCCAAAAGTATAGTAAGGGGAAGGTGTTAGGCACCCCTCTCTGCCCAGCCGTGAGGCTGGCCCATAGTTGTTCAACATAAGACATGTACTTGCTTTATTTAATTCTAACACTTAGTCTTTTTTAGCCTTTAAGCAGTTAATGGTGAGTCAGTGCGATAATTAAAGCATGCGTCGGAAAGCAGAACACAAAACTGTCCCAGGGAGATGGATCCCGCGGCCGGTGAATGGATGTCACGGCCGAGGGATCCTCCTGGTTTTATGTACTGGCCGAGGAATCGAAGCCCCGGTCGGTGTTCTTCCTCACACCAGACAGAAAAGTTAGTAGATAATCAAAACGCTACGATTAGGCATAAATACGGTAAATAAAACAAACCAGAGGCCGTTGGGCCTCACCACCTTGATCCCTCAGTTGCTTGATTGCTTCGGATTGATTGTGATTGACAGATTGCTTCTTGGAAAACCCTAGGGTTAGGGTTTGAACTTCGGGGTTGTGGGCACACGCCCCAAAATTTTACATTTTTAGCACATAAAACGGGTGCGCCCTATTTTTGGAAAAGCATAGCAAAATGCTTCGATTCAGAGTCGCCACTCGGGTTTTGCGGAAAACACCCAAGGAACCGAACTTGAAACGCTTGGTTACGTTTTTGATTTTGAAAAGGCTTGTAGACTGGACCGTCGTCACCTTCGATATCTGAGGTTCGAGAGCCAGGTTACGAGAGGGGAAGGGTTTTATGGCACCCCTCTCGCCAAATCCGGAGATCGGTCTCTACTCGGGCATTTTTTTGTAAAACGTTTGCATTTCTCTCTTTTTGATCATTTTTAGCCAGTTAAGGCGGGGGAACAGTTAAAGGGGATTAAACTGTAACAAGTTTGCATCATGTGATAAAATGTGATGTATGTTTGAACTAAACAGGTATAATAGATTGAGAACAAGCTCCTGTGAGTGTTTTGGACAAACTAGAGCATGCTAGCCGTGAGATGGTGCACACAGGAGCAAGCCTGCATGCACTGGCCGGGCCACTGCATGCAGTTTTGACTTGCGTGCGCCACCTCACGACTGGCGTGCGCCGGTAGGCCCAAACTCACAGCTCTTGCAAGCAATCCTCTGGGCTCTGGAATGGACCAATGCACACCCAGGACAAACCACGCAGTTTATATCATAGCAGAATATACAGTTACAGACAGATAAAGGGCTTGAAAGCCACTAAATAAACAGAAGGCCCCTTAAACAGTGAGGGGAGGATAAACAAAGGCTAAGGCCTAGTTGCCATGCAAGGGCTAGCCACTGGATCAGAGACAACTGGCGTGCGTGGGTAACGTGACACCGTGCGCCAGTTGGTCCCATTCATCCAATGCTTGGCTTTGCATCATCTGGGCTCTGGAACATGACCAGAAGGCTCCCAGAGGCATTCTAAAGCAACATAAATGAATATTGAAAACTAAGACTAAGTAGTTCTAAGGTATAGAAAGTAGTAAACTGGTTTTAACATGCTGCAAGGTGATCAGATGAGGAGAAAACAAGAAAAACAATGATCGGTGATCCCCACGCCAGTCGTGCCTGTACTACCATGACTGGCGTACGGCATAAGAGAACTGGTGTGCGCCACCTATCATTATACACGATCAATGAATCTTTGCCAACATTAGGGCCAGGACTGGTATAGATTACCAGCCTTGACCCTGCCAGCCCCCCTCAGGGATCAAAATAGACAGATATGACAAAAGGTGGTATACCTTTCTTTGGAGGTTGAAAATGGATTAGAGCTTGAGGTAGTGCTTTGATGGATGGGTTGATGAATGTGGGGGTGTATGAAGTATGTGGGTGTATTCCTAGCCTTTCTCTTTCAATGGATGAGAAAGAAAAGCAAGGAAATTAGAGAGAAAGAGACTTGAAGCCTTATTGAGGTTAACCCATTGCAAATGAATGCAAGGGGGGTATTTATGGAGGGTGTAATGACTGAAAGAGGGGGAGATCAGTTGGCATTAGGGGGTGTTTGGTTGGTTAGGCCAAGGAGGGAGCCTCCCATGCATTAAATGCATGGGACAAGGTGATGGAAGTTGTAGGAGAGAGAGGGAAACGGTTCTGGACGAAATGATCACCAGGGGAACTGTAGACCACGTCAGGGTGGCTACAAAAGTCCTGATCATTTGGCTGCATAAAGGTAAACTAATCTGGACAGTCCAGAATAGGGTGTCTACAATAGTCCCCTTTGACAGCACTTGGAGCACCATTGACCTGGTACAAGTAATGTCAAAGGTTTTCTAGACAACCCTCTAGGCTAACCAGAACAGAATATACTGGTCAATGCAAACATAAAACTTTAAAGAACCTGGTTGGTTTTGAATTGGAATGGACAGATAGATCGCCGCTGGATTGATTTGAGAGGACAGAACAGGCCGTCACTCGCTGGGGATAATAACGATACGAATTTCCGCTCGATTGATTGAATTGATAGGACAAACTATTGTAGATGCAGAACTCTCCTGGGGAAACAATCCTTTGTGGATGAATCGACTCCGTTGGGGAAAGATACTGACATACGGATGAACCGTCGTTGTTTCGGATTTGGACGGATAGATCGTCGTTGATTTGAATTTGGACGAATAGATCATCGTTGATTTGAATTTGGACGGATAGATCGTCGTTGATTTGAATTGGACGGATAGATCGTCGTTGATTTGAATTTGGACGGATAGATCGTCACAGGGTGCGGACTCTCCTGGGGAATAATCCATTGAAAGCAACTCACAGTTACTTGCTTTATTTTAAATTGAACGGGTGGACCATTGTTGATTTGAATTCTGCTTGGGGAACTAACAACGTAGATCAAGGCATCATGGGCCGCAACTGAGAATAGGCTTTTGATGCTGAAAACGGATTGGGCCCCAGGCCCAGATGCTACTGGCGTGCGCCATATCACGACTGGTGTACGCCGGAATTTTTGATAGGCCTAAACTGTATTCAGCCCAGATCCGACCCAACACTGTTCCTTCGACTTATAAACTACTGCAGGAGACCAGAAACTGCCATTCTTCTCGATTTCAAACCCCCTTATCCTTCTCACATTCTACCAAATACTCTCAAACTCTCACCCTCTTCCATTCTTGCATCCCAAAAATAGCCATTCTCATTCTTCCACCATCATGGCAGAGGCAGGCGGCGGTAATGGAGGCAATGGCGATGACGAGGCTCGACCGAAGGGTGTAATCGAAGCTTTGGAGACACGAATCGACGATCAAACACTACCAGAGGCTTCGACGAGTATTGGTGCAGTGGTTTCGAGCAGCGAGGGCGGCGACGATGGCCATGCACAAGAGGTGGTTGACTGCGGTGAACGGCGTGCGCTAGTGGATCTGGGGCATACGCCGGTTGTTTCTGACACAGGGGGCCCACGAGTGAGTCAACTGGACTTCCAGAGTGGGGTTGAGGTCGTGATAGTGACCGGTGGTGGCTTGGGTGGGGCCGGTGGCAGTAGCAGGGGTGACGGTGGCAAGGACCGAGCGGAGTTACCTCGGAGAGACCCGGCGAGCGGCAAGGCTCCGGCGGTAGAGGCGGAGGGGGATGTACCGAGGGCAGACCACGTTGAGCGGGTCGAGTTCACACCGCCTGCTGGGTCGTCTAGTCACGAGCCAATCATGAGCCGTGACCTGGCGGAGTTTGTGGGCGAGTTCGTGCTCGCTTGGCTTATGAGGGAGAACCCTGAGGTAGTCGCGGCAGTTTTGGCGGCGCGCGAGGAGAGGCTGAGGGAGATAGCTCGGTCCGATGAGGAGGAGCGACTAAGGCGAGAGGCCGAGGCGGCGGAGCGGGCCCAGAGAGAGTTGGAGCGAGAGACTGAAGAGGCCGAGAGGGCTCAGGAGTAGGGACCCTGGGCGTACGAGGTGGCGGCGGTCTTGGCGGAGTCCAGGCGGAAGGCCACTCGTGCCCTGTTTGTGGCTGAGACGTTTGTTCCTCCGGAGCCACACGTGTTCGTTCCATCAGGCGCTGAGAGCTACGTCCCTCGCCAGGAGGACTACGATGAGGAGCTTGTGCTGAGAGACCCTGACCGGCACTTGTCCAGGACTTGGACTCAGGTATACCCTCAAACTTGCTTCAATTTCCATTTCATACTGTTGTATAATTTGAACTGTATAACTTTCCATGCATGTGAATTGAACCCAAACTTGACTTATTGACATAGTTGATAGGATCTCTGATAACTTGCTTTGACTGAGGAAACGCCTGGTAACTTGATCGACTGTAGGAGTGCTTTAGAACCCGATATGGCCTATCGATAGCGAACTTGAATCACCGTTTTGCCAATTCGACTGATAATGTAACTTTAGAACTTGAAATCGACAAGTAGAATGCCTCGAAACAATAATCGACTGAATAGAATGCCTGAATTGACTGGTTGAATGCCTGGTAGCTTGATTGATGAGTGAAATACCCTTGACATGATTGAGATCGACTGATAGAATACCCAATAATGTTCCTCGTAGCTTGATTCGCCCCCTTAGGATGCCATGACATGATCGACTGGTAGCACACTTTGAAATGTTTGGAATCAACTGCTTTGAACAATAATCGACTAAACAGAATGTCTTGAAACGATTGATTGATAAATTCCTGCTTCATCTTTTGAGTTCGTTTTGAAGTTCTTGATTCGACTGTTCATTGAATTCGAACTGCTTTACTGATAGCCTCCTTCTGTTTTGACTGTTTGTGATGTGCAGAGAGGAGTGGCCAGCACGCGTGGGCATGGTGGTCCAGCGTTTTCTCTTGAGCTGTACAGGAGTCTTCCTGAGAGAGTACGAGAGCTGGTGAACGCGGCGGGGTTCAGTTTGTTCATCCCGACGCTGACAGCTGTGAAGAGTGACCACGCCGTACTGACTGCGCTGGCCGAGAGGTGGTGGGATATATCGAACTCCTTCCACTTTCCGATTGGGGAGATGACGGTGACTCCAGCAGACTTTGCGGCCATCACTGGCTTAAGGGTAGGAGGTGAGCCTATCCCGTTTGACTCGGGGATACATGGGGACACCGAGGCGTTGAGGTGGTTCCTGGGCATGGAGCCCGTAGGCCATGCGGAGATGGTCCAGTTTGACCAGTTCAAGAAGCACTTGGAGAGGAGAGTACCGGAGATGGAGTTGGAGGGAGAGCAGGTTTCTGAACTGGAGGTGGAGCAGCTGGCGAGGGTGTACTTGCTGTACTTGTTTGGGGCTACTCTGTACCCAAACAAGAGGTCTACGGTCCACTTGTCTTACTTGCCCGCGCTTTTTGACTTGAGGTCGACTTCTCGGTACGATTGGGGAGGAGCGGCTTTGGGTACATGCTACGAGTTTATGGGCGAATTCTCCCGGGGGAAGAAGGCGGCAGCTGGGTACTGGAGAATGTGGGAGGTAAGAAACCAATACTGTCTTTCAATTCCATTCCATACTTGTACCTTATTATCTTGCATATACTGTATTTCTGACGCGTTGATTGTTCGACTGTTTGAAAACCTTGCAGTTGTGGGCTTACGAGGTGCTGAGGATGTACCCTCCGGAGAATAGGTGTCCGGACTTGAGGGTGCTTCCTCGGGCTATGATTTGGGGGCCGCTTCGGGTAGGGAAGAAGAAATCAAAGGAGAAGCTTTCCGGCTTCAGGGTGTACCTTGACCATCTGATGGGTTCTCAGGTAAAGCTAGTTTTCTCTTTTGTAGTTCATGCTTTGAATCGCTTTAATGTTGTCGCTGATGCCTTTGATCGCTTCACAGGTGGAGTGGGATCCGTGGAGGGTTGCAGGGCCCGAGCCCGAGTACCTAGCGAGGAGCAGGGTGGTGGCGGCGAGCCGAGTGCTGTTAGAGTCGGCTTTTGGGTGGCAGTGGTACTTGGGCGACTGAGTGGCACGACAGTCGCTTGGCTCGTCTGAGTTTGTCGTCCCTGGGCCACTTCCACCTCGTGCTTCGCACATAGGGCGGTACACACTTGGACAGCTGCGGTGGTTCACCGTTCCTGCCGACGCTGTTCCCTTTCTGAGGCCTGGGCGAGACTATGCTGTTTACCAGAGGTGATACTTGGCGGGAACGCTCGGGGTGATAGAGCACAGGGCGGTTCAGATGGAGGCCTTGTGTAGACACCCCAATTTGAACTTGTCAAATTTCCTTAATTTGTGGCCCGGAGGCTCCCCGATGATGAATTTGGATCAAAACAAGCCTTGTACCAATTGGGACTTTTTGCTCCTTGAAGGGTTTTAAATGGAAAATAAAAAATGGTCAAAATCATTTCCAAGCGCTTGGGAGCAGTCCCGAGCGCTCCAAACCATTTTCCAAAACCTCTGGCCGGGCTCACTCTCGAGCGCTCGAGAGTTAAGTGCCAAGCGCTCGAGACCACTCTCGAGCGCTCGAGTCTCCTGTGCTGCCCAATGGATGGCAGGGCTCCCCACTACCCATGCAATCCATCATTGCAGTCACCTTGAGCCGGCTGAGCTTTAAGTCAAGCACTCAATCTCAGTCAGAGATCTTCAGGCTAAAAGATTTTCCCATTAAAAAATTGTTTTATTTCAAATTCATTTCATTTTTGAACCATAAGTTATCTTGGCCTATATAAATGCCTCATTTCAGCTGATCAAAGGGACCACGAAATTTTTCTCTCTCTAAAACCTTCCTCTCCCCTCTCACTAGTTCAAAGCAAGAACTTCCAAACTCAAACTTCAACTAAAAAATTTCAAAAAGTTTTCAAAAACCTCCAAGAAAAAGAGCAGAAATCCAGAATACCACAAGCTTCTGATTTCTGGTCTTCCTTCTCTCTGCATCCATTTTCAAAAGCCACTCAAGGAGTCAAGTTCCATCCAAAGGTAGAAAGTCCTTTCTACTTTGATATCAAGCAAGAAGGCTGTTTTTCCCTTCTGAGGGGGGTCTCTCAGCCTGACCCAGTCTCCAATACTGGGTGCATGGTTGGGAGACCTTGGTGTAAAAGCAAGAGCAAAGGGGTACAAAAAAATGTTTTCTCAAAACCCTTACTGGAAACACTCTCGAGCGCTCGGGACTGTTTCCAGTCCCATGCATTGTGTTTTGTCACACAACAGGCTGGGGGGTGAGGTGCATTCTTAAGTAAGATGGTTTTATTATAGCATGCAGACACACAAAATCAGTTTTCCTAAAACAGAAACATTTCTTACAAGTTTTCACATGTGAACAAGGTCCTTTTCTTTTAAAGTTAAAAGATGATTTTCTTTTGGGAAAGATTAGAACAAGGGTGTGTGCATGTCAAAACAGTACCATTTTCCACTTGAGAGTAAGCTGGCATGAAGCTCACTCCCAAGCGCTCTGAACCATTCCCGAGCGCTCAGGAGCGCATGCATGCCTTGGCACTTCATGTTTCCCCAGTTTGCTGTGTTTTCTACCTTTCTGCATGCATGAATGTATCCATTTACTCTTTTAAAGTTGTAGATCTAGCTTTGTTGAGGCAGGGATGCATGATCTGAAAGATTGAGGGCCCATTTCAGTCTTTCAAGTCCTCTGCTGAGCCAGTAGCATACTTAATAGCATTTCAGTTTATATCTTGGTATTTTATTTTTGCTGGCACTAATGAAACTTGCAGGATTGGGATTCTAGCACTCCCGCGCGCTCGAGACCACTCCCGAGCGCTCGAGAGTGAATCCAGTGACAGGGCTTCATTTTGTAATAATTTGTATATCATGCATGGCCATTTCATCATCTCCTGTACACATGCACATGAATACACTTCTTATTTGGTATAACTGTGGATACTTGCTAGCTGTTTTAATGAAACAAAATCCCTTTTGAAAATCCCACAAATGTTTAGTAGAGACCGACGTCGTGTCGGGCGAGGGGGGTGCCGTAAAACCCTTCCCCCCTCGTAACATGGCTTCCGGACCCTCAAATGATCTCTGGTTTTCATTTTCAAATCAATCATTTTCAAAACAAAACGGTTTCTCAGGTGACATACCATAAATCCGGGTGGCGACTCTTCAAACCATTTTTCGAATCGATCCAAAAGGTGAGGCGCGCGACATTTTCATTGGGCTGCCCCGATCCACCTGGGGCTGTGGTAGCCCACACCTTGGTAGCCGGTGAGGAGAGGCTAGGACGGCGCAGCAGGTCAGGCCGTTCTAGGGAGAGAAGTGGGTACGCGGAGGCGACCGGTCTTCCTCAGCTTTCTTGGACGTTACCAGTGCGTGATCCCCAAGGGGAGGCTGCGGAGGTCCACTTTGAGCCTGCCAGGACAGAGCCAGCAGAGGTTACAAGAACGGTATGACGTACTTTCAGCTTTACCCATTTCCTATATCATATTTGATTTGCATTTGAACTGCCTTTGATTCCCAAAACTTGTAATTCAGGCGCCGATAGAATGGGTGCGTGAGGCCGCTCGCTTGATGCTTGCCATGGAGAAAGAGTTTCATAAGATAGCGAGTGGCACGCCCTTAAAGCTGCACTACCCACTGGTGACACCTGCTTCAGCTGCACTGCCACAGGTATAACCCTTGAATACTTGTTCCACTCTTCGTTCGATACTTAGATCAGCTTTGTCATGTTTGTTACAATGCATGTTAGATGTACCTGCTCTTGGTTCCTGTTCCAGCATTTGATATGTATACACTATGCACAATATGGATATATAATGACTTGAATTGAATTGACAATGCAGGGATGCGCTAGGGCGGCTACTAGGCGGAAGCAAATGCGGCCACTTCCTCCGAAGGGCAAGGGGAAGGCTCCTGCTGCTGCTCCACAGAGGACGAGCACCACACGGCCCAAGCCTCGAAGGGTGGTGATCGGGTCTGCCAGCGAGCCGGCGCAGTTCCAGAGGGAGCTGAGGAAGAGGACTGCGCAGAAGAAGCTGCAGGAAGGGCCATCTCAGAAGAAACAGAGGCGGGAAGAGGAAGAAAGAGAGGAGGAAGAGGACGAGGAGTCAGCCTCTCTCAGTAGTGGCTCAGGCTCTGAGAGCGATCCGCGGTACAGACTTGACCCGACAGAGCTGGCTGCTGCGAGTGAGGATGACGAGGACGAGGACGACGACGACGAGAACTGAGGGCTATCACTGAGCCTCAGGCACTTTACTGTCTTTTGACTTTTGGTACACCTGACTTGATTTTGATATTTTGGGATGAGGCCTGCGTGCCTGTTGTTTCATAGGCGTATGTGCCTGGTACATGCTTCTGCTCGTTTTGCCCGGGCCGTTGTGCCGCTACATACATTTCCTTATTTTGTTCTAGGGATACGCTTTTGGATAGTATATATTGCTGCATTTCCTGTTTATTCAACTTCTATTTTGATGGTATTGATGATAGAAGTAAACAGAACAACCACTAATATCTGACATGCATTGACTAATCCTCTGAATCGACCAACAAATACTAGGACACGTGCAGGACTGACCTAGCTCGAAGAAAAAGGTAGAAAATTCTTAGGATACGGCCCGTATCCCACTAGGATACGCGACACTTGGCGCTGATCAGCCAAAACCCGAAATTCTTTTTGACAAGTGAAACTGACACTTTTGGTAGACCAAATAGACTCAATGAGACTCGTGCGAGTCGACGGAAGCGGGAAAAGTGACCCGAGACGAGAAATATACCAAAAAGTGCTAGAAATGCCTCAAAAATGGACATAAGACGCCAAAGATGACTCGATTAAGTCCCGGACTGAAACCAACACCCCCGCACAGTCACATAAGGTCCACATGACATGCACGGTGTAACAAAACTTGGCAAAAATTCCTGGTACGAATTTTGAGTCTCCGTATCCTAAATTTTAGGAGGATACGGGCCGCCGGAGGTCCGAATCCTTCGCTAAACGTGACGTTTCAAATCCGATGCCTCCCCATAGGCCCAAATACCATTTATGATAGCAGCTGCAGCAGACTGGTTTCTGGTGCAGATTTCACTGGCGTGCGCCAGTAGCTGACTGCTGTGCGCCAGTATAATAGAGAGACATGCGTACGCCGGTGGATCATTGGCACACGCCACAAAAGTGTGACGCAGAGCCTCTTGTCTGACCGACTGTCCTTTTCTTGGGGCTTCTTGTCTTCACCCTCACACGGTTTGAACACAGTTTCTGGCTTTTCAGAGGACAGGGTCCTTCATTGTAAGGTCCTTTGGAGGATAGCCCTTGGTTTCTGAATAAGGAATGGGAAGCACAGTGCATGTATTGGTATATAACTGGATGTTGCACGCATTGTGGAATTACACTGATACACCCCACTTCTCATATTCAGCTTCCTCTTACTGATTCCAAAATGGAGAACCCAACTCCAACCTTGATCAGGCCTTGGTTAGTGCAAATGATAAGCGTCATTTGGCTGAATTTCCAATATCACGGCCTCGCCTCGTTCCGATACCTTCGACACGTGCCACTTCGCCCGGCACTCTTAAGAGCTGCACTCCGGTTTTGGGACCCGGACGTCCACGTTTTCCGTTTTGGGGATGATGAAATATGTCCGACCATCGAGGAGTTCCAAGCGTATCTCCGGACGTACACATCTCCAATACTCGTCGTTCCTCCCTACCAAGTGAGCATGCCTGGACTGTTGGCTACCGCACTTGACATTCCCAGAGGCTTGGCCAACTCTATACTAGAGGGTGGCCAAGTCCACATCATGCGGTTGATTGAACGGTACAGTCCTGAGGGCGACTTGGGGGACGATACTTGGCAGGCGCGGCGCCGTTTTGCTTTGGTGATCTGTCTTCTGGCTGCTTACTTGCTCATCCCTGCTGATGGGCGGGTCAGTCCCCTGCTTGTGAGTGTCGCTGCCCAGATGGGAGCTCGACAGAACGTGATCCCTTTGGTTTTAGCTGAGACGCTTATCGGCCTGGATTTGGTGTACACTGGGGTGTCAAACACTTTCAGCGGCAGCCCGCTCCTCCTTCAGGTAAACTCACTCAGCTCACCTTTTTCCGGTTTTTTGCACTTTCTCATTTTACCTCGACACTCGGCTTAGGCTATTTGCTGGCTCCTTACTTGTCTTTTCGTTCAGGCTTTTATCTGGTTTCTTACTTGTTTTTTCACTCATGCAGCTGTGGTTATCTGACAAGCTGAATCTGCTGCATCCTCTGGAGGACGGCTGGAACCTTTTCCCAAGGAGGATTCATCAAAGGGGAATGAGGTACCCTGAGATGGACGTCAAAGAATGGTACTCCTTCATGCGGGAAATGCAGCCGAATGAAATTGTCTGGAGGTGCCCGTGGTTGGACCTGGAGGAAATGGTGGTTCACTCGGATGGGTTCAACATAGTGGTAATTGCAGGGTTGACACAATTCACCTTCTACATTCCGGGTCGCATCCTTCGCCAGCTAGGTGTCCCTCATGGGAATGTCCGTATTACTGCCGGGGATTTCCGGATTCCCAACTTCAATGCTCAGACGCTCAATGGGTACAAAAGGCGCTGGGAGCTCAGGGTCCTGCAGGCAGAATCTCCGGATTTCACTCCGAGGCTAAGGAACATTTACAGGCAATGGCTAAGAGCAGACGCTCAAGCAAGGGAAAACATCGACTGACCCCGAACTACCTTGCTGTACTTAGAATAAGCTGTGAGCCGTTAGGCTTCTCGAGCATTTTGTTCTATTTTTATGCTTAGTTGTTTTAAGGCTTTTATGCTCAGTGGATGTATTAGAAATAGTAATTTTGCAATAAAGTTGATCTGTCCCTCAACTCTCCTCGGCTTTTGATGTGGGACTGGAACGTCAAACCATGGATCAACTCGATAGAATATGATCGGGTCTCGAAGTGAGACTGCCTACGTATCTTTTTTCAAGGAATCAGGTCAGAACGTAGTTCAGGCTAAGGTCCACTCGTGTGTTTTACCTCTCTTTTTACGCTCTAAATTTTGCCTAGTGCCGCCTTCACAGGTTTTCGGCCTAGCGAGCTTTCGACTTTGGCCTATTTATTTTTGCCTAGACCGCCTTCACAGGTTTTCGGTCTAGCAGGCTGCTCTAATTTTTGCTTGGAACCGCCCACCCTTGTGGTTTTCGGTCCAACAAGCTTCTCTCAGGGATAAAAGTGTTTGAGTTGATCCAGGTTGACTAGAGTGCTGAACTCATTGCCGTCGAGATCGATGAGCTGAGCAGCACCCCCAGACAGGATGGTCTTGATGATGAATGGCCCGGATCGCTTCGGCCGAAACTTCCCGCGAGCATCAAACACCAGAGCCCGTTTCTCCTTTGTGACTTTATCTCCTTCGACTAAGCCTCTGGACTTCACTTTCTTGTCAAAAGCCCGTGCAATCCGACGTTGATAACCTTGAACATGATACAAAGCACGGAGCCTTCTTTCATCAAACAACATCAGTTTGACAAACCTGCCGCTCAGCCACTCAGATTCCTCCAGACCACTCTCAACCATGATTCTCAAAGAGGGCACCTCGAGCTCGATGGGAAGTACTACTTCCATTCCATAGACCAGGGAGAAAGGAGTTGCACCGGTTGAAGTTCGAATCGACGTCCTATACCCCCATAGTGCCAGCGGCAGCTGCTCGTGCCAATCCCTCGCAGACTCAATGGTCTTTTTGATGATCACCTCGATGTTCTTGTTTGTGGCCTCGATTGCTCCATTTGTTTGCGGGCGATAGGTTGTTGACCGGTGGATCTCAATACCGAATTCCTCAAAGAGCTCCAGGACCCTCCCCTTGAAGTGACTCCCATTGTCTGACACGAATGCCTGGGGGACGCCATATCGGTAAATGATGTTCTTTCGGATGAACTGAGCCACCTGGACTGTTGTTAGGACTTTGTAGGATTCAGCTTTGACCCACTTAGTGAAATAATCTATCGCCACCAGTATGAACCTGTGACCATTTAAAGCAGGGGGCGTGATCATCCCAATAACATCGATCCCCCATACCGAGAAAGGCCATGGCGAGGTCATGCCATACAGCTTAGATGGAGGAATGTGTTGCAGGTTGGCATGGATTTGGCATTTGAAACAGCGCCGCACGTAGTCGATGCACTGAGACTCCATGGTTGACCAGTAGTAACCCTGCCTGAGGATCTTCCATGCAAGCTTAACTCCACTCATGTGAGGACTGCAGACCCCTTCGTGAATTTCTTCCATTATCCTTGTTGCCTCAGCCCCGTTGACACACAACTTGTGCATTCCACAGTGAGACCTCCGATACAGTTTCCCTCCACAAATGATGTACTGAGCTGCCAGCCTTTGCAGAGCAACCCGATCTTTTCTTGAAGCTCTAGCAGGGAACTCTCCGTGTTCCACGAAATTCCAGATGTCATGATACCAGGGCAGGCCGTCATCAACATCATCGACGGCGTTGACGTACTCATAAGCGGGCAAGTCCCCCTGCTCAATCATAATTGGACGCAGCTTGACCCCTGTTGGAAGTTCGATCATTGAAGCCAAAGTCGCCAAAGCATCAACGAACTGATTCTTCAAGCGTGGAATGTGGGTGAAGGTCACCTTATTGAAGCGAGGAATCAGTTCTTCCAAATCTTGGTGATAAGGCTTCAACTTTTCCTCACGAACCTTCCAATCTCCATTGGCCTGAGAGACTACTAGGTTTGAGTCCCCGATTACTTCGAGCTTCTCGACCCCCAGTGCAATAGCAGCTTCCATCCCGACGATACAGGCCTCATACTCAGCTTGATTGTTGGTAACATCGAAGTTCAACTTGAAAGCGAGTGGGATATGAGCACCAGTAGGTGTGATCAGCAACACTCCAATTCCGAAACCCTTCTGATTAGCAGCCCCATCAAAGTAGAGCGTCCAAATTTCCTCGACCACTGTCAATACATCTTCGTCCGGGAAAGTGAAATCCACATCCTCTGGTCCATTGATCGGATGGTCAGCCAAGAATTCTGCCACAGTGCGGCCTTTCACAGACTTCCTCGTAACATACTGGAGATCGAACTCAGCCAGCAAAAGCAACCAACGTGCTAGCTTATGGGTGAGCACAGGCTTCTCGAACAGATACTTGATAGGATCCATCCGAGAAATCAGCTTCACCGAATAGGCTAGCATGTAGTGTCTAAGCTTTTTGGAAGCCTAAACTAGTGCCCAACATGTCTTTTCTAGAGGGGTATAACGTTTCTCACTTCCTACCATCTTCTTGCTTAGATAGTAAATGGCCTTCTCGATTCCCTTATCCCCTTCTTGTGCCAGCAAACATCCCATCACTGTAGGAGTGATGGACAAATATAGGATCAAAGGTCGACCAGGTGTAGGCGGCATTAGCACTGGTGGGTTCCACAGGTACGCTTGAATAGCCTCGAAAGCATCTTGGCATTTACTCGTCCATTCGAACGGGACTCCTTTCTTGAGTAAACGGAACATCGGCTCGCAGGTCAGAGTCAACTTAGCGATGAACCTGCTGATGAACTGCACCTTCCCCAAAAAGCTTCGTACCCCCTTTTCGGACTGTGGTGGCTTCATTTCGAGAATCGCCTTGATTTTGGATGGATCAACTTCGATCCCTCTTGCAGTGATTAGGAACCCCAACATCTTGCCTGCTGTGACCCCAAATGTGCACTTCTGTGGGTTAAGACGCACGTTGTACTTGCGGAGCCTCTCGAGAAACTGCCTGAGTGCCGGGATGAAATCCTCCTTCTCTTTTGCCTTGACGATCATATCGTCGACATAGACCTCGATTGTTGTGGGCAGCACGCCCTGAAAATTCCGGTTTCCAAAAAATGCAAGGGCACGGATCGAGGGAGCACGAGCGCAGGTGGCAAGCGCTCAAAAATACAGAGTCGCCACTCGGGTTTTGAAGGTCCGACACCCAAGGAACCGTATTTCGAAGCACCTGCCGCGCTGTTTGATTTGAAAAAGTTAAGGAACCAGTCCGTCATAACCATATCTGGGTTCGGGAGCCAGGTTATGAGGGGGGAAGGGTTTTATGGCACCTCTCTCGCCCAATCCGGAGATCGGTCTCTACTTGAGCATTTTGAAAACGTTGCGATTCTTCTTTTATTAATCAATTTCAGCCAATTAGGGCGGGGGAACAGTTAATCGGGGATTAAAACTGTAACATGTTTGCAGGATGTGATCAAATAATGACAATAATAAACGGAATGACCTTGAAACAGCGATCAGATGCCAAAACCAGGCTCGGGGCAGATTTGCCCTGCACGATGACCAACTTGCATGCCTGAACGGATCTGCATGCAAGTCAATCATCGCGCGAGACATTCTGACTCTCGCGCGAGTGTTGTCATCTCACCACAGTCCCAAAATCATCCCCTTCTGGGCTCTGGAAGGACCAGTGCACACCCAGGAAGCAAACCAAGCAGTGTATTGGAAGACTGTAAAATGCTAATTATTACACAATACTCCAAGCAGGAGCCAAATAAGATGAAACACAACCCCTAAACAGTGGGGGTATCAAAACAGAGGCCAAGGGCCAAGTTGCCCATGCAAGGGCCATTCATGGAAATCAGAGAACTGTCGCGCGACAGAGAGTAAACCTCGCGCGACACTCCTAACTGGAATTCCAGGAATTGCTTTACATGCTTGGGGTCCTGAGACAGATTCAAGGGATCCCAAGAGCATTCCAAACTGAACAGAAATGAATATTGAAGTGCAAAGCTGGCATTTTTAAGCTAAAGAAAGCAGTAAACTGGTTATTAGCATGCTCCACAGTGATTTAATACCAAAATAAACTACACAACAGCTATGGAGATAACCAAAAATAAGAAATGACCAGCACCCCTTCCCCACGTGGTCCAATCTCATGCAGACAAGACTGTCGCGCGAGTATACGGGACCATCGCGCGAGGGTGTGCTTGATCTACGATTTTTGAAACCTTGCTAGCTTTAGGGCCAGGACTGGTATTGATTACCAGCCTTGACCCTGCCAGCCCCCCTCAGGGATCAGAACAGGAAAACAGTAGGTATGCTATACCTTTGGCTTTTGAGGTTTGAAAGGTGTTTGAGCTTTGAATTGGATTGAGGTTGAATGAGGTGTTTGAGCTTTGAATTGGATTGAGGTTGAATGAGGTGTTTGAGTGGAAGAAGAACAAGTTATGTTCTTGGGGTGTCTTTGTATCTCTTTTATTAGCTTAAAAGAGTACAAAGCAAAGACCCTTTGTGATGCCAAATTTTGTTCACCTTTGAAAGAGAACAAATGGGGGGTATTTATAAGCTTAGCACCTTCCACTAATGGAAAGGCAGGTCTGGTCCAAAGAATGGAAGCCAGTCAGCCACGAGGCTGGATGGGGGTTACTTGGTAATTAAGCTGCCCAGCTGAATAAAGGTGATGGGGACAGGTTCTGACCGTCGCGCGATGGTTCCAAACTGTCGCGCGACAATGAGCCCTGGCGCGCTGGTCAATGCTCCGGTTGACCGTCGCGCGATGGTTCCAAACTGTCGCGCGATGGCACACATCAATAGGGTTTTTGGCTTTTGGAAGTGGCTTAAGATTAGGTTAGGTTCAAGGGTAATTCAAACACTCAAAGCTCAAACACTCGACATTCCCGGGGTGTTCTTGATCCGTTTCATCATCGGGGAATCAAAAACCGTAAGTAAACTAATCTGGAAGCCCAGATTGGGGTGTATACAGCAGCCCCCCTTTGATGGCACTTGGAGCACCATTGACTTGGTACAAATAACGTCAAAGGTTTCTAGACACCCCTCAAGGCAATCCAGAGCAGAACATACTAACAAAGTAGACAAGCATACATACAGAACCTGATTAGTTGAATGGACGGGCAGACCGTCGCTTGTTTGATTGAATTTGGACAGGACAGGCTGTCGCTGCAGATGTTGACGGGACCGGCCGTCGTTGCTGGGGATCAAGCTATCCTCGGCACAAAGTATTCCAACAAACACGGGTAGGTCATGTCAGGCAGGTTGAATTCCATCTGTTGGGAATCAGAGCCAATCTCCTTATCAAAGACCATCCGAGACAGAGCAATAAGCCTGCTGGAAGATGCACTTTTGGGTAGATTGAGGGTGATTGTCGTTCGGGACAGGCCAAGGCGGACTCTCTTGGGGAACAATCAGTTGCGGATGAACGGACCATCAAACGATGTTCTGGTCGTTGTTTGAGGATTTGACAGGACCGGCTGTCGTGAGGGCGGACGGAGAGATCATTGTGCTGAGTGATCAAGCCGTTGGAGGAATTGACAGGATCAGCTGTCGTTGAAAGCGGACGGGGAGATCATTGTGCTGAGTGATCAAGCCGTTGGGGGAATTGACAGGATCAGCTGTCGTTGAAAGCGGACGGGGAGATCATTGTGCTGAGTGATCAAGCCGTTGGGAACTTGGATGGGTGGATCATCAGTATGAGGAGATCATTGTGCTGTGTGATCAAGCCGTTGGGGGAATTGACAGGATCAGCTGTCGTTGAAAGCGGATGGGGAGATCATTGTGCTGAGTGATCAAGCCGCTGGGGGAATTGACAGGATCATCAGTATAAATGATCAAACCGTTGAAGCCTGGATGGGAGGATCAGCAGTATAAATGACCAAACCGTTGAAGCCTGGATGGGAGGATCAGCAGTATAAATGATCAAACCGTTGAAGCCTGGATAGGAGGATCAGCAGTATAAATGGCCAAACCGTTGAAGCCTGGATGGGAGGATCAGCAGTATAAATGATCAAACCGTTGAAGCCTGGATGGGAGGATCAGCAGTATAAATGATCAAACCGTTGAAGCCTGGATGGGAGGATCAGCAGTATAAATGACCAAACCGTTGAAGCCTGGATGGGAGGATCAGCAGTATAAATGATCAAACCGTTGAATGACCGATATGGCTGACCGTCATGGATGATATGGCTGACCATCGTTGAATTGGGAGGGCGGATCGCTATAAAAAGTGATCGAGCCGTTTGAAGTTGGACAGGACCGGCTGTCGTTGATAGAGACGGCGGATCACTATAAAAAGTGACCGAGCCATTGGGGTTGGACAGGACCGGCTGTCGTTGATAAAGACGGCGGATCACTATAAAAAGTGACCGAGCCATTGGAAATTGGACAGAACCGGCTGTCGTTGACGGAGACGGCGGATCGCTATAAAAAGTGATCGAGCCATTGAGGTTGGATAGGACCGGCTGTCGTTGATTAGAAATGGGCAGATCAGTGTGCAGAACGATCAGGCCACTGAAGATTGGACAGGACCGGTTGTCGTTGTGTTGACCCAAGTAGCACAAACAGTGGATAACATGGATAGAAGCAAGGCGGAATGCAGCTGGGGAGAAATTGGTGACAACTGCTGAGCCGTTTACTTGCTGCCTTCGATACCGAGCAGGCTTGCTTTGTCATTTTGATGGATTTTTCCTGCGTTCAACATTTGATATACACACAATATGCAATGATATGTATAAAATATTGAAAATGCAGATGCAAACTTAGGGCGGCTCCTAGGAGGACAACGACGCCTAAGGACTACCACTGAGCCCCATTACTGTACTGTCTGTGCTTCTGAGATATGCACCCAGATAGAAAGACGCTGAACGGGCTGGCGTGCCCCAATTGACGTTTGAGTAATGACATTGGGCCTGCGTGCCCCCTCTCTTCGATGCTTGGGTGGATGTGCCCCCAGAGATGCCTTGCTTGGCCTTGGGCTGACGTGCCCTTGTTGCTTTCAAGAGATTCCGCTGCTTGCGGGTTACAGATACTAGGGTAGCAATGTAACAATTGCGTTTTCCAGTTTATTGACTCTCTTTTTGCAAGTGTTGAAGAGAATGCAAAAGCCAACCACTAATATCCAATTTGCATTGACAAGTGCTTTGAATCGACACACAGACATGCACACATATGTACAGACTCGCCTAGCTCGAACAAAAAGGGAGACAGAGCCCCATGGAACAATGCGAACCCTCAGACACACGGAACACAATGAAATTTTGGGCATTAATGTGCCAAAACTCACAATATTCCTGAACAGGTGAAACGGACACTTACGAAAGGTGCAAAAGGTACAAAGACCTGTACAAACAAAATCGAGAAAAGCATCCCGATATGACAATTGATTGAAAAACCGGAAAAATGTCGCAAAAACGGACATAAGACGCAGATTATGACACGTATAGGCCCGGACTGAAACCGACACCCCCGTGCAGTCACATTAAGTCCATATGACTTGCATGGTTTGACAAGACTTGGCAAAAGCCCCTGGAACGACATTCGAGGGTAGTAGCCAACTGCTACCGTCTGCTGCAAGAAGTGTGCGCAGGTTTGAGACCAACGCGTATCACCCGAACAAACGCGCTGCGGTTGCTTACACCAGACTTCGCTGAACTTAGAATAAACTGTGAGCCTGTTAAGGCCTCGCCAGCATTTCGTTCTGTTTTTGATGCTTCAATTATTTTTAAGACTTATGCTCAGCCTGTAAATTGAAGAAGCAGTTTGGTAATAAAATTGAAAGACGAAGGTTTTCCCCCTTCTGGTTCCTCCAATGAAGCTTGTCTTGATCTTCGATCCTCTTCGACCTTTGATGTGTACCAAAATGTCAACCATGGATCCAATTGATAGATTGTGACCGAGTCTCAAAGAAAAAAGACTGCCTACGTATCCCAAGCTAGGGAATCAGGTCAGAACGTAGTTCAGGCCAAGGGCTAACTCTCGAGTATTTACCTCTCCTTTTACGCTCTAACTTTTGCCTAGTGCCGCCCACTCAGGTCTTCGGTCTAGCGAGCTTTGATTGATTGCCTATTCATTTTTGCCTAAACCACCTTCATAGGCTTTGGTCTTGCAAGCTGCTCTAACTTTTGCTTGGAACTGCCCACCCTTGGGGTTTTCAGTCCAACGAGCTTCTCACAGGGAAAAACAACATTTGAATTGATCCAGGTTGACCCAGGGTATTGAATTTGTTGCTGTCGAGGTCGAAGACCTTTGGTTGTAGCCTCAGATAAATGGCTTTGATGACGCAGGGTCAAGAGTGCTTCGATTGGAAACGTCTTGCTCCGGGCCGTTGTGCACACTTTCTCATTTGTGCTTGGCGAAACGCCACTGTTATTGCTTTGAACATGGTACAAGGCCCGGAGCCTTCTGTGCTTCTGCTTTCTGGATTGGCACTAGGTAGCAGGGGATTGATACTTCTTTGTCTCAAAATCAAACGCGAGGCGTGACTTGGTAAGACCATGCCAAGACGTCTATGAATTCTTCGAGCCTGTCTGATCGGGCACAATGCTCCTCTGGGGGCGGCTTTGAACCAATTGAACCTTTCGGGAGGTTATACTTGTCTTTCAAGTTTATTTGAAATTACTTCTTCTTTCAATAGGCTGAGCATGCCTTTCGTCTTCCCTTTTGGCGAGGGAACACATTTCCTTGGGAATGATCCCATCGAAATCTATCCCTTCGGCATTAGGGTTGACACAGTTTATATAAAAGCTAGCGAAGCATGTAGAAGCAAGATGATGCATATCATAAAAACCCTCGGGGTTTGCCAAGTACAGCAGACTTGAAACTCGAAACAAAAGCTACGACGTGGAGGGCCAAGAGGCACAACCTCCGACTCAGAGCTAGACTTAGACAAACGCAAAAGACTCTGTGTCAGACTCAGACAAGACGCCAATGCAAACTAGACGTGGTTTTGAAAATGCAATTGTTAAAAAGCTACCCATAGCTTCCACAAAAAGAGGTAGGATCTAGCAGGTGTTAGGCCCAAGCAACAGCACTTCGGCTTCCTCAGCTTCTTCAGCCAAACCTACTTGATGCTCCTTTGAACGATGGACCTCAGCCAAACGGTCCTTTCCTTTGCAAGCCCCTCATCACTGTCAAACCAAACGTTGGCAGTGAAAACCTCGATTGCCCCACCTACAACCATCATGTTAACCTCCGATTCGGACGGGATGGATACGATGGGTTTGGATTGATTCACTAGGACGATATAGTGGCTAGGGTTGAATATGGTGGAGCTCGGGTTGATCTGAGTAGAGTCGATTGATATTTGACCAACCAGAGGGTCAGACTCGTGCTGAGGCAAGGAGTCGGAAATGACATCGGGCTTTGGTGGAACTTGAACCGTGCCATCATCAATTAGATCTTGTATCTCGTGTCGGAGACGCAAGCAGTTATCAGTGAGATGGCCAGGCATTTGGTGGAAGGCACATAAAAGGTTGGCATTGTAGTTGGCCGGAAGGACTTTGGGTGGAAAAGTTGGGGTCAAAAGTTTGAGGTGCCCAGACTTGACGAGTTTCTTCATTACTGCAGATAGAGATGCCTCGAAGGCAGAGAAGCTTCGGGGTTGTGTTCGAGATCGGAGGCTTTGAGCGCTTCGAATTTGGTTGATATCGGCTGTTGATGGAGGTGGAGTTGTGACGATACCACAATCGACAAGATCTTGAACGGCATGTCGAAGCCGAAAACAGGCATTGGTAGAATGGCCAGGCATTTGATGGTAGGTGCAATAGAGGTTATGCTTGAAATTGGGTGATGGATTTTTGGGTAGAGGAGTTGGATCGAGGGGCTTGATGGAACCAGCATCGAGGAGCTTTTCATAAATTGAGACCAAAGGCGCAGAGAAGCATGAGAAAGTTCTCGGTGGGTTCCGGCGAGTGGATTGAGAGTTCAAAGCAGGACTCTTGTTTGCTTGGCTGTTGCAACACATTGCCCCATCAACTGGATGCATACTTTTGTCTTCAGGGCTGAATTCATCACTAAGCATGTCCTCCCCTTTGGCAAAGGCTTTGAACAAGGAATCAGCATCCTCCTTCGAGTGAGTCCTGGCCTCATGAAACTCAGCCAGGTCTTTGAACATGTCTCCTGAGCATAGCTTGATTCCAACTGTTGGAGGGTGGTAGGCTTGAGAAGGTTCTTTGACTAGTCCCATATCTGGTTGCAAGGCTGTGGAGGAAACAAAGCCAACGAGTCCCTGGACCATAATCATCTGTTTGTCCATCTTGTGACCCAATTCTTCTACAGCTTTCCTAAGCTCAGCCAACTCCATTTGTACTGCCATTCCGAATTGATGAGCGAGGTAGGTGATATGACCTTGGAAGCAAAGGTGTAACAGCCTGGCAGACTCTTCTAAGCAGGTTTGGCTATTCTTTTCGGTACTTTCCGATGATGCAATGGCCCGAAGCTTTGACAATAAAGTAATGAAAGCTCAGTGACGCCCTTTCAGCAGTTTATTGAAAGAATTGAAAGAACGAAAATGCAGAGATCATCGTTGTTAGTGTCCTCCTAGACTCTAGAACTAGAGACAAGTCTGTCTCATGATGCTCGGATGCTGCCAGAATCCTCGGATATTTTTTCGAGGGTTTATCCTTTGGAAAGATCAAACTGATCCTAAGAGATGTCAAAACAGACTAAATCTTTGGCTAGTCCCTTTTGAAGATTCGACTTTGAATTAGAAACAACTCGGTGTTGATGGCGTGACACCTTTACCGGGGTGGCGTGAGCGACAATGCGCTTTAGCCGGGGCGGTGTACGTGCGAAGCACAATAACCAAAATGACATCAATATCACGACATCAACACTTTGTGGTTCTTTATGTTCGGTTGAATCCTCAACCGGGCATGAGCCAAGGATTTAGTAAGGTTTGATTTCTCAAAGTCTCGCTGATCTAAGGACTTTTGAAAAACTAACAACGTGCACTATCGGGATGCACGACTCTTCATCGGGTCATAGCATCATCCTAATAAGCATAAGACAGACTCGAAAGCGAGACAACCTAGAAGCCGCCCTAAACATGCTCCTACGCAGAACAGAATGTATGCATGCACAGTTCCAGAGACAAGTTTGCCTCACAAGTTTCAGACGTTGCCGGAATCCTCAGAATTCTTTTCGGCGATGTGTCCCTGAGTAGATCGATAGATCCTAAAAGATGTCAAAATAGACTAAATCTTTGGCTAGTCCCTTTTGAAGATTCAACTTTGAATTTGGAACAACTCGGTGTTGATGTCATGGCACCTTAACCTTGAACACGGCGGTGTATAGTGACAATGCACTTCAACCTGGGTGGCGCCAGCGACACGACATCACCACTTTGTTGTTCCAGATTGTCGGTTGAATCCTTAAACGGGCATGAGCCAAGGATGTAGTAAATTTTGATTTCTCAAAGTCTCATTGAACTAAGGACTTTGCGATTGATAACAAACATTCAACAGAATGAACGACTCCTCATCGGGTCCAACAACGTCTTAGACAGCGTAAGACAAACTCGAAAGACAAAACAGCCTTAAGCATGCTCCTATGCAAAACAGTGTATGTACAGTGCATGCGATAGGGAAAGCAGTAACACACAGACAGTTACGGGGTTAGATGCAAATAGATCTTAACCTGTGGGTACCTGTCCAAGTTTGGAGAGTTCTAGTGCTTTGTATATGCAAAGGCTGGTTTTGGCTTGTAACAGGTTCCTTGGACTAGGGCCACAGATATACCTCCCGTTACCCGCGTTTTTCGCAGAGTAACAGTCGAACGGTAGCATGACCCATCATCGTCGAAGGTTGTCGGTCATTCGGGGTCCCCGGGCTCCGGTAAACCGTGCCGGATTGCCAAAACGATCCAACGAGGCTTTTCCCACATCGATGCAAATGAGATGCTAGAATTGATTAAGAGAAGAAGAACCGCAAAATCGCAAAATGCCTTTTCAAATTTGGCTCACTTTATTTAGTCCATCTTTAGAGGAAACTACGCAAGTGAACAATCGAAAAAGCCCCAGATTAGAATGGCCGGACACGAGGTCCTGTTAAATCACCATTCCAACCTTCGGCAGCGCGAAGCTAACCGTTTTGACAGACTTTTAAGGGATTGTTCCCAAGCATATTAAACTCTAAGTATAGAATAATATTGGTTCGATCATCCCCAGCAGAGTCGCCACTGTGGGCAGCACGCCCTGGAAATTCCGGTTTCCAAAAAATGCAAGGGGCCGGATCGAGGGAGCTCGAGCGCAGGTGGCAAGCGCTAAAAAATACAGAGTCGCCACTCGGGTTTTGAAGGTCCGACACCCAAGGAACCGTATTTCGAAGCACCTGCCGCGCTGTTTGATTTGAAAAAGTTAAGGAACCAGTCCGTCATAACCATATCTGGGTTCGGGAGCCAGGTTACGAGGGGGGAAGGGTTTTATGGCACCTCTCTCGCCCAATCCGGAGATCGGTCTCTACTTGAGCATTTTGAAAACGTTGCGATTCTTCTTTTATTAATCAATTTCAGCCAATTAGGGCGGGGGAACAGTTAATCGGGGATTAAAACTGTAACATGTTTGCAGGATGTGATCAAATAATGACAATAATAAACGGAATGACCTTGAAACAGCGATCAGATGCCAAAACCAGGCTCGGGGCAGATTTGCCCTGCACGATGACCAACTTGCATGCCTGAACGGATCTGCATGCAAGTCAATCATCGCGCGAGACATTCTGACTCTCGCGCGAGTGTTGTCATCTCACCACAGTCCCAAAATGATCCCCTTCTGGGCTCTGGAAGGACCAGTGCACACCCAGGAAGCAAACCAAGCAGTGTATTGGAAGACTGTAAAATGCTAATTATTACACAACACTCCAAGCAGGAGCCAAATAAGATGAAACACAACCCCTAAACAGTGGGGGTATCAAAACAGAGGCCAAGGGCCAAGTTGCCCATGCAAGGGCCATTCATGGAAATCAGAGAACTGTCGCGCGATAGAGAGTAAACCTCGCGCGACACTCCTGACTGGAATTCCAGGAATTGCTTTACATGCTTGGGGTCCTGAGACAGATTCAAGGGATCCCAAGAGCATTCCAAACTGAATAGAAATGAATATTGAAGTGCAAAGTTGGCATTTTTAAGCTAAAGAAAGTAGTAAACTGGTTATTAGCATGCTCCACAGTGATTTAATACCAAAATAAACTACACAACAGCTATGGAGATAACCAAAAATAAGAAATGACCAGCACCCCTGTAGACACCCCAATCTGGGCTTCCAGATTAGTTTACTTACGGTTTTTGATTCCCCAATGATGAAATGGATCAAGAACACCCCGGGAATGTCGAGTGTTTGAGCTTTGAGTGTTTGAAAAACCCTTGAACCTAACCTAGCCTAAGCCACTTCCAAAAGCCAAAAACCCTATTGATGTGTGCCAGGGCACAATCATTGCGCGCCAGGGCGCAATCATCGTGCGCCAGGGCGCAACCATCGCGCCGTCGCGCGACGGTTTGACTCCGTCGCGCGATGGTCAACTGGAGCATTGCCGCGCGCCAGGGCGCACCATCGCGTGCCAGGGCGCACCCTCGCGCGGCAGTTTGGAACCCTCGCGCGAGTGGAACTGTCCCCATCACCTTTATTCAGCTACGTTCACCCAGCCAGCCTCGCTGGCTGGCCTCCATTCTTTGAACCAGAGCTACCTTTCCATTAATGGAAGGTGCTCTCCCTATAAATCCCCCCATTTGTTCTCTTTCAAAGGGTTACAAAAAAACCAAGCACAAAGGTTAACAAAAATTTGGCATTACAAAGGGTCTTTGCTTTGTACTCTTTTAAGCTAATAAAAGAGATACAAAGACACCCTAAGAACAAAGCTTGTTCTTCCTCCCCATTTTCACATTTCAATCAAACCTCAAACTCAACCTCAATTCAAAGCTCAAACACTTTTCAAACCTCAAAATCCAAAGGTATATCTCACCTTTGTTCTGCTCTCTGTTCTGATCCCTGAGGGGGGACTGGCAGGGTCAAGACTAGTCCCGGCCCTAAAGCTAGCAAGGTTTCAAAAGCCATGGCCTAGCAAACCCTCGCGCGATGGACCCGAACACTCGCGCGACACTTCTATCTGCATGAGATTGGTCCACGTGGGGAAGGGATGCTAGCATTTTCTTGTCTTATTCATGTTCATGGCTGTTATATAGTTTTATTTTGATATAGATCACTGTGTTGATGCATGTAAAAATCAGTTTATTGCTTTTCTTAGAGCTTAAATTGCTAGCTTGCATTTCAATATTTAGTTATGCTCTGTTGGAGTACCCCTGGGATCATTTTGGACTTGTCTCAGAACCCAGGACGTGCAAAACCAGACACTGGAAGTTCGGCCCATACCCTCGCGCGCTGCTCCCAAACACTCGCGCGATGGTCAAAAGGAGAGTTGACCAGTGCGCCCAGGCACAGCTATCGCGCGCCAGGGCAACCATCGCGCGCCAGGGCGACGGTTTGGAACCCTCGCGCGACTGTTTATACCCGATCGGTGGCTGGCCTTGCATGTTTAACTTGGTTTTAGGCTATTATTTTGTCCCCACACTGTTTATGGGGTGTTTTTGTTTATTTATTAGGCTTTTCAGCCTTTAAAGTGTATATTATGACTGCATAAACTGCTTGGTTTGTCCTGGGTGTGCACTGGTCCTTCCAGAGCCCAGAGAGTTTAAACTGTTTGGTTTGTCCTGGGTGTGCACTGGTCCTTCCAGAGCCCAGAAGGTTTGAGAATAAGAGCTGTGGGCTTAGGCTTACTGGCGCGCGCAGGTCTTGTAGTAGCGCACGCAGGTATGATCAACATGCATTGACTTGATCAGTGCATACTGGTTTCTTCCTGTGCACGACACTCCAAGACAGGAGCTTTCCAGTCTGTTTAAACTCCCACAGGAGTCTGTTCTCATCCTATACTAACTAACTGCTCATCCATGCTATTTTGATCACATCTTGCAAAACGTGTTACAGTCTTAATCCCCGATTAACTGTTCCCCCGCCCTAATTGGCTAAAATTGATTAATAAAAGAAGAATCGCAATGTTTTCAAAATGCCTAAGTAGAGACCGATCTCTGGATTGGGCGAGAGGGGTGCCATAAAACCCTTCCCCTCTCGTAACCTGGCTCCCGAACCCAGATATGGTTATGACGGACTGGTTCCTTAACTTTTTCAAATCAAATAGCGCGGCAGGTGCTTCGAAATACGGTTCCTTGGGTGTCGGACCTTCAAAACCCGAGTGGCGACTCTGTATTTTCGAGCGCTTGCCACCTGCGCTCGCGCTCCCTCGATTATCAAAAAAGGGCCGCAATGGCGAAAAGGAACGAAATCCTTTCTCTCCAAAGGGCATGCTGCCCACAACCCCTTCCCCACGTGGTCCAATCTCATGCAGACAAGACTGTCGCGCGAGTATACGGGACCATCGCGCGAGGGTGTGCTTGATCTACGATTTTTGAAACCTTGCTAGCTTTAGGGCCAGGACTGGTATTGATTACCAGCCTTGACCCTGCCAGCCCCCCTCAGGGATCAGAACATGAAAACAGTAGGTATGCTATACCTTTGGCTTTTGAGGTTTGAAAGGTGTTTGAGCTTTGAATTGGATTGAGGTTGAATGAGGTGTTTGAGCTTTGAATTGGATTGAGGTTGAATGAGGTGTTTGAGTGGAAGAAGAACAAGTTATGTTCTTGGGGTGTCTTTGTATCTCTTTTATTAGCTTAAAAGAGTACAAAGCAAAGACCCTTTGTGATGCCAAATTTTGTTCACCTTTGAAAGAGAACAAATGGGGGGTATTTATAAGCTTAGCACCTTCCACTAATGGAAAGGCAGGTCTGGTCCAAAGAATGGAGGCCAGTTAGCCACGAGGCTGGCTGGGGGTTACTTGGTAATTAAGCTGCCCAGCTGAATAAAGGTGATGGGGATAGGTTCTGACCGTCGCGCGATGGTTCCAAACTGTCGCGCGACAATGAGCCCTGGCACGCTGGTCAATGCTCCGGTTGACCGTCGCGCGATGGTTCCAAACTGTCGCGCGATGGCACACATCAATAGGGTTTTTGGCTTTTGGAAGTGGCTTAAGATTAGGTTAGGTTCAAGGGTTATTCAAACACTCAAAGCTCAAACACTCGACATTCCCGGGGTGTTCTTGATCCGTTTCATCATCGGGGAATCAAAAACCGTAAGTAAACTAATCTGGAAGCCCAGATTGGGGTGTCTACAATTGTCTTGTGGATGAAATCGTGCAACCGGCATTCTTTAGCCCAAACGGCATCATCACATAGCAGTGAGTTCCCCATTCGGTGACGAAAGTCGTCTTCTCTTGATCCTCTGGCGCCACAAAGATCTGGTTGTACCCTGAGAATCCGTCGACGAAAGAGAGCAAAGCATGCCCCGCCGTGTTGTCCACGAGCACATCGATGTGAGGCAAGGGAAAACTGTCTTTGGGGCTTGCTTTGTTCAAGTCCCTAAAGTCGACGCAGACTCGGATTCTTCCATCTTTCTTAGGAACTGGCACGATGTTAGTCACCCATTTCGGATATTTAGCTACCCTTAAGAACCCGGCGTCAATCTGCTTGGTGACTTCCTCTTTGATCTTCTCAACCCAATCCGGCCTCATCCGGTGGAGCTTCTGTTTGACTGGAACAGCCCCTGGTGCCAGCAGAATTCGGTGCTGTACGATTTCAGGATCGATACCGGGCATGTCTTTGTGGGACCATGCGAAAACCTCGAAGTACTCTTTGAGCAGATCAATCAGCGCGGTACGATCCTCGGGGGACAGAGTTGAACCAATTTGCATCATTCGGGGGTCATCCTCGTCCTTCAAATTTACAAAAATTACTTCTTCTTTTAGAGGCTGAGCATGCCTTTCGTCTTCCCTTTCGATGAGGGAACGCAACTCAGCGGGGATGTTCCCATCGAAGTCTGTTCCTTCATTGTTGGGGTCGACACAGTTTATATAAAAGTCAGCAAAGTAATTGGAAGTAGGATCCTGCATTTCATAAAACCCCAACGGGTTGCCAAGTACAGTTGACTCGAACTCAAAGTAGAAGCTATGACGTGGAGGGCCAATAGGCACAAACTCCGACTCTGAGCTAGACCTAGACTTGACAGACTCTGTGTCAGACTCAGATACATCGTCAATGCATGTCAGACGTGGAGTGAAAATGCAATTATATATACTACCCTTAGCTTTGATGATAAGGGAGGTTGGATCCTCGAGGATATCTGGAGAGTCAGGCCCAAGCATCAGCACTTCAGCCTCTTCTTCCTTGCCAACCAAACCTACCTGGGAGAACAGCATCTCCAAGCTTCCCTACTCAAAAGCTCCCAACCAGTCGACCTTCGCTTTGATCCTAGCCAACTGCTCCCTGAACTCTTTTTTGGCGAGCTCCTCCTTAGCTATCTCCTCTTCACTGTCAGACTAGGTATCAGCAGCAAAGACCTCAAATCCCAGCAGCCAGGTGCGCGTCTCCGGACCCCAGAACGGTTCGACTTGTCCCACATAAGCAGAGCTGCCTCCTTCTCGCACAAAGTAGCTGTCCGGGTTACCACAAAGGGTTCGAGGTTTTCCCGCATCTTTCCGCAGTTTGGCTTTCTTGGCAGAGGGAGAGTATCCTAAGCCAAAATTGCCTTCAGTAAAGGGAAAGATGGGGAACTCAGCGATCCCCTGCTGGTTTATCCCGAGTCCAAAACTTGGCATGTACTTCATCTTTCTCATCATCTCGAGAACCACGGAGCTAATGGCGAAGTCGTCATCCACAGCGATGTTGAGCAAGAATCCAGACGTGTCGAACGAGAAACCCCCAAAGTCAGAATCCTCTTCTCCGTGCATAATCCCTAACACAGGCGTCCCATCGTCTTTGAGCAGGCGGATCCCAGAGTCCCCGCAGATGGTCAGAGTCCCAGTCGGATGCCCTAACATGACCTTTTGGTGTAGAGTAGACGATACCGCCATGATATCTGCCCTATGGAGCCACGGCTTGCCCAGCAGCAGATTGAATGTGGCAGAGATGTCGACCACGTGAAACTCAACATCCATCTCAAAGCCCTCGGTGTCGAGCTTGAGCATTAAGGTTCCCTCCACCACACGGCGTGTGCTGTCGTAAGCTTTAACTGCCAGGTTGAACGGCGCAAGGTCATTCTTGGTGAGAACAAGGCGGTACGCAACTCTCAGGGGGCAGACGTTGATAGCAGATCCATTGTCGATTAGCACGGTCGGCACCCAGTGTCCCCTACACTTGACGGTAATGTGCAGCGAGGGGTTGTGAGCGGTTCCTTCAACAGGCAGATCCTTCTCGGTGAACGTGACAGAGTGTTTAGAGAGTAGAGGCAGAATGAGAGCGATCATGGCCTCAGGAGTGATGTCAATTGGGACCTTTAGTCGAGCCAGTGCCGCAGACAGCTTCTCTCGATGCTCCTTTAACGATGAAATCATTCCCCAGATAGACACAGCAGCGGGAATCCTCTCGAGTTGTTTCTGAATCACATCCTCCTCTGGAATTCCACTCGGGACAATCGGAGTGCTTATCTGGACAGCAGGTTTGGCGGGCTTTGGAATAGGAGGATTGGACGAGCTCCCAGCCTGTAAATTAGAGGGCTGAAAGACTCGGCCGCTCCTTGTAACGTTGGCGATGTCCCACCAAGAAGTTGTGTCGTCGAAGTCCCAGAAATCGGTAGGTATGTCAGCCATCTTGCGTTTCCCTTTGTCTGTTGTTGCCACAGTTGCAGACGGATCTTGCCCCAGAGCCAAATCCTGTTCCAAATCCTCCATTACCAACCCCTCCCAAAAAGACGGATCTTGTGCAGCGGCCTCCTCAAATGGTGCCCCCGGATTAGTAACAAATGGCGTGTCCCAAAAACCAGCATCCACCAGAGCAGAGTTGACTGTCCAGACTTCGTTGCCCATGTTTATGTCTACCACCTTATCCACATCCCAAAAGTCAGAAGGCAGTGGATTTGTGTTAAGGTCGACTATTTCATCCACCTCCCATAGGTCCTCGGGCACTGCATCCAGAGTCATGATACTGCAGTCGTCGCCGGGAAGAGGCACAACAGGACGCGGGAGTCCTTCATCGACTATGTAGAACGAAGGATCCAATTCGGTATCAGACACCGAAGTTAGCAGCGAATCGACTGTAGACGCACGAAAACACTCCCCAATCACACGGGGCTCTTCTTGACGGAGGTCCTCCTCTGTATAGAACGCTTCATAGTCTATTATAACATCCCCTTGAATAGGTTCGGCCGGAGCTTGCCATGCAGGCTCGGGGTCCCAAAAGTATGGTTCCTCTTCATCAACAGGCTCGGGCGGATTGAAGAGCAGATGCAGAGAGAGACCATCCAATGGATCCATCATGGCCTCATCCTGTGCCGCCAACCATTCATCGTTTGCAGCATGATCAAATGGTACTTCCTCCGACTCCACTGGAAATCCATCGAGCGCAAGGTTCTCCCATTCGTTGATTCTGGGGACAGCGAAGTTCTCATGGTTAGCTATCGCCCAACCCACAGCTTGCATGTTGAGTTCCTGCTCCGGCGGGCTTGCCACAGTCCCAGTAAGTCTTGCACGTTGTATGGGTATTCCATCGTGAGTAGCACCGGAGAAGGTAAAGAACGGGTTCCTTACGGTGGAACCAACAAGGACCTGTGTAGTGAAGGCAGGATTGCTTTGAAAATCAAGGAACAAGTCGTTGAAGGTATTCACACCGTCACGCAGACGTTCCAGGGGTGTCCTAGAATCAGACGGCTGTCCTTCCTCCAGGGTTAAGTGTGACACTTCGGGCTCAAGAGGTATTGAAACGATCGGCCTCGGTTGATCCGTTGTGGTTATATGGTCAGTGGGGTTGAATATGGTGGAGCTAGGTGAGATTATGGTGGAGCTGAGGGATATAAGGTTGACTTGGTTATGGTGATTCGGGAGAGAGTTGGAGATGACGTTGGGTTTGGAAGGGTTCCATTGTCCACCAAGTCTTGTATCGCATGACGGAGGCGATAGCAAGAGTCGGTATGATGACCAGGCATTTGTTGGTAGGCACAGAAGACGTTAGGGTTATGGCTGGGAGGTGGATTTTGTAGAAGTGGGGTTGGGGTTAGAGGCCTAAGGTGGCCAGACTTGGCTAGCTTTTCGAGGACTGCAGAGAGAGGTGCCTCGAAGTTGGCGAAGACACGGGGTTGGTTGCGGTTTCGGGGTTTTTGAGGGGCTTGAACCTGGTTCACGTCGGTTATGTGATTGGAGCTTTGAGTTGTGGCGGCATTGCTAGCAGTAGCAGCATTGGCGTAGTTGTTACCGCCAAAGAGAACAGTACTTCTTCCAGTGTAAGCACGGAGCTTAGATTTTGTCGTTGAGGTAGCGGGAGCAGATTTGGTTCTCGATATGACCCCAGTTTGGAAAACTTCCTCGACAGCAAGACCGGAGTCAAAGAAAGTTTCAAAGTTGGCCCCTTGCACCAGTACCAGATTCTTGGCGAAGTCGGGCTGTAGATTTTTGGAGATGATGCGGATTTGGTCCTTCTCACTTGGACGGTCAGTCATTAGGGCTGCCTTTGCCCTCCACCGCTGGATGAAATCCGCAAAGGATTCCCTTGCGTTCATCTTGGTCGACTCCAACTCTCGAGTGGTCATCTTGAGTTGGACGTTATAACTGTACTGGGCATTGAAAGCAGCCCCAATATCGACTCAGGTCTTCCTCTTGGAGATGCCCAGAGACAGGAACCATTGAAAGGCGGGACCAGCAAGTGTTTGAGGGAACAACTGTGCCATGGTCTCCTCTTCAATCCCATGTAGTTTCATTGCGCTATGGTACGCCAGCAGATGTGTCTTCGGATCCCCAGTGCTGTCAAACTTTGCGAAGTCGGGCATTTTGAACCTTTCGGGCAACCTGGCGTTCGGAAAAGGGCAAAGACGGTCCATGTCCAAACCACCGGCACCTATCTTCTCAGCTTTAGAGACAATGTCCTCAAGCTTTGCCATCTTGGCATTTAGGGCAGCCATTTTCGGGCTCGGAGCATGATTCTCACCCTGAAGATTCTCCTCAATCGCGGGTTCGCGCTCTTCCCTTTCACCGCCTCCCCCAGCTGCAGCTACCAGAGGAAGACGCTCTTCAATCAGAGCACGAAGATTGGCTGTAGAGGCGTCAGCCTGATCGGCCCTCTCTTGCATGATGGCCAGGTTGCGTTGAATGTTAGCCAAAACGGTAGCGAGGTTAGGAGTTTCAGCCATGTCGAGGACCTCTGTTTTGACCTGGACGAGTTTCGGAGGCGAATCCTCCCCTAACAGAATGCAACCCGGAGCTTCCATCGTAGCAGACTACAGAGCAGACCCACCCAAATCTTCCAGCGGACGTTCCCAAGTAGGTTTGGCTCTTGATTTCGAAGCTTCCTTTGAACATCATAGTGACTAGACAGTAAAGTGTAAGAGCTCAGTGACAGCCTGCAGTAATTTATTTAAAAGGATCGAAAGAATAGTGACTAGACAGTAAAGTGTAAGAGCTCAGTGCGCATGTCAACGTCGTCGGTGTCTTCCTAGACTCTACAACTAGCAGACAAGCTTGCCTTATGACGTTCGGGCGTTGCCGAAGTCCTCGGAACTCTTTTCGACGGTGTATCCTTGATTGACTAATACTAAGAGATGTCAAAGCAACCTAAGTCTTTGGCTATTCCACTCTCGAAGTTTCAACTTTGGAACGGAACAACTCGGTGTTTAATGACATGATACCGTAACCAATAGGGCGTAAGCAGCACTGTGCCGGAGCCTTGAGTGGTGTAAGTGTTTAGCACTTTTAACCTGAGCGGTGTGAGTATCATGGCATGTTTTCCGTTGTTCCTGGTTTTCTGTTTGAAACCTCGATCGAGTTTAGACAAGGACTTAGAAAGCCTCGATTTCCCAAAGTCTCGTTGACCCAAGGAATTTGAAAGTTGATAACGTGCACCATCAAGATGCACGACTCTTCATCGGTCCAAGCAATGTCCTTACAGGCATAAGACAAGCTCGAAAGAGAGACAACCCTAAAAGCCGCCCTAGCATGCTCCTACGCGAACGGTATGAATGGATGTACAGACATGCGATATGGAAAGCAGTAACACATAGATAGTTTATGGGGGTTAGATGCAAATAACCCTACCCTGTGGGTTCCTGTCTTAGGTTGAAAGGTTCTAGTGCTTTGTACGCATGGCGAGGCTGGTTTTGACTTAAGGGGGTTCCTCTGACTAGAGCCGCTTTATACCTCCCATTGCAACGCGTATAGCAAAGCAATGGTCGAATGGTTATACGTCTCATCATCGTCCAAGGTTGTTGGGCATTCGAGGACCCCGGGCTCCAGTAAACTGTGCCGGTTACCCAAAACACCTCAACGGGGCTTACCAACATCGATGCACATGAACGCGCGCCAAAGAATGATCGAGAGAGAGAAATGCAATGCTTTTTGGAATGCCTTTTGAAGTTTGGCTCACTTTTATTAATCAAACACTTGGAGAAAACTACACAAGTGAACAATAGTAAAAGCCCCAGTTCGGATTGGTCGGATGTAGAATCCTGTTACATTACCATTCCGTTCTTCAGCAGCGCGGAGCATACTATTTTGACAGACTTTTGAAAGATTGTTCAATTGAGTATTAATTGACAAATGTTTGAATAATGCAATAAGTCCCCAGCATAGTCGCCATTGTGGGCACACATCCCAAAATTTTACATTTTTAGCACATAAAACGGGTGCGCCCTATTTTTGGAAAAGCGTAGCGAAAGGCTTCAATTCAGAGTCGCCACTCGGGTTTTGCGGAAAACACCCAAGGAACCGAACTTGAAACACTTGGTTACGTTTTTGATTTTGAAAAGGCTTGTAGACTGGACCGTCGTCACCTTCGATATCTGAGGTTCGGGAGCCAGGTTACGAGAGGGGAAGGGTTTTATGGCACCCCTCTCGCCCAATCTGGAGATCGGTCTCTACTCGGGCATTTTTTTGTAAAACGTTTGCATTCTCTCTTTTTGATCATTTTTAGCCAGTTAGGGCGGGGGAACAGTTAAAGGGGATTAAAACTGTAACAAGTTTGCATCATGTGATAAAATGTGATGTATGTTTGAACTAAACAGGTATAATAGATTGAGAACAAGCTCCTGTGAGTGTTTTGGACAAACTAGAGCATGCTAGCCGTGAGATGGTGCACACAGGAGCAAGCCTGCATGCACTGGCCGGGCCACTGCATGCAGTTTTGACCTGCGTGCGCCACCTCACGACTGGCGTGCACCGGTAGGCCCAAACTCACAGCTCTTGCAAGCAATCCTCTGGGCTCTGGAATGGACCAGTGCACACCCAGGACAAACCACGCAGTTTATATCACAGCAGAATATACAGTTACAGACAGATAAAGGGCTTAAAAGCCACTAAATAAACAGAAGGCCCCTTAAACAGTGAGGGGAGGATAAACAGAGGCCAAGGCCTAGTTGCCATGCAAGGGCCAGCCACTGGATCAGAGACAACTGGCGTGCACGGGTAACGTGACACCGTGCGCCAGTTGGTCCATTCATCCAATGCTTGGCTTTGCATCATCTGGGCTCTGGAACATGACCAGAAGGCTCCCAGAGGCATTCTAAAGCAACATAAATGAATATTGAAAACTAAGACTAAGCAGTTCTAAGGTACAGAAAGTAGTAAACTGGTTTAATATGCTGCAAGGTGATCAGAGGAGGATAAAACAAGAAAAACAATGATCGGTGATCCCCACGCCAGTCGTGCCTATACTACCATGACTGGCGTACGTCATAAGAGAACTGGCGTGCGCCACCTATCATTATACACGATCATTGAATCTTTGCCAGCATTAGGGCCAGGACTGGTATAGATTACCAGCCTTGACCCTGCCAGCCCCCTTCAGGGATCTGAATAGACAGATATGACAAAAGGTGGTATACCTTTCTTTGGAGGTTGAAAATGGATTAGAGCTTGAGGTAGTGCTTTGATGGATGGGTTGATGAATGTGGGGGTGTTTGAAGTATGTAGGTGTATTCCTAGCCTTTCTCTTTCAATGGATGAGAAAGAAAAGCAAGGAAATTAGAGAGAGAGACTTGAAGCCTTAATGAGGTTAACCCCTTGCAAATGAATGCAAGGGGGGGGGGGGGGGGGTATTTATGGAGGGTGTAATGACTGAAAGAGGGGGAGATCAGTTGGCATTAGGGGGTGTTTGGTTGGTTAGGCCAAGGAGGGAGCCTCCCATGCATTAAATGCATGGGACAAGGTGATGGAAGTTGTAGGAGAGAGAGGGAAACGGTTCTGGACGAAATGATCACCAGGGGAACTGTAGACCACGTCAGGGTGGCTACAAAAGTCCCGCGCATTTGGCTGCATAAAGGTGATTTGACTGGGGTTGACTGGCATGCGCCACAAGTGTACAGGCGTGCGCCAGTGGAAATGGGTTCAATGCTCGATAACTGGCACGTGGCAGCTCACCAGCGCACGGTAGTGAGAAACTAGCGTGCATGAGTAGGGTTTTGCTGAGGCCATTTGGTTCTGGCTCGAAGAGTTTGAAGGGGGGCTTGAAAGGGTTCGGGATGAGGTTCGGAACGCTCAAAGCTCAAACTCATTAACAACCTCGGGATGTTCTCGACCTTGATCATCATTGGGGAATCAAAGACCGTAAGTAAACTAATCTGGACAGTCCAGAATAGGGTGTCTACAAGGGTTTGATCGTCGGATTGATGGCTGCCTTCAGGAGGTTAGGGCTTTTGAAGAGGGGGTTTGAGAGAGTATTTCTACAGAGTTTTGTGGCTTGAGAGGGTGCGAAAGTATATGAATCTAATTGATTTCGTGGTTATATTTTCGGAACACAAAAGCCCTTTATATAGGCAATCGGTGACTCACTCCGGCCAATCAAAACGCACGATTGCAATTGCAATGCAATGCAAACTCTTTGTGGTAATCTTTGGGCGTAGCCCGAACGGGTCGGGGAGGTAGCGTAGTTGGATCAAACAATCGACAGAACGTTCCAGAGTCTAGTAAATAGACAATCTGGCGGCCGTAGAAAGGATCTGGCGGCCGAGGAAAGGATGTTGCGGCCGAAGGATAGATCTTGCGGCCGAGGGATTGATCTCTCAGGGAGATTTTCAAGCAACAGGTTGCTCGGGTGAAGATAGGATGTTAAGGCCGTGAGATCAATGTTACAGCCGACAGATGGATTCTCCTAGGATTCTCTATTTCTGTCTGAAAGGCTGTATGGCTCTAGATTGGGTCCTCTAAGTGGCTCAAAGTTCTTACCATAAGTCGATGGGTTCACAAGAAGTCAATTAGCAATCACTGTATCCATTTCATCATCAGAATGGTCCCCAAGGTGAGACTTGAAATAATCGTTAGGCCAAATTAGGGTGTCTACAGATGCCCCTCTTTGACTGAGCTTAGACGGATCACGAGACATGTTTGAGTAAGAGTCAAAGCTGTAAAAGCAACTCAATTTGGTCCAACCACTATTCCAAGGGGTTTTCAAAAATGGTTTTTGTTATGGTTGGGCCGGGGGGCTGCCTACGTATTCCACAAGGGAAATTCTGACCAGTCGTAGTTCGGGTGGGCAGTAAAGAAAAATAAAAAGTTTGGAGGGTTAGAGACAGAAGATGTACCTTCGGGCTTAAAAAGCCGTAGTGTGACGTACCTAGACTGAGCCAGGGTTTTGGCGGAAGAGTAGTTGAAGGAGCGCGGGGCTACCGGGGAAGTTTTTGCGGAGCGCATCCCTAGTATTTTGGGGTTGATCAATACACGGCGGGTGCGTTTGCTTTTCTTGACCATACTTACTTTGACTGAGGGGAGCTCGGTAGAGTAGCCTATCCTTGCGAATGAGCTGGAAGGAATTGATGTAATGGGGTGGAAACCAAGCCATCTGCTGGGGATGAATCGTATGTCATTTTTGAGATATAGGGGCGCGAGGCCAGTAACTGAAGCACAAAGCGTTTGATATGAGGGAACCGAGGCACGGAGCCTGTTGTAGTCATGAGGCGAGAGCCTGAGGAGTCAGAGCTTTGAGCTTGCTAAGACCGAAGCGCGGAGCTGGTGTTGATTATAAGGCGAAAGCCTGAGGTGTCGGAGCTTAGAGCTTGACGTGATTTTGAACCGAGGCGTAGAGCCGGTTGCATTCTGATGGTCTGTGCACGGAGCTTTCTCATCATAAATTTTGGCGTAGAGCCAAAGGATCGAGGCACTGGACCGATCAATAAAACCGAGGCATAGAGCCGGTTGACTGCAGGGTTGACCTGTTTCATGAGAGATAGATATGCAGAATATGTGTATGTATGATGATGATTGTTAGATGTGAGCAGATATGATAATGGTGGTGCGGTTGATGCAGACTCGATAATGCAATGTGCACGGGCCCGTGTGTGTGTGTTTGATATAAGCGTAGAGCTTCTTTCAAGTTCCGGATTTGAGCATTCAGAGCGTAGAGCTCGAGCATTTGGACGGCAGAATCCGAGCATTCAAAGTACAGGCTTTGAGCATCCAGTACGCAGTGGTTGAGCATTCAAGTGTAGAACTTGAGCATCCAGTACATAGTGGTTGGGCATTCGAAGAGCTTCGAGCATTCAAAATGTTGGATTTTGAGCATTCAAGCTTTGAGCTTGAGAGTTGATGATGTCTTGATGATTGAGGCGGTGTAGAGCCTGTTGAGATAGTTGTTACGGCTTCGAGCCAGTTGAGATTGCTTGAGTATGATTATAGGCGTAGAGCCTGCTTCTGGGATAGTGAGCGTAGAGCTGCGAAGTTGAGGGCTTGGAACCGCTGAGTTGGCTAGCGTGGAGGCTGTTGAGGTAGTGATGAGTATAGGCGTGGAGCCGCTGAGTTGATAGGTGAGGGCGTAGAGCCGCTGAGATGGTGAATACAGGCATAGAGCCGCTATGATAATGGGCTTCGAGCTGCTGAATTGGTGGGATAGCGAGTGTGAGGCTGTCGAGGTGACGAGCGTAGAACCACTAAAAAGCTTGATGATAGTGATAATGGGCGCGGGGCCTGGAGCTTGAGGTTTGTAGTTGGTCGAGTGACCAACATCTGGTGAGCTTGCTGCTATTGAGAGAGAACTTTGATGTTTTTCCATGCTCGGGCGTGCCCCCAAGGCTAGTTATTATCATTTCGCATTTACTTGGAAATGCCCCCAAGGTTGACTTGGTTTTGCTTTGGTTGGTCACGGACCCAGAACTTCATAATCGCTTGGATTTTGGTGCACTTGAGCAAGATCCGGTATTGCTTAGGGGAATAGATTGGAGGGCCAGGAGATCGATCTAGCGGCCGAAGGATCGATGTCTCGGCCGAAGAATCGATGTCTCGGCCGTGATATAGCCATCAGTCAGAAAATTGATTTAAGTTAAATTTAATCGATCTCACGGATCATTCTATTCTTTCTTTCTCTATCCCTCATTCTTCTCCCCCGTTCGAGCGATCGCCGCCGCTCCTTTCTCTCTCTCCCCATCGGCCACCGCCGTTTCCCACCTTTTCGCCGTCGTTCTTCCGACCACCACGGTTCCGGCCGTCATTTTCTTTGGCTGCCATGGCCTCATCGCCGCCTCCTCCTCCATCGTCCGGCGTTCCCTCATCTTCCACCGCTGTGCCGAAAAATACGGGCAAGGCTCCGGCCATTGAGGCCTCGATTCTTGGCGGGGTTTCAAATACCCGCGTCCTACGTTCAAGTCGGCGTAGGCCGATTGTTGAGGGGTATTCTTCGGAACAGAATCCCCCTAATGCCGATTTTGAGACTCCTTCTGATGCAGGCAACGATTCCTTGCCACCGTTTGATGCTGCCATGTATGCCCTTTTAGTTCACATAGTCGGGGGTGGTGGTTCGCTGCGATATCGTCCTCCTCTCAGTGATGCTTCATCTGAGGTTTTGCATAGGGAGCCGGAGCAGCACTTCGGCTTTACGAATGTGAAGGTAAATTTTGTCCTGCCAATGATATTGATTGTATGAGAGTCCATGAAAGTAATGATCAATATTTGAGAATGAAATTGAACTTTTTAGAAATTGCCCCTGTGTAGGCAATATTTTTGTTTGTTTGTTTTGATCTTTTATCGCTTTGCCAGGTGAATGAGAAGCTGTGCATGTGGGGAAGTGGTCCCCAGGTGTATGAGTGGTATGAGAGACTTCCTCGAGATGCAAAAGACGTAGTTGCTCTGGCGGGCTTTGAGCAGTTAATACTGGGCTTTCATCTTCCGAAGGCGGAGTTGGGTTTGACTACAGCGCTTGTGGAGCGGTGGTGGGATACCACATATACTTTCCATCTTCCCGAGGTTGGAGAGATGACGATCACCCCAGGTGACTTTGCTTTGCTCACAGGTCTGAGAATCGGCGGCGATCCTCTTCCGATTGACCCACGGATCCATGAGCGAGAGGGTGCTTTTGAATACCTTTTGGGGAAGGTCCCTATCGTGTCAGAGAGTGGTCACATTACCTATTCCAAGCTTCGGGAACAGTTTGATCGAGATGGTGTTCTGACGGAGATTTCTCTTTCCCAACTGGTACGAGCTTTCCTTCTTTATCTCCTTGGGCAAACTCTGTTTTGCAACAAGGAGAACTCGGTGCATGTCCAGTTTTTGGCCGCTTTGGTCAATTTGGAGACTATAATAGAGTTCGATTGGGGGACCCCTGCTTTGGCCACGTTGTACGGGCATTTGAGTGCCTGTTCTCAAGGTGTTAGCCTCTCGCTGGGTGGGCATCACCGCGTTCTCGAGGTATATGCTTCAGCTTTCTTTGTTGTTCTTACTTTGTTGTGCTGATGTTGCCTTGCCCATAATAGGTGCGTTTTGATCCCTGGGATACTCTGCTTGATAGTGCTCCTTTGGAGCTGACTTCGGCTCGGGCTTTGGACATCCAGCACTTCCTCTTGGAGGGGCCCTTCTCGAGAGCTTGGTACCTTGGGGAGAGGGTAGCGAGTCAGTACTTCCCATGCTCTGAGGCGTTGCAGCTTGTTCCTCTTCCTCCTCCGACTGGCATGAGGTCTACTCATCTTTTGATAGGAGAGGGTTTGCTTCTTGCTTTTGAGAGACAGCCAGCCATGAGTTTTCTCCGAGCGGGAGATTACTCGACCTTCCGTTTGGCCTTGCTAGCCCAGCCTACTACCACTCCTACTGCTGCTACTCCTGTTTGGCCACGGGCCCCCAGTTTCATCTCCTTCCATAATGTTAATGGAGAAGAGGAGCGTTTGACGCTGACACCATGTGCTTCTCAGCTATACGTGCTTCCTACCGGAGTTCAACAGGTAATCATTGTGGGCTTTGTTTTGGTTTCTTCCGGTATGACTACCATGTTTCGTTATTTATATGATCATGTCTTTTGCAGGTGCCTGCTGATGTCGTTCAGGAGTGGTTGAGTGCATTTCAGAGTGCAGAGGCCTTGGCTCGACGGCAGCGAAGCCGGATAGTTGCCGTATGTATCCTCTGATTTCTTTTCTTTCCATCTCACATTTTATGTGAAGTTGAATGTCCATATTCTGTGCTTTGCAGCTTGAAGCGGAGCAGGTACCGACGGTTTCGGTTACTCAGAGTGCTGGAGTTAGCAAGGGTGGGAGTACCAAGGCTGGTGATGGAGATGCTGGAGCTGATGATGGAGGCGAGGGACAGAGGATCAGTGTCCCAGTTCCTGAGCGTTTTCGTCATGCGCCTAAGAGGGTCGTGGGCAGTAGCTTGCCTTCTTTCCTTGTACCTGTATTTGTTAGTTCTAAAAATAGATAATGATATTGTATTTTTATGAAGCAACTTCGGCATGTTTGGCAAAATGTTATGATTTGTGCTTTGTCTCGAGATACTTCAGATTTGTGTGCAATGGTTTAAAGCTTTATAAGTGTTAAAACAATTTTGTAACAGATTAAAACATGGGCCGAGGAATGGATTGCTCAGTCGAGACTTCCATTCTTCGGCCGTTACTTCTATTTCCTAAAGAAGCTGGACTTTTTAGCCAAGTGACATTCCTTCCTTCTTCGCTTGAATTTGATTCATGCCTTTTATCTGCTTTTGCCGTTTCCACAGTCTCTTTGCCATGTTTTGGGATTTTTAGGATATTTTGTCCTTTATGTTGATGACCTTTGAGTCAGAGAGGATAAGCGATGATTCTCACGTGCTTTTGTCTTTGTCAATTCCCTGAAAAATGACTAACTCATCTTTTGCAAGCTCAATACGCAGGGTTAGCTATACCTTTCATTGAGCACAAATCTTTTGATGTTTTTCCTTCCCTCCGAATGTTTGGGCCGTATCTCAATGTGAGATTGCCTGCGTATCCCAATCAGGGAATCAGGCCTTTTACCTAGTTCCAAGATCACCACCTTTGAGGTTGGGTTTGCACTCTTGGTTTTCCTTCTCACATGCTCTAAATTTTGCCTAGGTAACCTAATGGAGGTTGAGTCCCTATCGAGCTTTTGAATGTCTTATCTTTTGCCTAGGCTGCATTTTTGCATTTTCTTGCCCTAACAGGCTCTGCTCTTACTTTTGCTTGGGTGCCTTAGGTTACCCAACGAGCATTTCCCTCAAGAGGCTTTCTGTGTTTTGGAGAGGAATTTGATGGAGATATTTTTCTGAATCTCTTGTTGCATTTGTACTTTCACAATGGGTAAGCTAACCCTAAGTGTTGTCACGGAGATAACGTCTTCTTCCTAAGTTTTGACAAAAACCTAGTTCTTAAGTAATCAGGGTTCGTTCCTCCCTTCCTTTTTGTTAGCAACATAAAGAATTAGATTCTTAAGATCCTTTCCTCTTTGGCAAAGAGACTGTAGCGTATAGCAATTGCATTTAAAGATTGAATCATTTAACAAGCATAAGATGATAAAAAAAAATGGGAATTTATTTAGTTATAGAAAATGCCCAAACAGGGGCCCAAAACGTGTCCCAGCTTGTCTTTAGGAAATGAAAGTATTGTTTTCGTCATGCGATTTACTGTAGTATCTCGGGAGTTTCTCCTTTTTCCTTGCCTTTCACAGTTTTATACTCTTCTTCACCCTCTTCTTTGCCAAACAGAATCTTTAGGTCAAACTCAGCTAGCACCTCAATCCAGTCTTTGGGAATAGGAGGCGAATTTGTTGGTTACTCTTCCATATCACTGTCAGTCCATTCTTGATCAAAGAAGATTTGCATTCCAGGATACCTTTGCTTGGTAGTTTCATCTTCCCATGTTTCTGCGAAACCGCAAAATGGGAAGTCTTCTCCTTCTCTTATAAACCAACTGTTGAGTGTTTTTGGGGTCATGAGTTTCCCTTCTTTGATCCTACTTCCTCTTGCCTTAGCTTTTTCCATGCTCCTCTTCTTTTCTATCTCGTCTTCTGTCGGGGTGTAGCCAAGACCAAAGGCGTATTGATTATGCGGGGGATCAATCATTTGCGGGATACCTTGTGATCTTTTGCCTAAACCCAATCCAGGACAGTAGTTTTGCTTCTTCATCATCCATATGGCAGGGGTACTTATGTAGAAGCTTCTTTTAGCCATTAAAGCTTGCACAACAGTTGCTTCCTCAAGACTGAATCCAGTAAGGAAGATTTCCTCGGTCCCTACCTCTTGGACAGGTGTGTCGGAATGAGCTCGGATTGATGAATCCCCTAGAATGGTTATGACTCTTCCATCTACTGCAAATTTGACCTTCTGATGCAAAGTGGAAGGTACTGCCCCAGCGTCATATAGCCAAGGTCTTCCTAGTAAAAGATTGAAGGTGGCTGGTATATCCATCACATGGAACTCTACGTCTCTTTTGATCTTTTCCACTTCTACTGGCAGTGTAACGCACCCAACCACTCTTCTCTTTGAGTTGTCATAGCCTCTTACACCTTGGCTTGAGGGGCGTATGTCAGCAGCGCCTACCCCTAACTTGTCGAGGGTCCTTTGAGGACATACGTTCAAGGCAGACCCATTATCCACCAAGACCAGTGGGATCCATTTAGTGAGACATTTGAGTGAAATGTAGAGTGGTTTGTCGTGTGCAGGGCCTTCAGGAGGCAGATCCTTGTCAGTGAAAGCTATTGTTGGCTTTAGAGCTTTGGATGTCATTATGAAGCCTACCAGATCTTCAGGGGTGATGTCGATGGGAACTTTAGCTTTACCCAAGGTTTTGAAGAAGGAATTGACATGCTCGTAGGAGGACATCAGCAATCCCCAGATAGAGATATCAACTTGGATTTTCTTCAGTTGTCTTAGCACTCTGTCTTTGGCTTTCCTCTTCTTCTTCTTCCATTACTTGTGTTGAGGTTGAACTTTCTCCGCTTAGTTTAGGAGGTTTGTACACTCTTCCGCTTCGAGTGAGATGACCTATTTCTTCTTCTTGGGTGCCCCAGGGATCAACGGGCTCAATTCTTCCAACTTCCCAATCACTGTGCAGGGCTTGGCGTATGTCCAACCACCAATCCCCATCATCAATGGCATAGATGTGGGGTTCTCCTCCTTTTGTATAGCACTCATCGTTCTTAGAGAAGATTAGGGATGGTTTGGCTTGGGTGTTTGGGACAATGTATCGGGTAGGATTATATGTGGGGCTATTGGATAGGCTTATGAGATTGATGTTTTGAGGCGGTAGTTCGGTATTGTGAGCGGGAAGTGGATTGGTTTGCACATTGGGCTTGGGTGGTTTTATAGCTTGGCTATCGATGAGATCCTGGATAACATGACGGAGGCGCATGCAGCGGTCTGTCTCATGTCCAGGGTGTTGGTGGTAAGCGCATCGTTTACTGGCGTCATAGCTTGGGCCATAAGGTGGTTGAGGAGGTGGATTATTCAAGGGCCTGAGATGCCCTTGATGACTTAGGATGGCTAAGGCTTGGGATAAGGTCATGTAAAGGGGGTCAAAATTGCGACGGGGGTGATTTGAGTTTCGAGACGAGCTCGCCTGGAAAGGGTTTTGAGGCAAGGATGTACCAAGGGTATTTACGGAGGCGTGAGATGTACGGCTGGAGAAGGTTTTCTTAGGTGGAGGAGGACTTTCTTCATTCCCAATGAGCCCTAGCTTGATTCCATCTTCGATTTGCGACCCCGTGGCATGCAGGCATTTGAAATCGGTGATAGCCTGTGTATAGATATGCCTGAGGTATTTGGGTTGTAGATTTTTAACAACTATCCTCACTTGATCTTCCTCGGAGGGGCGGTTCTTCATCTTGGCAGCCTTTTCCCTCCATCTTGCCACAAAGGTAGCAAAGTCCTCATTGGATTCTTGTTTGGTCATCTCCAGGTCTCGAGTAGTTAACTCAATTTGGACATTGTATGCATACTGTTTGACAAAAGCGTTGGCGATTTCTGGCCAAGTCTGATAGTGCACAAATTCCAAATTTAGGAACCAGTCGAGAGCGCTTCCAGTGAGAGTTCGCTGGAACAATTGGGCGATGAGCTCATCATTTAAGCCCATTGGCTTCAGGGTGTTGATGACATGGCGAACATGGCTGGTAGGGTTGCCAGTCCCATTGAACTTCTCGATATTTGGCATTTTGAATCGTTCAGGCAGCTGAGATTCTGGAAAAAGGTAGAGTCCTTCGAAGTCTAGAATTTGGTCCCATTGGGAACGAGCCAAAGCGTGTTTGATCTCCTTGACTTGTTTGGCCAATTCAGGGTTCTTAGCTATTACAACTTCATGAGGATTTTCTGCTTCTTCCTCGTCTTTCTTGTCTTCAGCATCTCTTGTTGCTTTTTCGACTTGTAAATAGGTAATTTGGGCTCGGAGCTCGGTGATAGTAGCATCATTGTTTGCCATTTTTGGGATGAGGGTAGGAGGATTGCTTGATGAAGCTCGGGATTGGGTAGATAGTCGGGTTTGTTGAGAAGACGACCGCGAAGTCCCCAGAAGTGATTGGGACCGTTGCGGTGAGTGTGTCTTGACAGGCGAAGGTGACAGATGAGATGACTGCAAAGACCTCTGTTTGGTGTGACTTCGGGTATTGTAAGAGTATAAAACTAGCTGAGGTTACTTCTTTTATCTACCTATTGTGCCTGCTTTGAGAAATAGAATACCTGAAAGTCAGTATTTAGCTTGTATAGGGTTAGGATTTGGGTTAAAAATCCCAACCCTTCTGCACAGAAAGAGTTATTTACAACAACAGATGATACAAGGTGTGAGGAAGAACTTTTGCAAGAAAATGCAAGTAGGTTCCTAACCTGTAGGTTCATGTCTTAGTTTGATAAGTTCTATGGCTTTCTAATACATGCAAGGTTTAGGTAGTCTCAGGGTGCTCTGTTGTCAAATGGCACCAGTGCTTTCTCCAGCCCATCATAGGCGGTGATTGGGTGATTTCCTTTTTGATATACCACTAGGTACAAGTGACTGTGGAGTCTGCTGGAACCCCTAACATAGCCCGTGTCATGCCGGGGTATCAGGTGAACTCAACGAGGTTGCCCGCTCGATGCATATGATAAATGAATTTAACAGGGCATGTATTAGTCTTATGTTGAACTTTCTGGTTATGGCTCTCATGTCCCTAGCAGAGTCGCCAAAAACTGTAGACACCTCCCAAACGGGGTATCGCCATACAGATTGATTGTTTGTTGCTCGATTGGTTGCTTGCTTCATAAACCAAGACCGTGGACATTCCCATGGCTAGGAACATCGCCACACGATAGCAGTTATCATCAAAACAAAGTCGCCACCCAGTTTATTAAAACTAGAAAAACAGATAGAGATTCTGGATACGGGAGCCAAAAAGTACAGTAGGGGGAAGGTGTTAGGCACCCCTCTCTGCCCAGCCGTGAGGCTGACCCATAGTTGCTCAACATAAGACATGTACTTGCTTTATTTAATTCTAACACGTAGTCTATTTTTATCCTTTAAGCAGTTAATGGTGAGCCAGTGCGATAATTAAAGCATGCGTTGGAAAGCATAACACAAAACTGTCCCAGGGAGATGGATCCCGCGACCGGTGAATGGATGTAATGGCCGAGGGATCCTCCTGGTTTTATGTACCGGCCGAGGAATCGAAGCCCCGGTCGGTGTTCTTCCTCACACTAGACAGAAAAGTTAGTAGATAATCAAAACGCTACGATTAGGCATAAATACAGTAAATAAAACAAACCAGAGGCCGTTTGGCCTCACCACTTTCATTCCTCAGTGGCTTGATTGCTTCGGATTGATTGTGATTAACTGATTGCTTCTTAAAAAACCCTAGGGTTAGGGTTTGAACTTCGGGGTTTGATCGTCGGATTGATGGCTGCCTTCAGGAGGTTAGGGCTTTTGAAGAGGGGGTTTGAGAGAGTATTTCTACAGAGTTTCGTGGCTTGAGAGGGTGCGAAAGTATATGAATCTGATTGATTTCGTGGTTATATTTTCGGAACCCAAAAGCCCTTTATATAGGCAATTGGTGACTCACTCCGGCCAATCAAAACGCACGATTGCAATTGCAATGCAATGCAAACTCTTCGTGGTAATCTCTGGGCGTAGCCCGAACGCATTGGGGAGGTAGCGTAGTTGGATCAAACAATCGACAGAACGTTCCAGAGTCTAGAAAACAGACAAACTGGCGGCCGTAGAAAGGATCTGGCAGCCGAGGAAAGGATGTTGCGGCCGAAGGATAGATCTTGCGGCCGAGGGATTGATCTCTCAGGGAGATTTTCAAGCAACAGGTTGCTCGGGTGAAGAAAGGATGTTAAGGCAGTGAGATCAATGTTACGGCCGACAGATGGATTCTCCTAGTATTCTGTATTTCTATCTGAAAGGCTGTATGGCTCTGGATTGGGTCCTCTAAGTGGCTCAAAGTTCTTACCATAAGTTCATGGGTTCACAAGAAGTCAATTAGCAATCACTGTATCCATTTCATCATCGGGATGGTCCCCAAGGTGGGATTTGAAATAATCGTTAGGCCAAATTGGGGTGTCTACAAACTTCTTGATGTACTTGGAGTTGACCGCCCCTGTCCGGAAACCATCTTCTACGCGGGCCAAGTGGTAGTAGCTGCTTTCTAAGGCGTTGATTACCTCGTAGGGCCCTTCCCACTTCGGGGTGAAATTTGGAGTCTTCAAGTCTCTTATCACTGTCGTGGTTGCTTTCCAGACCAAGTCCCCAACCTTGAACACCCGCGGCACCACGCCTTTGTTGTAGTAGCGTGCCACGGACTCCCAGTACTTTTCATAGGCGAGGGCCACCGCGACCCTCTTCCAAGGCTTCCAAGTCTGCTCTTCTCCCTTTCGCGGAGTTTTCCATCGCGAGGATCATTCGCGCGGAGGGGATGCTCAGCTCCGCGGGCAAAACCGTTTCTGCCCCATACACTAGGTTGAAGGGACTAGCGCAGGTAGATTTCCTTTTCAAGGTTCGATAAGCCCAAAGGGCTATTGGTAGATGATTTGCCCAAGTTTGATGCAGAATGGAGTAGAGCGGGTCACGTCCACGTTCCTCAAGCGACTGGACCGAGCACAGCCCAACCCAAACTGGAGCGGGGTGACAACGGCAGAATGTTTACTGGTTTCACTAGTTCTAAATTAGTGAATATTCACTAATTCTAGAATAGTTAATATTCACTAATGTCCTGTTTCCTTTTGACAACGGTCACTGGTTTCACTAGTGAATATTCACTAATTCTAAATTAGTTAATATTCACTAATGTCCTGTTTCCTTTTGAGAGGAGATTTAGTGAATATTAACTAAATCATTTTTTATTTAGATTGCTAATAACTTTTGATAGGAAATTCTGTTTTAGTTGCCGCTTGTTTTGGCAACCTTAGATTTCTTTCTAGTATTTGATTTTCAGCCCTAATTGTTTCCTTTGTTTCCTAAGTTGTTAGGGTTCTATCGCCCTATTTATATTTCATTGTAAGCCTTAGGGAAGGGAGTTGTTTTTGATTGATTAATGAAAAATTGAGAGTTTATCTCTATTCGTGTTTGTGTTTCAAAGAGAGAATCTTTAACATAAGCAAGTTCGTGATCTCTTCTTGCAAATAGTTTCGTAAAAGGAGGCTGCGCTGCATCAAAGTTCCACCGCGTTCGTCCAGTAGCTTGCTCAAGATCCTTATCAAAGTCTTGTTTGTTGCTTCCACTTGTCCATTGCCCTGCGGGTAGTAGGCACTAGAGGTATGGTGATCAACTATGTATTCATCGAGGAGGCTTCCCATGTGATGATTGATGAATGGGGTCTCGTTATCGGAAAGGACCACCTTGGGTATGCCAAATCTGCAAATGACATTTTCTTTGATGAACGTGGCCACCGCGTCTCTAGTAGCCTTCTTTAGCGGAACTGCTTCAACCCACTTGGTGCAAACTTCCGTGGCCGCCAAGATCCATCTATTTTTTCATGAGGCCGGCCTGATTGGCCCAACTAAGTCCATGGCCCACGTGTGAAAAGGATATGGAGCGCGGATCGAATGTTGTTCCACGGAGGGAGCGTGGACCAAATTGCCGAATTTCTGGCACGCTTGGAACTTTTGAACGTGCCGCTTGGAGTCGCTCTCCATGGTGGGCCAGAAATACCCTAGATGAATTAACTGTTCATAGAGCTTTCTCCACCCTTGATGTTTAGTTCCGTGGGTCCTTCTCAACACCTCTTCTGCTTCTTCCTTGTCTACACATCTCTGAGGCATCCCATCTAGGGTCCTTCTGAAGAGGAGCCCCTTCTCAAGGAAGAAACGTCGCGCTCCGCGGACAACTCTCGCGGCCTCGGTCCGCTCCATAGGTAGGGATCCTTCTCATAGATAGTCAATGTAGACCTGCCTCCAATCTATCACTTGATCGTCGTGTAGACACCCCAATTTGGCCTATCGATTATTTCAAGTCCCACCTTGGGCACCATCCCGATGATGAAATGGATACAGTGATTGCTGATTGACTTCTTGTGAACCCATGGACTTATGGTAAGAACTTTGAGCCACTTAGAGGACCCAATCCAGAGCCATATAGCCTTTCAGACAGAAAATATAGAATCCTAGGAGAATCCATCTGTCGGCCGTAACATTGATCTCACCGCCTTAACATCATTTCTTCACCCGAGCAAACTGTTGCTTGGAAATCTCCCTGAGAGATCAATCCCTCGGCCACAAGATCTATCCTTCGGCCGCAACATCCATTCCTCGGCCGCCAGATCCTTTCTACGGCCGCCAGATCGTCTATTTTCCAGACTCTGGAACGTTCTGTCAGATTTTTGATCCAACTACACTACCTTTCCGATGCGTTCGGGCTACGCCCAGAGATTATCACGAAGAGTTTGTATTGCATTGCAATTGCAATGGTGCGTTTTGATTGGACGGAGTGAGTCACCAATTGCCTATATAAAGGGCCTTTGGGTTCCAAAAATACAACAACGAAAGTCACAAAATTTGTATACTTTCACACCCTCTCAAGCCACGAAACTCTGCAAAAATACTCTCCCAAACCCTCTCTTCAAAAGCCCTAACCTCCCGAAGGCAGCCATCAATCCGACGATCAAACCCTAACCCTAGGGTTTTCAAAGAAGCAATCAGTCAATCACAATCAATCCGAAGCAATCAAGCAACTAAGGGATCAAGGTGGTGAGGCCCAACGACCTCTGGTTTGTTTTATTTACTGTATTAAATCTTAATCGTAGCGTTTTGATTATCTACTAACTTTTTTGTCTGGTGTGAGGAAGAACACCGACCGGGGCTTCGATCCCTCGGCCGATACATAAAACCAGGAGGATCCCTCGGCCACGACATCCATTCACCGGCCGCGGGATCCATTTCCCTGGGACAGTTTGTTTTGCTCTTCTGCTTTCTGATGCATGCTTTAATTATCGCACTGGCTCACTTTACTTACTGTTCAAAGGCTTAATTAAACAGACTATGTGTTAGGATTAAACAAAGTATCTACATGTCTTATGTTGAATAACTATGGGCCAACCTCATGGCTGGGCAGAGATGGGTGCCTAACACCTTCCCCTTACTGTACTCTTGGCTCCCGTACCTAGAATCTCTATCTGTTTTCCTAGTTCTAATAAACTGGATGGCGACTCTGTTTTGATGATGACCGCTATCGTGTGGCAATGTTCCTAGCCATGGGAATGTCCACGATCTTGGTTTATGAAGCAAGCAACCAATCGAACAACAAACAATCAATCTGTATGGCGATGCCCCGTCAGGGAGGTGTCTACAGTTTTTGGCGACTGATAAGCGCGTAAATGTTCACATACGCGCCCCCTAAATTATCCTTGTTAAGTTTATTTATATGTTATTACTTGGAGATTTATTCTTTTGTTTTTGTTGTAGGTATTTGAAGGGTTTGATACAAAAAGTGCAAAATTGAAGTATTAAACGATGTCCGAAGGTCCTAATCGCAATACGAAGTCGGGAGTCTAGCACTGGACTTAACCGAAGTTAATTGGCCAAGGAATTGGACTTTCAATTGAGAAATTGGACTTGCACTGCTTTGACTAAATATGGGCCCATGATGTTATTATAATATCTTATTAGGGCTTTTAAAATGAAAGGAAGAAGTCGGCTACAAAGGCCTATAAAAGGAGAGCCACGACTGACTTTTGGAGACACGCTATCAGAGAGGGAAAAGCCGAGACAGAGAGCTCCGCATAAGTTTCAACGCGTCAGAACCAACAATTGGTGCTTACGGCTGGGCAACGAAGGAGCAATAAAGGGTTAAGGATTGGTTCATACTTACCGAAACCTTTATTCTCTTGCATGGAGTTTTATTATTTCGTAATCGTTTATATTTTCTCCATGTCCGGCTAAACTCGTTTCTAGGGTATAGATGAAGCTTGAACTTTGAGTAACGATATTTATGTTTTGATTTAGTGTTTTATTATTCGAATCGTGGTTGTATGACTTGAGGATTTATTTGCGATATTAATTTTCTCTATCAAATCTTGTGTATGACTTTCTAGATTTTTATGCACGTTCATACAACGGTTCTTAATTGTTGTTTGTGATAATTGAGTAAGATGGGTTATGCTCCGTAAGACGCGTCGTGCTATTAGACGATCCGTGCCATAGAGACGGATCGTACTAGTAAGACGGTTCGTGCTAGGCGGCGATACCCCGTGCTATTCGGTGATTCATAGAAATCTTTTGGCGATACCGTGAGGGCCCGCGAACCCTAACGTTATCTAGATTGATTCGAATAATAGACCTTTATCATCGCATAAATATTGTTACAACGGGTCGAGTGGATTCGAAACCCTAGATCTTTTCTCTCATAAACTCTCTCTCGCTTTTTATTGCTTACCTTTAATTTAACTTTTAATATTTTAGAAATCAAACAATCAAATCTCTTTCTGAATTAATTTAGAAATCAATTGAAGCAATCGCAATTTAGCCTTCGTAATCCCTGAGGATGATACTCGGAGTATTTACCGCTATCTTTTAGGTAGTAGTAATTAGTCTGTTTTATTAATTATTTTTGATACGGAAACGACACGATCAGCGACTCTGCTGGGGACATGAGAGCCATAACCAGAAAGTTCAACATAAGACTAATACATGCCTTGTTTAATTCATTTATCATATCATCGAGCGAGCAACCTCGTTGAGTTCACCTGATACCCCGAGCATGACACGGGCTATGTTAGGGGTTCCAGCAAACTCCACAGTCACTCGTACCTAGTGGTATATCAAAAAGGGAATCATCCAATCACCGCCTATGATGGGTTGGAGAGAGGATTGGTGCCCTTTGACAACGGAGCACCCTGATGAGATCGGATCAAAACAGGCTTGAATGTGGAATGGATTGAGCTTGGAACCCTTTTTGAACCCCTAAAACCTCCAGTCAAAACCCTAACCGAAGTTTGACTGTCACGCAATACTTCTTGTTCCTCGCGCGATAGTCAGCTTGCCAGGTGTTGGTCAAAGTCAAAGTTTGACTGTTGACCCTCGCGCGATGGTTCCAAACCCTTGCACGACGATCCCACCTGTCCCCATCATCTTAATCCAGCTGGATTGTTGTGATCATCAGGGCCACATGGGCTGGAACCCCGTTTTCCTTGGCTGAACATCGTTCTGGCAGGCTTGGAAACACCACCCTCACAACCACCCCCACTCACCTTGGTGGCTCATTTCTCCACCAAGTAAGAGTGACCAGCCTTGTTGGCTGGTTACTTGGCCAAGTTTTCCACTCTCCCTAGCCCACTCACTCCTCCTATATATACCCCCATTGGTTGTTCTTCCAAGGGGTTACAAAAATTTCAACAAGAAAGAGTTATCAAATCTAGCACAAAGTTACTAACCCAAACCACACTTCCTAGTCTTTCCAACCTAGTACACTCATTTGCAAGGCCATATCACTCAATCCAATCCATTCCAAAAGCCATTCAAGCAAAGGTATAAATTTACCTGTTCCTGTCTTGATCCCTGAGGGGGGCTGGCAGGGCCAAGGCTGGTAATCAATACCAGTCCTGGCCCTAAAGTCAGCAGAGTTACAAGAATCTGTAACCAGTTAAACCCTCGCGCGATGGACCTGAACACTCGCGCGACAGTTCTGTCTGCAAGAGATTGGTCCACGTGGGGAAGGGATGCTGGTTATTTCTTGTTTTATTCATGAGCATGCATGTTGTGGCTTTTATCTTGATATATAGATCACTGTTATGCATGTTAAAACATGTTCAGTTCCTTGGTTTTTTTTATTTTAGTTAGTTTGTATTGCCCTTGGGATATTCCTGAACCTCTCAGAATCCAAAAAATGCAAAGCAACTCCTGGAAGTCCAATCAAAACCCTCGCGCGAGTATTTCACTCTGTCGCGTGATGGTCCACTGATTTCCAGTGGCTGCCCTTGCATGGCCAACTTGGTTTTAAATGGTCCAGTTCTTAGCTAGCTACTTCAGTTAGTTTGGAATGCCCTTGGGATGTCTCTGAACATGTCTCAGAGTCCCAAGCATGTAAAGCAATTCCTGGAAGTCCAGTCAGAACCCTCGCGCGATTCTTTCACTCTGTCGCGCGATGGTTCACTGATTTCCAGTAATGGCCCTTGCATGGGCAACTAGGCCTTAGGCCTCTCTTATTTCCCCCACTGTTTAGGGGCTGTCTTTCCACTTGCTTCTGTTGGCTTATAATAATTATTTATTTTCAAGTACTTATAAACTGCTTGGTTTGCCTCCTGGGTGTGCACTGATCCTTCCAGAGCCCAAAAGGGGATAAAGTTCAAACTGTTGGTAAGGCATCAACACTCGCGCGACGGTATGGAAGTATCGCGCGATGGTTCCCTTGCATGCAGGTTGATCCATGCATGCAAGTTGGCTATTGCTTGTGATACTCCCATGTCAAAGCACTGTTTTGGTGTTTTACTGATATTTTGAATTTTCTTCCATTTATTACTTGTTATTTCATCCATCCATGCTATCTATCACATCATTACAAAACGTGTTATAGTTTTAATCCCCGATTAACTGTTCCCCCGCCCTAATTGGCTAAAATCTGGTTAATAAAAGAAGAATCGTAAACATTTTCAAAATGCTGAAGTAGAGACCGATCTCCAGATTGGGCGAGAGGGGTGCCTTAAAACCCTTCCCCTCTCGTAAACTAGCTCCCGAACCCAGATATGGTTATGACGGACTGGTGCCTTCACTTTTTCAAATCAAATAGCGCGGCAGGTGCTTCGAAATACGATTCCTTGGGTGTCGGACCTTCAAAACCCGAGTGGCGACTCTGTATCTTTGAGCGCTTGCCTCTCCGCTCGCGCTCCCTCGATTCTCGCGAGGGCCTTGCCCCGGAAAGTTCGTCGAAAAGGGAATGGAATCCCTTCTCCGAGGGCATGCTGCCCACAGTGGCGACTCTGCTGGGGATAAATCGAACCAATATTAATTCATACTTAGGATTTAATACACTTGCGAACAATCCCTTAAAAGTCTGTCAAAACGGTGAGTTTCGCGCTGCCGAAGGTTGGAATGGTGATTTAACAGGACCTCGTGTCCGGCCAATCTAATCTGGGACTTTTTTGATTGATCACTTGTGTAGTTTCTTCTAAAGATGAACCAAATAAAGTGAGCCAAATTTGAAAAAGCATTTTGCAAAATTACGATTCTTCTTCTCTTAATCAAATTCTAGCATTTCATGTGCATCGATGTGGGATAAGCCTCGTTGGATCGTTTTGGCAATCCGGCACGGTTTACCGGAGCCCGGGGACCTCGAATGACCAACAACTTTCGACGATGATAGGTCATGCTACCGTTCGACTGTTGCTCTGCGTATCGCGGGCAACGGGAGGTATATCTGTGGCCTTAGTCCGAGGAACCTGTTACAAACCAAAACCGGCCTTTGCATATACAAAGCATTAGAACTCTCCAAACTAGGACAGGTACCCACAGGTTAAGATCTATTTGCATCTAACCCCATATACTGTTTACGTGTTAATGCTTTCCCTACAGCATGAACTGTACATACATCCCGTTCTGCGTAGAAGCATGTCTAGGGCACCTTTTGGGTCCTCGATCTTTCCAGGTCTGTCTTTAAAATCATTAGGACACTGTGATGGCCCGATGAGGAGTCGTACATCTCAATGATGCGCGTTTTCAGTTTTCCCAGTCCTTCGGACGGTGGGACTTTAGGAAATCAGAAGCCTTTCTACACCCTCGTCCTAAACCTGTTTGGGATTCCAAACAGAAAACGAGGAACAACGGAGTAAATAGCATGATGCTTACACCAAAGGGTAACAAGTGCCTCGTCACTTACACCGCCCGGCTTATAGCATAGTGCTGCTCACGCCGACCTGGTTATAGTATCATGATATCATGCCGAGTTGTTCTAACTTCCGGTTTGAAATCCCAAACGGTGGGATGGACGAAGGTTTAGACTTCTTTTGACATCCTTTAGGACCGCTCTTTTCAAATAAGGATACATGTTCGAAAAGAATTCTGAGGGCCTCAAGCAATGTCCGAACGTCTTGAGACAGACTTGTCTCCTAGCTCTAGAGTCTAGGGCGACACCGACGACGTTGGCTGCATTCACTTTAGTCTTTTATTTAGATTAAAGTTCCTGTAGGACCTCTATTAAAACCTTCTCTTGCTTTGTTGCAAAGATCTAAATCATTGCACCGCCAAGGAAAGTATCGAAGCGAGTTGCCAAACCCGCTTGGGAACGTCTGCAACTCAGTCCGGTTCAAAGGCTTGTTAGGTTACAGTCCCAGTCAGTCATCACGGAGGACTCTCTGCATTCATTTTCGGCAGCACAGCACTCAGATTCTCAGTCAGGTTCACAGTCAGGTTCACCACCAGTCTTACAGGAAGGGCGACCAGTTTCCCCATCATCCGCGTCAAGCATCTCCGAACCTCCCGTCATGACAGAACAGCCGCGGCCGGAACCTCTTTCCTTGGAGACCATACTTATGAATCTTCAGAACAGTATCACCACCATGCAACAGAGGGCAGCTGAGAGAGATACTAACATTGCCCGCCTGAATGACCATATCCACACTCGCCTTCCACCCCCTCTCGAGGAGGAGGACGAGAACGATGAGTCTGACCAGGAACAACCCGTTTTGGCTCCGGATCCACTTCACGTAGGACGTCTCATTGCACTGAATCCAAGAGAAGGCCGCAGGCCCGCTGCAGATCTAGCAATTGGCAGAATTGCTCAGGAAGGGCCAGCCCAGAACCCTGACATGACCGCACTCATGGCCAAAATTGCCAAACTCGAAGAGTCCATTTCCAAAACCGAAAAGATCAATGCTGGGGGGATTGATTTGGACCGTCTCTGTCTGTATCCTAACGCCAGGCTTCCCGAGAAGTTCAAAATGCCTAACTTGGCTAAGTTCAATGGGAGCGGTGATCCCAAGACCCACCTCTACAGTTACCATGCCGCCATGAAGCTACTCTCTGTTGAACCGGAGGCCATTTCTCAGCTTTTCCCTCAAACCCTTTCCGGCCCTGCTTTCCATGGTTTTTGTCGCTCGATATTGCCAAAAGGAGGACATGGGAGGATATTGGGGCTGCGTTTATTTCGCAGTACAGTTACAACTCCCAACTGAAGATGACCACCCGGGAGCTCGAGTCCACCAAAATAGAAGCAAAGGAGTCTTTTGCTGACTTCGTCAAAAGATGGAGGGCCAAGGCCGCTTTGATGACAGATCGCCCCAGCGAAAAGGATCAGCTCCGTATCATTTCTCGCAACCTCTAGCCCGACTATGCTAGGCATCTAGTGCTTGCTCAAGCGTCTGTGAACTTTGAAACCTTCTTCGATTCTGGTCTGGCCATCGAGGATGCGCTGCAGAGTGGGATTCTAGCAAAGGGAGAATCCTCTAATCCTCCTAAAACCAAGACTCGGGCATACTCTGGGAATGCCAATGCACTGTTTGGAACAGGGACTTACTCCAACACAGCAACCAACGGTTCCAACGCCACTTCCTCCAACACAACCAATCACATTGCGGACGTCAATCAAGTCCAGACTCCGCAAAATAATCGGCCTCGAAACCAACCCCGCAGCTTTTCCGTCATCGAGGCGCCTCTGTCCTCGGTCTTGGAAAGGTTGGTCAAGTCAGGGCATCTCAAGCCCCTGGATCCAACTCCTTTACCCAAAAACCCTCCATCTGGCTTCAAGGCCAACCTTTACTGTGCTTACCATCAAGGAGCGGGTCATCTCACCGACTCCTGCTTTCGCCTCCGTCATGCAATCCAGGATCTCATTGACGATGGCACGCTAGAAACCCCTCCACCACCTCAAAAGCCTAACGTCATTGCCAACTCTCTTCCCAAGCACAATGCTGCTCCTCACATCAATTAGGTATCCCTTAGCTCCACCATATTCAACCCAACCGACTATATAGCCTCAGCCGATCAACCCAGGCCCATTGTACCTTTCCCGCTTGAATCTTCTACCGAGATTTCTTACATACGTGTGGTCGAAGGCCAGATTGTTGACACAAATGCACCTCTGGAACCTTTGCAAGCTGGATCACCTGTCTCCGAGGAGTCTGTCAGCTCTCTCTTCCATCAGTCAATCCCCGCCGTGCAGCTAAGTTCTGTCTCCTCGTTGGACAGCTCGTATGGAAATATGGGTAATTCGCCTCTCGGTCCAGTGGATCAGTCTCGATCCGTTCAAACTCCACCCTAAGACAGCATGCAGGCTACGGGTTGGGCCATTGCAGACAACCTGGACTACGCCATTCCGTTGCTCAACGAATGGTCAAGCCTTGAAGCGGACAGGTTTCCTCCACAGCCCGAAAATGTTCCATTTAATCAAGCCTGGTATGATGGCTGGTTGGCTGGTTATGAAGCGGCCATGCTCGACCCTTTGGTTGGCTTCTCCTTGTACATGCTGTTTCACCCAGTCGAGCCATTGGTTCCAGAAGAAGAATACCACTGGGATCCTGAGCCAACTTGGAATGCTCCCATGGATGTTGACCCTAACCCCCTTCAAGGCTATGCTATACCGGATTACATGCTTCACTACGCAGAGGACGAGCTTGTCCAGGAAGATCCACGAGCCCTGGGAGACCATGTTTCCCTCTTTAGTTCGGTCTTTGATTCAGTTTGTGATACTGATCCCGACACCAACTTCGACCCTTGCTCTTACATTGTTGATGAAGAATGCCCGCATCCTGAGGTGCCTTATCCGAATAACAAGGATTGTAGCATCATGGTTACTAACCTTGTCCCACCTGCTAACCTTTGGGAAGTTGATGACATAGTGGATGTCCAAGTTGGGAATGAAGTCTGGGCGGTAAATCGTTCCCTGGCTGACACTGGTCTGTGGGATGTTCCCTTCATTGCAAATCCGGAGCCTATTGCTGAAGTGGCTGCCGTAAAAGATTTGAACTTCTGGGACTCCCTACTGATGAAAGATCTTGCCGAGGACCTGGGCTTAGACATGGAAGTGCCCGTCTATGCACCAACTACTGACAGAGGAAAGCGCAAACTGGTAGATGTTCCTGCTAATCTCTGGGATGTGAATGAAAACCCTCAGGTCGTGCCCTCTTTGGGGAACGTTCACAATGTTACAAGGAGTGGGCGGATTTTTCAGCCTGCTAATCTGCAAGCCGGGAGTTCATCCAATCCTTCTAATCAAAGGAACGAACCCATTGCTTTCCCAAGGTCTGCACCTCCTGAGGTTTTGGCTGGGTCATCAACCGCTAATTCTGTTCAACGACAGCTGGAGCGCATCCCGGCTGCCATTTCAATCTAGGGACTGATCTGTTCGTCCAAGGAGCACCGTCAGAGGCTTTGTCATGCTCTATCCCGCCTTGAGGTTCAGGCCAATGTCACGCCTGATGCAATGATATCTCTCATCCTCCCTCCGACCTCCAAGCATACTGTAATCTTCACAGACAAGGATCTGTCAATCGAAGGAGTCGACCACAACCGCCCTTTGCACATCACCGTCAAGTGTCGAGGACTCTGGGTCCCGACCGTTCTCATTGACAACGGCTCGGCGATCAACGTCTGCCCCCTGAGGGTTGCCTATCGTTTGGGACTAACCAAGAAGGATCTTGCACCTTCCAACCTAGCTGTTAAGGCATATGACGGCACCCGTCGCGTAGTCGAGGGTATTTTAATGCTCAAACTCGATGTTTTGAGATGGATGTGGAATTCCATGTCGTAGACATTCCCGCAACCTTCAATCTTCTGCTAGGCAGGCCATGGCTCCATCGACCCGACATCATGGCTGTACCATCTACCCTCCACCAAAAGGTTATTTTGGGACTGTCTACCGGTACTTTAACCATCTGCGGGGATTCTGGCATCCGCCCGCTCAAGGAGGATGGGACTCCTGTCCTGGGAATTCAGCACGGCGAGGAGGGCGTCGACCTTGGGGGTTTCTCTTTTGATACTTTAGGTACTGTGATGGCTATCAATGTGGACGGGAACTTCCTCATAAGCTCTGTCGTGCTTGACATTATGAGAAGGATGTCTTATTTTCCGGGCATAGGCTTAGGTTCTCGCCGGCAAGGGGTCTCGAAGTTCCCTATTTTTCCTTTCAACAAGGGCCGCTTTGGTTTGGGGTATATCGCCTCTGCCAAAGATGCTAAGAGGAGGAAATATACGGGAAAACCTCGGACCCTCTGCGGTGGTCCCAACTTTGTGCGTGAGGTGGGAAATGCCGCTTACACTGGACAACCCAAGCCATTTGTTCATTCTGAAACTGGGGAGCTGCTACCTGGGTTTAAGGTTTTCGCTGATGACACCTGGTCAAGCAGTGATGATGAGCCAGCAAGGGCAGAATTCAAGAGGAAGCTTAATCAGGTGAAGATCAAGACTGACTGGCTGGGATCTATCGATCAGGGAAATTTGGAGCTGCTGTTTCAGGAATTCTCCCAAGTGGGTTTGGCTGGGGAAGCTGAAGAAGCCAAAGTGCTCATGCTCGGGCCTGACGCGCTTGAGGACCCTACCTCTCTCATTGTGAAAGCCAGGGGTAGCCTTAAAAATTGCATTTTCAAACCACGCCTAACTTGCATTGATGACACCTCTGAGTCCGAGTCCGAGTCTGAGTCTGAGTCAGATACAGAGTCTGTCGAGTCGTCTAAGTCTAGCTCTGAGTTGGAGTTTGTGCCTCTGGGCCCTCCACATCATAGCTTTTATTTCGAGTTTGATTCTCTTATACTTGGCGACCCTTCAGGGTCTTGTGAAATGAACGAGGCATCTTCTGACTATTTCAATGATCTTTATATAAACTGTGTCGACCCTGATGATGAAGGGATAGATTTCGATGGGGATATTCCCAAGGAAATTTGTGCCTTCATTGAAAGGGAAGACGAAAGGCATGCTCAGCCAATATAAGAAGAAGTAGTTTCTATAAACTTGAAAGATGAAAATGATCCCCGAATGGTTCAAGTGGGCTCCACGCTTTCGCCAGAGGAGCATCGTGATTTCAAAGAGCTGCTCACTGAGTTCAATGATGTCTTTGCATGGTCTCATCAAGATATACCTGGTATTGACCCCGAAATCGTGGAGCATCGGATCCCTTTATTGCCAGATGCTAAACCTGTGAAACAGAAGCTCAGACGGATGAGGCCAGATTGGGTTCAGAAGATCAAGGAGGAAGTTACTAAGCAGATTGACGCTGGTTTTCTCATGGTTTCTCAGTATCCCACGTGGGAGGCCAACATTGTCCCTGTTCCTAAGAAAAATGGGCAAATTCGAGTTTGTGTTGATTTCAGGGACTTGAACAAGGCAAGCCCCAAAGACGATTTTCCCTTGCCACACATCGATGTGCTTGTGGATAATACTGCGGGGCACGCTTTGCTCTCATTCATGGATGGTTTTTCCGGCTACAACCAAATTCTTATGGCACCCGAGGACCGTGAGAAAACTATGTTTATCACTGAGTGGGGGACTTATTGCTATTTGGTCATGCCGTTTGGTTTGAAGAATGCCAGACCAACCTATCAGAGGGCTGCTACAACTATCTTGCATGACATGATGCACAAAGAGGTCGAGGTCTACGTCGATGACATGATCGCCAAATCCAAAACTCGAGAAGGCCACATTCCTGTACTTAGGAAGTTCTTCGAGAGGCTACGAAAATTCCACATGCGCCTTAATCCTCAGAAGTGCACCTTCGGTGTCACAGCAGGCAAAATGGTTGGTTTCATGATCACTTCTCGTGGAATCGAGGTCGATCCATCTAAGATTAAGGTTGTGCTCGACATGAAGCCTCCAGAGTCTGAAAAGGGAGTGCGTAGTTTTCTGGGGAACGTTCAGTTTATCAGCAGATTCATCGCCAAGTTAACTTTGACTTGTGAGCCGATGTTTCATCTACTCAAGAAGAATACCCCTTTCATTTGGACAGATAAGTGTCAGGCGGCTTTCACTTCTATTCAGAACTACTTGCAAAACCCGCCAGTCTTGATGACACCGGTGCCTGCGAAGCCTTTGATACTTTATCTATCGGTGAATCCTTCTTCTATGGGATGTTTACTGGCTTAGGAAGGTGACAAGGGGGTTGAGAAGGCCATTTACTACTTGAGTTAGAAGATGGTTGGTGCCGAAGAACGTTACACTGCTCTTGAGAAGACGTGTTGGGCTCTCGTGTGGGCATCTAAAAAATTGAGACACTACATGCTGGCTTACCCAGTGAAGTTGATTTCTCGAATGGATCCTCTCAAATATCTGTTTGAGAAGCCTGCGCTTACTGGTAAGTTAGCACGTTGGTTGCTCTTGCTCGCCGAGTTTGACCTCGAATATGTCACTAGGAAGTCTGTCAAAGGGCGTGTGGTTGCAGAATTCTTGGCTGATCATCCTGTCGATGGGCCAGAGGACTCAGACTTTGTGTTTCCAGATGAGGAGGTGCTAGCAGTTGTCGAAGACACCTGGACTCTTTACTTTGATGGAGCGGCTAATCAGAAAGGATATGGATTGGGGTTTTGTTGATAACTCCGGATGGTTCTCATATTCCGCTTGCATTTAAACTCAATTTCGACGTCACTAACAACCAAGCTGAGTATGAAGCCTGTATTGTTGGCATGGAAGCTGCCCTCACGCTTGGTGTTGAAAAGCTCGAGGTCATTGGCGACTCCAACCTTGTTGTGTCTCAGGCCAACGGGGACTGGAAAGTTCGGGAGGACAGATTGAAGCCTTATCATCAAGACCTGGAGGATCTCATTCCTCGCTTCAACAAGGTGACCTTCACGCACATCCCCCGTCTAAAGAATCAGTTTGCTGATGCCTTGGCAACTTTAGCTTCCATGGTCGAACTCCCGTTGGGTGTCAAGCTACGTCCGATCCTTATTGAACAGCGGGACTTGCCTGCTTATCAATATGTCAACGCTGTCGATGATGTTGATGATGACTTACCCTGGTACCATGACATATGGAATTTCATTGAGAACGACAGTTACCCGCCGGACGCCACTAAGAAGGATCAAACCGCTTTACGAAGGTTGGCTGCGCAATACATTCTCTGTGGAGGGAAGTTGTATCGGAGGTCGCACTGCGGGATGCATAAGCTTTGTGTTAACGGCACTGAGGCCATCAGGATAATGGAAGAAATCCACGAGGGAGTCTGCGGCCCTCACATGAGTGGGGTCATGCTCGCCAGGAAGATCCTGCGGCAAGGCTACTTTTGGTCCACCATGGAATCCTAGTGTGTGGATTATGTACGCCGTTGCCATAGGTGTCAAATCCACGCCAACCTCATACACGTTCCCCCTTCTAATCTTTTTGGCATGTCATCACCTTGGCCTTTCTCCGTTTGGGGAATTGACGTTATTGGCATGATCAGGCCCTCTGCTTCAAACGGGCATCGGTTTATTTTGGTGGCAATAGACTACTTCACCAAGTGGGTTGAAGCTGAATCCTACAAAACTTTAACTGCAGTTCAGGTTGGTCAGTTCATCAGGAAGAACATCATCTATCGATACGGGGTCCCTCAGGCTTTTGTGTCAGACAATGGGGTTCATTTCAAAGGCAGGGTTTTAGAGCTCTTCGATGAATTCAAGATTCAGATTCATCACTCGACGGTCTATCGCCCTCAGACGAATGGGGCAGTTGAAGCAGCCAACAAGAACGTTGAGACAATTATCAAGAAGTCCGCAGAGTCCGCCAGGGACTGGCACGAGCAATTGCCCCTAGCTCTTTGGGGGTATCGTACATCAATTCGAACATCAACAGGGGCAACCCCCTTTTCTCTAGTTTATGGGATGGAGGCTGTCCTTCCCATCGAGCTTGAGGTACCGACTTTGAGGATCATGGCTGAATGTGAACTCACGGAATCCGAATGGCTTAGTGGGAGGTTCGTTGAACTCATGCTCTTTGATGAGAGGAGGCTCCGTGCCTTGTATCATGTTCAGGGGTATCAGCGCAGAATTGCTCGGGCATTCAACAAGAAAGTGAAGTCTCGTGAGTTGGCTGAAGGGGATATGGTCACAAAGGAAATCCGGGCTCCCATTTTCGATCCACGTGATAAGTTCCGCCCGAAGCGCGCGGGACCTTACATTATCAAGACCATCCTCTCGGGTGGGGCAGCTCAGCTTATTGATCTAGAAGGGAACGAGTTCAACACTCTGGTCAACATGGATCAACTTAAACGTTACTATCCTTGAGAGAAGCTCGTTGGGCCGAAAACCACAAGGGTGGGCGGTTCCAAGCAAAAATTAGAGCAAGCCTGCTAGACTGAAAACCCGAGGGGGCAGTTTAGGCAAAAATAAATAGGCATTCAATCAAAGCTCGCTAGACTGAAAACCTGTAAAAGGCAGTTCTAGGCAAAGTTTAGAGAGCAAAAGGAGAGTCAAAATACACGAGCGAACCCTAACCTGAACTACGTTCTGACCTGATTCCCTAGCTTGGGATACGTAGGCAATCTCTCCGTGAGATTCGGTCACGATCAATCACCTCGATCCATGGTCCCAAAGAGTGCCTCGACATTCAAGATGCGCGGTGTTCAACACATGGACCAAAAAGGGAAAGTTCACCATTTTTCAATTTTATTTAAAACTATTATTTCTAATACATAGGCTGAGCAGAGTCCTTAAAACAATTAAGCATAAAAATAGAACGAAATGCTAGAGGCCCTCACGGGCTCACAATTTATTCTAGATCATTGGAGTCATGTCTAAAGTCAGTTTGCATTTTGTCTTCTTGCAATGTCTTTTCTTAGCCATGCTACATAGCGGCATTTGAGTCCTATGCTGAAATCTTGTTCTGTTCCGCCAAGTTGTCTCAAACCCCAGTTGTGCTCATACCCAACCAGGTGTTGGGCAGTGAATGCTGGAATCTGGAAATCCTCTACCCCAGCTCGATGCAGACCCTGGTTCATGCCCAATTGCCGAAGGATACGGCCTGGAATGTAGAAGGTGAAACTGGACAGCCCAACAATCACCATCCGCTCGAAACCCGCAGAATTCAGAGCCATGTCCGGAATGTTCAAGGTTTTGTGCCGCCAAACGATTTCACGTGGGGATATCTCTCTCATGAAGGTATACCACTCCTCCGTAGACATATCTGGATACAGCATCTCTCTCTGATGCATTCGCCCGGGTAGATGGGACCAGTTCACTTTAGGAGCTGCAATTAGCCCGAGTTTGTCAAATAGCCATAGCTGCACGAGCAAAAATACAAGTAAGGAGCCATATAAAACCTGAGCGAAAGAAAACAAGTTAGGAGCTCCGATATAGCCTTAGCCGAGTGTTGAGGTAAAAGCAGACTATGTGAAAATCGGAAAAAGGTGAGCTGAGTGAGAGTTTACCTGCAACAAGAGTGGGCTACCGCCGAATATCGCTGTTTGGCCAGCAGCCACCGAATCCAAACCCATGAGCGTTTCTGCAAGAACCATAGGAACCACGTTCCTTCTGACTCCTAGCTGGGTGGCCACATCCACCAGCGAAGGATCGGGCCGTCCATTGGGAGGCACCAACAGATATGCGGCTAGTACCCCAATTGACAGAGCAAAACGGCGACGGGCTTGCAGGGTAGTGTCCTCTGGATCACCGTCGGGTCTGTACCATTCCATCAGGCGCAGGACGTTTATTTGCCCGCCAGCCAGCAGGCTATCCGCCGCTCCACTCGAAATGTTCAGACAGGTTTTTAGGAGCTTCGGCATACTCTTTCTATAAGGCGGCACGACAATCACGCTCGAGGCAAAACCTTGGAGGTACGCCTGGAATTCTTCTACGGTCGGGCATAGCTCATTGTCCCCGAATCGAAATACGTGGATGTCCGGATCCCAAAACTGTAGGGCCGCTCTCAGGATTTCGGGACGGAGCCTTACGCTTTTTAGGAAGCGAAAGGCGGCCAGCCCGTGAGAACGGAAGCATAGCCAGTCGCTCGCAACAAATTCTTCAAGCCACAGGCCGATTAATGTAGGGAGATGATTTGCCATTGGGGGAAGAGTATCTGAGGTTTTTCTGACTGAGGACATACTCTTCATTCATGAGGCAACCCCTCCTTTATAGCCAAGTAAGGATAGATATCTTTTGCCTTGGATGAAATATCCATGCAAGGTGTCCTCCTTGTCTTTAAAGTTGTCTTCAAAGTTAAGGGCACACCTCTGTGATAACCCAGAAGTTCCTGCACGTCCAGAGCTGGTGGCAGAGCCTGCCACACTTTAATCTCCGAATGAGTCAAGGCTGGCAGCTGTAACAGAGTTTCACCATCGCGCGACGGTTCATGAGTGTCGCGCGACTAAGTGAGTCTCGCGCGATAGTTTCAATTCCTCGCGCGAGGATTCAAATTATTTCGGCCCGGAAAGACAGGCTATTGTCCTTTGGGAGGGTGGTTTGTCGCATTTTGCCTCAGGCTAGATTTTGGGATTCCGTTGCTTCCAGTAGGTCATTATGGACAGTTGTGACTACGTCGAAGCGTCGTTTGTTCAAATCTCACATTTGGTGATAGAATCAGTCCCTCAGGTGGATAACGTCCGGATTGTTCTTATTCAAGGTTGTTATTTAGCCGGTCGAGCCGAGCAATGGGACATGCAACTTACAAAGTAAACACTAAAGGGTAAAGGAGACAGCTCAGACAACTTGTCAGTTTTGGAGCTTTCTCCGATTACAAACTTGATTTCTACGGGATTCAGAAATATCCCCTCAGCCTTGCTTCAACTTCAGCATGAAGCCATCTCACGTAGCAGTTTTCCAGCCATGTCTTGAAGCCCGGAATTGGTCCTTTCAAAGCCCTGTTATCCCAGTTACATTTATAACAACGCAGATGCCACAAATCAAATAAGGGGATTTCAAAGTCTTCCGCCCCATAGCGTTTATACCCTTGACTTCTCCCGAGTTGACGGAGTGTACGCCCTGGAATGTAAAAAGTGAAGCTTGTCAAGCGAGCGATTACCACTCTGCTGAATCCAGCCGAATTGATTGTCATTTCCGGAAGGTTTAGCCAAGGACATCTCCAGACTATATCTTCAGATTGCATGTCATTCAGAAATGCGAACCATATCTCCACTGTCAACTCAGGAAATAACATCGGTCTGTCAACCAAGAGCTTGGGGAAGTCTTCAAAGCCAGCCTGTGGCACTTCCAAAACTCCCACTTTGTCCGACAGCCAGAGCTGCATGAGAGTAGAAGACAAGTTAAAAGTCGGATACAATCTACGTGTCCGGATAAAGTGCAAAAGATGATTTGAGTGAGGACTTACTTGGAGCAGGATAGGACATCCACTGAATGAGTCTGCTGGCCCGAGCTTCACCATATTTAAGCCTAGAAGTGTCTCTGCTAAGACTATGGGCATGATATTTTTCTGGGCATCCATTTGTGAGGCTATGCTCACCAGTTTGGGACTCACCTTTTCAACAGGAATCAGCATATAAGCGGCCAGCGCGCATATGGACAACATGAAGCGTCTGTGAGCTTCCCCTACATAATCTCCCAAGGCTCCCTCAGGACCGTACAGCTCGATCAGACGAATGACGTTGAGTGCTCCATCTTGGATATTACTTGCCGTCAACTCCCCGGGTATGTTGAGTTTTGCCTGAAGAATCTGCTCCATGTCCTCTTGAAATGGCGGAACTGCAAGGGCATCTAGATTGGCAAAGCCTGGGACGTACGCTTGGAATTCTTCCATAGTTGGGCACATCTCGTCTTGATGAAATCGGAAGACATGCACAGCTGGGTCCCAGAAGGCCAACGCAGCTTGGAGAAGCTCAACGCACGGTTGACTGAATCGGAGATCACGGATTGAGGATAGGCACCTAGACCGGGGGCTCTCCCAATTTATGGTTTCGGCCCTCATTAGCCAAGGGTTGAGTACTTCCATCAACGAATCTTCCATTTTGGGGTGAGAGAGGGTATGCCTTACATTACTCCTATTGCCTCCTTCCTATGGGCAAAATTTGGAAAATATCATCCTCGGTTTTCGTGCCGGAGGATAAGATTGAGGCTTAGGTGTTCTACCACCTTGCTATAGCCTGCAAGACGTGGGGAAGATGATAAGGCTTCAAACAATGATTTGGTCAAACAAGAGCAGCTTGGCAGGGTCTAACTGTCGCGCGACTGTTCCAAACCATTGCGCGGGAGAGTGTCCCTCGCGCGATCATTCCAAACCCTCGCGCGAGGGTTTGTCTGCAATTTTGACAGTTTTCAGTAGCTATTGTCCAGGTTTGGTCACTTTGAGTTCTAAGGGTACTTTTGCACTTTTGATGATTCCAGCAAGTCATTATGGGCATATGTGACTGTATCCAAGCATCGGATTCGGAATGTCGCGTTTAACGAAGATTTTGGACCCCCGGCGGCCCATTTCAAGTTCAAATCAAGGTTTCGAGAGGCTGAAACTCGTTCTAGAGGTTTTAGCCAAGGTTGGTCATGCCATATAGGTCACTTAGACCTTGTGTGACTGTATGGAGGTGTAGGTTTCAGTCTGGGACATAATTGAGTCATGTTTGTCATGTTAGGTCGTTTTTTGCGTTGTTTTTTAGCATTTTCGTGTCCTAGTCTCTTTTCGGGGTGTTTTCTTCAATTCCGTCAATTGGGACAAGTCATGTTAAGTGTACTTGGTCTTGTATAAGAGTCAGTCTTGTCCGGATCGGGTTATTTTGAACATTGGCCCATGAATGCCCATTTTCTCGTATCCTCGTATCCTAGCCGTATCCTAGGGTATATTTCCATTTTCTTTGCAGTTTGGTCGCATTTTGTGCATTCACGTGTGTTTGTGAACAATTTTGGTGCGTTGTCAATGCAAGTTTTTGGTATTAGTGGTTGGTTTTACTTTCTCTTATTCATAATGAGAAACAATAAACCTGAAAACGCAACTTTTATAGCTAAACCATGATCTATCCATGTCAACAAAAGGAAACTACTGTATATGTGGCACTTCGGCCAATCAAAAGCTATCAAAGCAGTTTGGGCACAAGCGCCCGCTAATCAAAAGGCACGCAGGCCCTCAAAAACTGTATCTGTGTCAAACTAAACTATCTACTTGGGCGCGCAGGCCCGAATCAAAAATCAAAAGTAAAGGAGACATCGCGGTGGTCTATAGCGCTATCCAAACCAGTTGTCGCCCTCCGCCTACTCCCGGGGATCATCCTTATATGGGGGATCATCAATAGAGTCGTCAGAGCCGCTGCTAGAAGAGGGACATCGCTCTTCCTCTTCTTCTACTTCCTCCTCTTCTCCCTCTTCCTCTTCCTTTTCTTCTTCCTCTTCTTCTTCCTCTCCCTCCTCCTCTTCTTCCTCGGGAGGGTCTGACAAGACCAATCGCCTCTTGCGGCGGACCGACTCCTCTTGTGTCGGCTTCTCTCGCATCTTGATTTGGTACTGTAGCCCGACGTGTCTAACGGCCTGCCTAGCAGCCTCCCTACCCGCACTAGCTAGTTGTGAACTCCTGGTCTGTCGCTGCGAAGTACTGGCTGGAGCCGTGGGTTTCTTTGCCACCATCTTCTTCGGTGGCGGATCTCGCGCGCTCTTCCTCCTAGGATTCATCCTCCCCTGTACCTGCATGGTCATTTCATTTCACAGCATGAGTATACATTGTGCATATTGTATTTCATATATTGAAAGCACGTACATTCTATGACCGAAAGCAAGAATGTATTGAAAGCATCAAAAGCAGGAATGTATTGAAAGCAGGAATGTATCGTTTATGTACCTGTTTCCTCTGAACAACGGCTGGCTGAGTCGGCTGTGGTGTCGGTGCTGGGTAGTGCAGCTCTAGTGGCATGCCGCTCGCCGCTCTTCTCACTACATTCTCCAAGGCTAGCATGCGTCGCACGGCCTCATTTACCCATTCAGTCGGCACCTGTGTACAAATTGAGCTTATCAGGTCAATCAACAGTAATTCAAGCATATTGAGCTGAAAAACAATAATGGAAGTTGAGTCTTACCGGCACGGTCACAGGGGTGGGTTCCGCTCTCGCAGGCACTAACTGTAACTTTGCGGGATTCCCCTGGCTGTCAACCACAGGAATCCTCCAAAGCAGCTCAGGAGGTCCACCAACTACAGGTCCACCTAGGCCTCATCTCACGCGGCCTTCGCCTCCTCTCTGTCTCTCGCCAGCAGCTCTCCTCTCCTCAGCAGCTCCTGCGGCCTGGCTCCGCACCTCTCTAAGGCCACGGATCCCAAGCAGGCCCGCCAGGAAGTCTCTCTGGTAAACAGCATAGTCCCTTTCAGGACGCAGGTAGTGTGCCAACTCGGTGTCCGGCCTCGTATACCTCTCCAGCTCAGCTCGTGTGTACCCTCCCGTGTGTGAAGCCCGGGGCGGAAGTGGCCCTGGCACTTGGAACTCGAGATGGCCAAGTGACTGACGTGTCACCCGGTCTCCCAAGTACTACTGCCAACCAAAGGGAGACTCTAGCAGCACCCTGCTGGCCGTAACAGCTCTGCTCCTGGCCAAGTACTATGGCTCTGGCCCCGCTCCTCTCCAAGGATCCCAGTTGATCTGCAGTTAAGACAAGCAGGTGATGTAGGCAATTGATCAGCGACAGCATTGAAATCAAAGAAAGGAGTGCATATTGGAGGTTTCATGTTCTATGTCATACCTGTGAACCCCTAAGCTCGTCCAAGTACAGTCTGAAGGCATTGAGGTCGCCTCTTCCCTCCTTCTTCCCCATGTTGGACTTGCTCCATATCAGCGCGCGGGGGAGGGTGCTCAGGTCTGGATGCTTGCATTGTGGCGGATACATCCGCAATACCTCGTAAGCCCAAAGCTGTGCAATGTTTAGACAAATACAAACATTAGTCACATGATATGTAATATCTGGAATTGAAGCAGTCAAGCGAGCTAAGCAATCAAATAAACAAGCATAATTGAAATTGTGTTGTGCAAAGGGTTAGAATTGTACCTCCCAAGCTCTCCAGTAACCAGCAGTGCTCTGACCCGTCCTCGATGAGTCACCGAAGAAGTGGTAGGCTGTACTCAACGCCGCACCGCCCCAGTCGAAGCGTGAGGCTGCCCTCAAGTCCCTCAACGCCGGCAGGTAGGAGAGATGCACTTTGCTCCTCCTGTTTGGGTACAAAGTGGCACCAAACAGGTATAACAAGTACGCCCGGGCCATCTACTCCGCCTCCCGGTCATTGGTCACTTTCTTCTTCAAGTACTTCTTGAATTGGTCATACCGCGCCATCCCCTCCTCGATCTTGGGTGCCTCACCCAGAAACCACTCCAGGGCCACTCTCTCCTCCTAGATCCCCGAGTCAAACGGGATAGGCTCTCCTCCAACCCTCAGCCCGGTGATCGCCGCGAAGTCCGCAAGCGTCATCGTCATCTCATCTCTCCGGGAGGTAGGTGGAAGGTATTGGTAGTATCCCTCCACCTCTCTGCAAGCGCCACCAGGACCGCGTGATCGGCTCTCGCCCGTGTCAGCGTCCATACAAACTCTCCAAAGCCCGCTTCATCCACTAACCTCCTCACCCTCTCAGGCAGGGCCTCGTATAACTCCAAGGACCTACATGCGCCCCCAAAGCCGCGGATGTCCCTTTGACTCGCTCCCGCCTGTTTCAAATGCAAAGACAAGTAGCAAAGGATATTATCAGTATACAGGGATTTCATTTTCAAGTTCTAGGTAATCAATAAAGCCTACAACGTACGTTTGGGCTCAAGCTGTTACACACAGGATGTAGGGGATATCTCGTCATGCCATGATTCAACCTGGGAGTGTGGTGTGTTGTTCTAGATTCCCGTGCATGCGGAATTTTCATTTTCAAGTTCTTGGTAATCAATGAAGCCTATGGTATAGGGTTGATTCGAGTTACTACATGCAAGGCTTACGTCACCAACGGTATCGTTTTGGCATGGTTTGGCTCGTGAGCATCGCATGCAATTCTAAGTTCAATTGTTTTCAAGCGAGTATTGAAATCTATCTACAACAAGCATGGTATTGAAATTGAAGTACAAAGGGAGTTTTTTTGGGAATGTACCTCCATCCAAGTGCTGGCAATGTGGGCCCGGGGGTCTCTCAACACGAGCTCGTCGTCATAATCCCTTTGTAGCGGTGCGTAAGCCGCAGAGCCCGACGGCACGAACAAGTGTGGTGTGGGAGGCACGTACGCCTCCGCTGAAAAACCAGGGCGTGTCATATCCCTCGCCTCTGCCACCGCTGTCACTCTAGGCCCCTGTGCCTCCACTCCGGCCCTCTCCTCGGCCTCAATGTCCCTCAAAGGCTCCTCTCTCTCCTTTCTCTCTCTCTCGGCCCTCTCTGCGGCCTCTGACGCCTCAATGGCCCGGGCACGTTCCTCTCTGGCCTTCAAGACCAACTCCCCTATCAGGGGGTTGTCCTCAAGAAGCCTTGCCAATGCCTCGTCACTCATAAACTCGGTGATGTCATGTTTCGTGATCGGTCTATGACTCGACGACGTCGCCGAGGGCCGGAACAAGATGTCTTCTTCCCGGATTGGTGCCTCCGTGGTCTCCTCCTCAACAACAGCCCATTTCCCCCTTGACAGGTCCCTCGGCGGCGACCCAGTCGTCTCAATGCCATCATCTCCGGCCCCACTGCCACTATTATCTCCAGCTTCAACCCTCGCGCGAGGCTCCTCTTCTGTCGCGCGAGGCTGCTCTCTGGTACCGATGTCTCCTGCGTCATCTGAACTTACCCCGATCGCGACCGAGCCTCCCACTGCCATGCTCGTTTCTAATGGCTCGACAGCAGCATTTGCTTCCTTGGCTCCCACTGTTGCGCGAGCCTCTGGCTCTGTCGCGCGACTGTCCTCGCCACCACCGACCTCCTGCTCGTGGCCGTGTATGCCATCTCCGCCGCCTGCTACCGTTACACCGGCGTCTGTACTAACCTCTGTTGCCGTCTGATCGCTTTGATCAAGATCCATTGGCCCTCCTCGGTCCTCCGGTCGGTCAATAACATCACCACCGCCACCGCTATCATCGAGTTCAGCCATGGATGCATATGTCGAGAGGTGAGTTCTTGATTTCATGGGTTGATCAGGGTTTGAGAGGAGAGATGAGAGTTGGGAGGATTTTGAAACGTTGGAAACCGCCCTGGTACTGTTTCGGTAACGTCCCGCGGACGTTTAAACGAGTGAAACAGCTTTGGGCCGGGTCTGGGCCATTCCAGATCCAAGCCCTAACCCGAAACCCTCGCGCGAGTGTTCGTGACTGTCGCGCGATAGTTCTTTTGGGCCTCAGGCCCAATCCATATTCTAGGCCTGGCCCGATCTCATTTACCCCTCTTCCGGGTCTATGAAGCCTTGATATGTTCTTATAATAAAATTGAGGGGCAATATGAAGGTTTTGCCTGCATCCCGAGGAATTTTTACATTCCCAGCAGTGGTCCGCCCGCGAATCAGCGACGATCCATCCGTCCAAATTCAAATCAGCGACGATCCATCCGTCCAATTTCAAATCAGCGACGATCCATCCATCCAATCTCAATTCAGTGACGATCCATCCGTCCAAGTTCAATTCAGCGACGATCCATCCGTCCAATCTCAATTCAGCGACGATCCATCCCTCCAAATTCAAATCAGCGACGATCCATCCGTCCAATTTCAAATCAGCGACGATCCATCCGTCCAATCTCAATTCAGCGACGATCCATCCGTCCAAATTCAAATCAGCGACGATCCATCCGTCCAAGTTCAAATCAGCGACGATCCATCCGTCCGATCTCAATTCAGCGACGATCCATCCGTCCAAATTCAAATCAGCGACGATCCATCCGTCCTATCTCAATTCAGCGACGATCCATCCGTCCAAGTTCAATTCAGTGACGATCTATCCGTCCAATCTCAATTCAGCGACGATCCATCCATCCAAGTTCAAATCAGCAACGATCCATCCGTCCAATCTATCTTTTGGTGCACGGTATTTTTACATACTAGTTTGCATTTTCCATTTAATCGGCTTTCGGGCGGATTTGGTGGGTGTCTAGAAATCTTTGACGTTACCCGTACCAGTCAATGGTGCTCCGCGTGCCGTCAAAGAGGGACTACTGTAGACACCCCAATCTGGGTCTTCCGTTTGTTTTACTTTATTTTTCAGTTTCTTGTTTCCCCGATGATGAGATCAGATCAAAACAGGCTTGAATGTGGAATGGATTGGGCTTGGAACCCTTTTTGAACCCCTAAAACCTTCAGTCAAAACCCTAACCGAAGTTTGACCATCGCGCGATACTTCTTGTTCCTCGCGCGATAGTCAGCTTGCCAGGTGTTGGTCAAAGTCAAAGTTTGACTGTTGACCCTCGCGCGATGGTTCCAAACCCTCGCGCGATGATCCCACCTGTCCCCATCATCTTAATCCAGCTGGATTGTTGTGATCATCAGGGCCACATGGGCTGGAACCCCGTTTTCCTTGGCTGAACATCGTTCTGGCAGGCTTGGAAACACCACCCTCACAACCACCCACACTCACCTTGGTCGCTCATTTCTCCACCAAGTAAGAGTGACCAGCCTTGTTGGCTGGTTACTTGGCCAAGTTTTCCACTCTCCCTAGCCCACTCACTCCTCCTATATATACCCCCATTGGTTGTTCTTCCAAGGGGTTACAAAAATTTCAACAAGAAAGAGTTATCAAATCTAGCACAAAGTTACTAACCCAAACCACACTTCCTAGTCTTTTCAACCTAGTACACTCATTTGCAAGGCCATATCACTCAATCCAATCCATTCCAAATGCCATTCAAGCAAAGGTATAAATTTACCTGTTCCTGTCTTGATCCCTGAGGTGGGCTGGCAGGGCCAAGGCTGGTAATCAATACCAGTCCTGGCCCTAAAGTCAGCAGAGTTACAAGAATCTGTAACCAGTTAAACCCTCGTGCGATGGACCTGAACACTCGTGCGACAGTTCTGTCTGCAAGAGATTGGTCCACGTGGGGAAGGGATGCTGGTTATTTCTTGTTTTATTCATGAGCATGCATGTTGTGGCTTTTATCTTGATATATAGATCACTGTTATGCATGTTAAAACAAGTTCAGTTCCTTGTTTTTTTTATTTTAGTTAGTTTGTATTGCCCTTGGGATATTCCTGAACCTCTCAGAATCCCAAAAATGCAAAGCAACTCCTGGAAGTCCAGTCAAAACCCTCGCGCGAGTATTTCACTCTGTCGCGCGATGGTCCACTGATTTCCAGTGGCTGCCCTTGCATGGCCAACTTGGTTTGAAATGGTCCAGTTCTTAGCTTGCTACTTCAGTTAGTTTGGAATGCCCTTGGGATGTCTCTGAACATGTCTCAGAGTCCCAAGCATGTAAAGCAATTCCTGGAAGTCCAGTCAGAACCCTCGCACGAGTCTTTCACTCTGTCGTGCGATGGTTCACTGATTTCCAGTAATGGCCCTTGCATGGGCAACTAGGCCTTAGGCCTCTGCTTATTTCCCCCACTGTTTAGGGGCTGTCTTTCCATTTGCTTCTGTTGGCTTGTAATAATTATTTATTTTCAAGTACTTATAAACTGCTTGGTTTGCCTCCTGGGTGTGCACTGGTCCTTCCAAAGCCCAGAAGGGGATAAAGTTCGAACTGTTGGTAAGGCATCAACACTCGCGCGACGGTATGGAAGTATCGCGCGATGGTTCCCTTGCATGCAGGTTGATCCATGCATGCAAGTTGGCTATTGCTTGTGATACTCCCATGTTAAAGCACTGTTTTGGTGTTTTACTGATATTTTGAATTTTCTTCCATTTATTACTTGGTATTTCATCCATCCATGCTATCTATCACATCATTGCAAAACATGTTACAGTTTTAATCCCCGATTAATTGTTCCCCCGCCCTAATTGGCTAAAATCTGGTTAATAAAAGAAGAATCGTAAACATTTTCAAAATGCTCAAGTAGAGACCGATCTTCGGATTGGGCGAGAGGAGTGCCTTAAAACCCTTCCCCTCTCATAAACTGGCTCCCGAACCCAGATATGGTTATGACGGACTGGTGCCTTCACTTTTTCAAATCAAATAGCGCGACAGGTGCTTTGAAATACGGTTCCTTGGGTGTCGGACCTTCAAAACCCGAGTAGCGACTCTGTATCTTTGAGCCCTTGCCTCTCCGCTCGCGCTCCCTCGATTCCCGCGAGGGCCTTGCCCTAGAAAGTTCGTTGGAAAGGGAACGGAATCCCTTCTCCGAGGGCATGCTGCCCACAGATGGGCTGGTGAAAGGACTGGTGCCCTTTGACAACAGAGTACCCTGAGACTACCTAAACCTCGCATGTATTAGAAAGCCATAGAACTTATCAAACTAAGACAGGAACCTACAGGCTAGGAACCTACTTGCATTTGCTTGCAAAAGTTCTTCCTCACACCTACTGTATATATGTATGTTGTAAAGTTTTCTTTTACAGGTTAAACCTTAGGAGTCTCTCTAAGTCAAATGAACAGTAGGTAAGATCAATCAATCTAACTAAAACAAAAATCTTTCAGGAAAAATGACTGCATCACTATCCATGTTTGATTCGCACTTTCAAGTTGTCACCAAGCTGTCTGGCCCACTCCACTCTGCTGCTGAGGATTTCAACCCCTCCAAATCCTTCTCTCCGGTAAATCAACCAAAGCCTATGGTAACTATCATTGAAGACAACCATGTCATGTTCGCTAGAACAGTTTATGAAGAAGAAGTAGAAGACATGATTGAAGAAGAAGGGCTTCGCAGGGTCCCAATCTATTTTTATGACCCCTATGCACCTACCGACGACTATTGGCCGATAGACGAGGTCAATAACCTCGAAACTGAAGTAGCAAAGGAAGAAGAGTCTTTTGACAACGATCCACTAGATGAAATATCACTAAACTTACTCTTTGATGAGGGGGTCACCAACGATGAAATAAGGGTGATCCACCCCATCACAGATAACTTTGGTAATTGGTGGGGCTTTGTTGGCACACGAAGAGTCGACAACAGCGACGAAGCAGATATTGAGGCTCAATTGGAAAAGATAACAGCAATAGCAAATCAAATGGCCCTCCAAGACTTGCAGGGTGACAATGATGAAAGTGCGAATCAAGGTGACAGTGAAGTGCTGATGATCAACCTTGGTGATGAAAAAGATTGCTTTGAACTGATAATGGATGCTGAAAAAGGGGCTTACCCTAACTGGACCGTGGAACATACTCTAAAGTACAAAATGAAAAGTGCTAATTCTGATCTTAGTTTCGATTCCGATTCCGACTCCGAGTCAACTCAGTCCGAGTCTAGCTTTTCATCTTTTGAAACTACTGAGTCTAGTAAGGAAAACTTGGTCGAAGCACCAAGGCACAACATTTATTTTGAGTTTGACTCCGAAATGTCTTTTGACAATCTTAGCAATAAGAAGGAAGATTTAGAGTATTTCACTTTGCCTATGATTAATTATATGGATTCCGACAATCCAAATTTTGAGGAAGAAATTCCAAAGGAAATTCTAGAATTCATCGAGAGAGAAGAAGAGAGGCACGCTAAATCTTTTTCTGAGGAAATAATCACATCAAACATAGGCTCTGAAAATGAGCCCAAAATGGTTAAAATTGGTGCAACACTATCTTCTCAAGAAAGTGAAAAACTAATCCTTTTGCTAAAAGAATACAAAGATGTTTTTGTTTGGTCTTACGAGGACATGCCTGGAATAGACCCTGAAATTGTTCAGCATAAAATTCCCCTTCATCCTGATGCAAAACCAGTTAAGCAAAAACTAAGACGTATGCGCCCTGATTGGGTCTTAAAGATAAAAGAAGAAGTCACCCAAACAAATCAACGCCGGTTTTCTCATAGTCACTGAATATCCACAATGGGTAGCTAACATCGTTCCCGTACCGAAGAAAACTGGAGGAATCAGGGTCTGTGTGGATTTCCGAGATCTCAACAAAGCCAGTCCAAAGGATGACTTCCCACTACCCCACATAGATGAGCTAGTAGACAACACCGCAGGCCATGCATTACTATCCTTCATGGATGGGTTTTCTGGGTATAATCAAATTCTTATGTCTCCTGAGGATAGAGAGAAGACCACCTTCACTACGCCGTGGGGAACCTACTGCTACCAAGTAATGCCGTTCGGGTTAAAGAATGCTAGAGCCACTTATCAGAGGATGGCGACAACCCTGTTGCACGACATGATGCACAAAGAGGTCGAGGTATATGTCGACGATATGATAGTCAAATCAAAGGAAAGGGAAGGACACTATGAAGCGCTCCAAAAGTTCTTTGAGAGGATTAGGCAATACAAACTACGTCTTAATCCTCAAAAATGCACTTTTGGGGTAACGGCTGGAAAAATGTTGGGATTTCTCATCACTCAAAGAGGAATCGAGGTATACCCTTCCAAGATACAAGCTATCATGGAAATATCACCACCTAGGACAGAAAAAGGAAGTAAGGAGCTTCTTGGGGAAAGTTCAGTTCATCAGCAGGTTCATTTCCAAGCTCACAACTACCTGTGAACCCCTTTTTCAAGCTACTGAAGAAAGGTACTGATTTTGAATGGAGCCAAGACTGTCAGCAAGCGTTTGAGGCAATCAAAGAATATCTTCAGAATCCACCTGTACTGTCACCGCCCATTCCTGGGAAGCCATTAATTCTGTATCTCTCAGTAACAGACACATCCATGGGATGCATGCTAGCGCAAAAAAATGATGCCAAAGTAGAGTGCGCCATATACTACCTCAGCAAAAAAAATGATGGACTATGAAACAAGGTACACTCCCCTCGAGAAAACCTGTTGGGGGCTAGTATGGGCCACAAAGAAACTAAGGCACTACCTATTAGCACACCCGGTAGTGCTGGTTTCTCGTTTAGACCCAATCAAATATCTTTTCGAGAGGCCAGCACTTATCGGAAAGCTAGCTAGGTGGTTATTGCTACTAGCAGAATTCGACCTCAAATACACGACAAGGAAATCAGTAAAGGGAAGAGCTGTGGCAGAATTCTTGGCAGATCACCCTGTGACAGAAGCCGAGGCAGAAGACTCTACATTCCCCGACTAGGATATCTTATGTCTCTTGGATGACACATGGCAGCTTTATTGATGGAGCATCAAACCAATGTGGATATGGCATAGGGTATTGCTAGTTTCCCCAAACGACTCTCATATCCCTTTGTCATATAAACTAAGGTTTGAAGTCACCAACAACCAAGCTGAATACGAGGCCTGCATTGCTGGAATGGAGGCAGCCCTGGAGCTAGGGGCAAAAAGGGTAGAGGTCATTGGAGATTCAAACCTGGTGATATCTCAAGCAAGAGGAGACTGGAAGGTCAAGGAAGACACACTAAAACTATATCACTTTGTTCTGGAAGATCTAATTCCACAATTCGATTCTGTTATCTTCATGCACACTCCCCGAGTGAGCAATAGATTTGCAGATGCACTGGCAACATTGGCGTCTATGGTCGAAATACCCCTGGGATTCACGATGCGGCCTCTCATGATCAAATAAAAGGTCAAACCGGCGTGCGAGTGTACCTTCACCAAGGAAGGTGAAGACGATGGCAAGCCATGGTACGAAGACGTGAAGAAATTCCTAGAAGAAGGAGAATACCCATCCGAGGCCACCTCAAAGGACAAAATGGCTCTGCGGAAGTTTGCCGCCCGATTTGTAATATGTGGAGGAGCATTATATCGAAGGGCACACTTGGGTCCAAGCCAACTTTGCGTCACCACGGAAGACAGCCGCAAGGTAATGGAGGAAACAAACGAAGGAATTTGTGGGCCACACATGAATGGGGCAACAATGGCAAAGAAGATCTTGCGTCAGGGATATTACTAGACCACAATGGAGGCCGACTGTGCTGACTATGTACGCCGATGTTACAAATGCCAAACTCACGCTGATCGTATGCGTATTCCCCCTATGGAATTGTATAGCATGACATCCCCTTGGCCATTCTCCACCTGGGGGATAGACATCATTGGAAGTATAAATACAAAGGGAAAATACAAGCATCAATTCATTCTAGTGGCTATCGACTACTTCACCAAGTGGGTAGAGGTAACCTCTTACGCTACTCTCAAAGCCACACATGTGGCCAAGTTTATCCGCACCAATTTCATCTATCGGTATGGTGTACCTCACGAGTTCATCTATGATAATGGATCGCACTTCAAGGGAGGACAAAGAAGCTTTTTGTCGAATTTGGGATACAGAATCATCGGTCATCTACTTATCGACCTCAAACTAATGGAGCAGCTGAGGCTGCAAACAAGAATATCAAGAGGATTCTGCGGAAGACTACCAACACCTACACAGACTGGCCGGAAATGCTACCTTTGGCACTATGGGGTTATCGAACAACTGAAAGGACTTCAACTGGGGCCACTCCCTACTCTCTGGTTTATGGAATGGAAGTTGTCTTGCCTATCGAGCTGGAGCTACCTTCATTAAGGGTTCTGGTTGAGACTGGAATGATCGAAGAGGATTGGGTTCAAAACCGCTACGACGAGCTAGCACTACTAGACGAAAGGAGGCTGAGAGCGTTATATCATGCGCAAGGGTATCAACGCCGCATTGCATGAGCATTCAACAAAAAGGTAAAACCAAGAGACATCAAAGTAGGAGACATGGTGCTCAAAGCAATCCGTCGCCACATTTCAGACCCAAGGGGCAAGTTTAGACCAAACTGAGGAGGCCCCTTCCTTATCAAACGCATACTTTCTGGAGGAGCAGCATACATTGGAGACTTGGATGGGATGGAATTCGCGACGCCAGTCAACATTGACAACCTGAGGAAGTATTATCCCTGAGAGATGCTCGTTGGGCCGAAAACCACAAGGGTGGGCGGACCCAAGCAAAAATTAGAGCAGCCTGCTAGGCCGAAAACCCGCAAGGGCAGCTTAGGCAAAAACTAAGGCATAAATAAAATGCTCGCTAGACCGAAAACCCGCAAGGGTGGTTTTAGGCAAAATGAAGAGCACAAAAGGAGAGGAAAGTACCCGAGTGGACCCTAACTAAAAATAAAACAAATCTCGTTTGTTGGAACTACGTTTGTGGCCTGATTCCCTCCATGGGATACGTAGGCAATCTCTAGTTTGAGATTCGGCCACCATTGTCATCATCATCACTTCCAAAATTTCTAGGTCTATCCTAAAGCATGTTCACTATCAAACCATGACAATAACATCTTCAAATAAAATGGCCAAATGTTTTATTATTTCCAAAGGAAAAGGAACAGCAAACTCAAACAAATTCTCAATCTATGAAGACTAGAATCAAAGCAACATCTTTTGAAAAACATAAGCAAAATGTCAATCTCTAGGTCTTCCTTCTCTATGCACTATTGTCCTCCAAAAGGTTTTTCTTCAACCAGCGCTTGTAAGAACCCGATAACTTGTCAGCAAAGTTTTCAGCAACCTTCTGCATCACCCTATTTGGCCAAAGATGCAGCATATTGCGACGCAAGCTGGCATTGTGAACTTTGGAAATAGCGTACTCAGGGTCACCCAGGATCACGGTTTGTTCAGCCCCAAACTGCCTTTGAAAGCGAGTAGGAAAATAGAAGATGACTCGAGTGATACCGATCACTGCTACACCAAAATGGTTCATGGTACTCACGGTCATACTCTCAACACCATACCAGGGGCAAACCCATTGAATTCGATCGCCCCTGCGAGTCTTCATCCGTGTTTCCCAAGCAGCCTCAGTTGGAAATTGTCTAATCGTACGACGCTCTGTACAGTGGTCTGAACTATAGGGAAGCCACTCCGGCACATCCCACACCTTTAGCTTCTCAAATAACCACGCCTTAAGAACAAGGAAAAATTGTGAGTTGTGAGAACACGTGAGTCAAATCAAAAGAGTGATGAGTGAAAAGATAACTTGACAAATAAACAAACGAAGAGTGAACCTGTAGTAGCAGAGGACTGCTTGAGAATTGGGCTGTAGGATCACCCTTCACCACATCAAGACCCGTCAAGGTTTCTGCCAAAACTAAGCTAGCAAAACCTACACGATTTCCAATTTGTTGAGCAAATTCAAGCAATAGGGAATCAGCATGGCCAGAGGAAGGGCCAAGCAAGTAGTAATGAAGGAGATAGATGCACAGCGCATGAAAGCAAGCTTTCTGTTGAGAAACTCGACGATGAGCTTCAGCTGTACCAAAACACTGGACAAACTATAGGATTTCCAGCCTTCCATTCACCATAAAAAAACCTAACTTCATGTTTCTGAACTTGGAGCAAATCCTTCAAAAGATTACCTCGGTTGAACAAAGGATTAGGGACAATGAGACCCTCTCTATCCGAATGACCCATGATGGCCGCAAACTCCTCGATAGTAGGGCACAATTCCTCTCTCTTGAAACAAAAGACATGAAAAGCAGGATCCCGCAAACTGGTAGCTGCCCTAAGGAAAGCAAAATTTACAGGAATTTGACGAAGAGAGAAGAGAAAGTCCATACCGAAGGACTTAAAGTGTAAACGGTCGAGGCCATTAAAGGAATTCAACCACTGATCAAGGACTGGTTGTGCTATATGCAAGAAATTGTTGCTGACAATGCTATCGGGTTCGTAGAACGCATACTTATAGGCTGAGTCGAGTTCTAGTTCAAATCGGAATTGGATTCTAAATCCTTAGTGACTTAGTCGGTCTCTCGGCCGGCACACCGATATGACGGCCGTAGGATCAGTCCATCGGCCCGTGAAAATCAGGGTTGACCTAAAAGTCAAACCCAGGCAGGCGAAACGATCCTTTGGCCGCCAGATCTAAGCCTCGGCCGCGTAATCAGTAGGTCGGCCGCCAGAACGACTATTTTACAGATCGATTCCACGGTTCTGTTTGTTTCACTAGATTTTCATCAGATTAACAATTTCATCATACACAAACGATGCAAATGTGTAGAGACCCGTATTTTTATTTTCATAATTCTTTATGTTTTATGAAGGCATGAGTTGTGATATAAAATGGAGAATGAGTTTGGATGTCGAATGTGCTAGAATTTAGAAGTTCGGGATGCAAGTGTAATATGCATAGGTGTATAAGTGCAGGTGGGGGGAAATTCAGGTGTGTGTAGGGGATAATTTCCCCCCACCTATATTTCTTTACTTCTTCCGGCGCCACACACACACGTTTCTCTCTCTCTCTCTCTCTCACCTCTCCTCCAAACTTCTCTCTTTGATTTCATCTCCATAGAAAGAGATTTTGAAGAAATTCCAAGTATTAAAGTTGTTCTACGCGACGAGATCTTCCTATCCATCCAAGAAGAATCATGATCGGAGCACTTTGAGGTTTCCTCCATGTTCGGGCTTGCTTCTAACCTTCAAGGTAGGGATCTCCTACCTTCTTTACATGTTTAAGTGTTAGTTTGATGTACAAGAATCAAGTTTGATCATCTATTTTGAGTCTTGAATAAATCTAGAGTATGCTGAAAATTTCGTGGGTTTTGGTAATCTGTCTTTTGGGGGCCCTTTTGCTAGGAATCAATTTTTGGTGTCTTCATAACTGTTAAATTACGTTTCAACACGAAGATTTTGGTACAAATATCATGCAAAACCGATAATCACACAATTAGTTATGAATTTTTGAATACCGGCTGTTTCCTGAATGTGCGAATCTGTGAGTGGCTGCCTTCTGTTAACGTCCTAGGTATGTTGAACACCTTGGGTGACCTTGGGTCTTTTACAGGAGCTATATGTTTAAGTTAAGAAGGGATTGGAGTTGGAATCAAGTAATTTGGTTAAGTATACAATTTTTGATGAATTTCTAAAGCAGGGTTGGTTGACTGATGCGAAAATGGTTGCGAAACTGTTTTTCTTTTGATTGTTGGGTTAATCTCCTCTCGTTTCTGAACCTGGGATTTTTACTAAGTGTAGGGCTTGTAGTGATGCAACTTTCGGAGTTGGTTTCAATATTTTTGGGTTTAAGATGAAAGAGTTATGATTTTTCAATCAATTTTACTTATTCCCGCGTAGAATCTGACAGCACCAGCGGACTTTGGTAAAATGGCCATAACTCCTAGCTCGGGACTCGAAATGACACACCGTTTGTTTTGTTAGAAACTAGACACATAGAGCTTTCTAACGATAAATCCCATGCATCATGGGTATGTCCGAGTGATAACAGATTTGCATCCAAAGTTGACCCAAATTCTGCCTTCGCACCAGTTTCACTGTTACGTTGAGCTATAATCGCAAGGCCCTCGTAAGGTTACCCGAACTCCGTTTTTGATGTATGACCTATCGATCAAAGAAAAAGAAGTATACTTTTCAATGGTTTAAGTGTCGTCCTTGAATTCACGTTGTTTAATTGGATATGGTCCAATGTAAATGATTAACTTCGCCAATTTGACACGTGGGGATACGATGGATTCATCTAGATGACTAGGTGTTGGATTAAAGAGAACTTGTGGTGTATAAGGGATATGCATTGTTGGTGTATTGACATTGATGTTGATTGATACTTAGAGAAAAATAAACAGTTTTTCCTCTCTATGTGCTGTATCCATGGGTTGGTTTAGTATGCGTGTTTTGGTATGGTTTTAGTATGTTAGACCCTGTTATGAAGTCGTATCGGCAAGTTTACATCATGAGTACATGCTGAATAGGGAATAGACTCGGGGTGACCCTACGCTCGAGGGAAATAGACCCGAGGTGACCCAAGTGATTATTATTGAGGGAATAGACTCGGGGTGACCCTACGCTCGAGGGAAATAGACCCGAGGTGACCCAAGTGATTATTGTTGAGGGAATAGACTCGGGGTGACCCTGCGCTCGAGGTAAATAGACCCGAGGTGACCCAAGTGATTATTATTGAGGGAATAGACTCGGGGTGACCCTACGCTCGAGGGAAATAGACCCGAGGTGACCCAAACGATTGTTATTGAGGGGAAAGGATCTGGGTGAGAGTGCGGTGACCCAAAGGGTGATGTTGAAAAAAAAAATGATGGGAAGCTTTGTATGGAATTGGTTAGATAATCGATGATGTGGATTTGAGACAAAATGGGATATACTTATGAGAAACACAGAACTTGAACTTGAGTTGCCATCTAGGATCGTCTAATATGTCAATACATGCTTTCTTTTATTTCTCCCTTTAGACCTCTAAATTATTATGGCTTGTTCTCCTGATTTGTGATAGGCAACTTGTTCTGTGTGAATGTATAATTGGTACCTTGTGGTGTGATGCATTGTGAGAGTTTCATATATGGTATTTGCATGTTAGACTTATAAAGGAAGTCTTAAAATGGAGGAGTTTTGCTAGATGTTGAGATTTGAAGTTTGATTTGGGGTTGACAGGTGAGTTTCCATGTTGCCGAGGTGCGGTATTGTTCGGCGCATCATTATCTACTTTATATTCTAACTCTACATGCGTAGTGTGTATATTCTTGGTGAAAGGTTGGCTAGTTATTTGAGACAAGAAAAATAATGTTTTTCATTAAAGAACTCAGGTTAATCATTAGGTCATTGAAATGGAAATTGAAAGAGTAAGGATCGATTTGGTAGTAATGGTAACTTGAGCTTTCAAGTACATTGGTGTGCGTGTGGGTGAGAATGTTAGTATTTGATAAATGAAGTTAAATATTTTCCCAATATGAGTATGGTATTTTGTGTTCCACTTTTTGACAAAACAAATACGTTTTTTTTTGGAAAATGTTTTTCCTTGATATCGGTCTTCACTTCTGCATGCAATTTAGGTATGGATATCTCTACGAGCTAGTGTAGCTCACCCTATCCTTTCAGGTACTCGCCATGGCACTTAGCTTGGATTGCATGGAGTGCACATTGAGACGTTTCTTGAGAGCTTCATTGGAATCATTAAGGAGGTGTTTATCATGTATGTTGTGTACTTTACTCGCAATTGAAGGTTGTACCTTTTGGTTAGAACGTATGTAAAGCTATGTAAACTCCTCTCCTTGATTATTGTAAAGCCCCTTTTAGTAGAAGACATTTGGGAGACTTTTTGTATAAAAAAAAATTAGAGAGAAGAAGAAGAAGCAACTTTGATTCTTTGTTCGAATTGACATGACATTTAAGGGTAAATATAGTTGAGAGAAAGACTTTTATTTGTAGAAAATATATTTTTTTTTTGTTGAAAATCAAGGGCGTGACAAAATGAAAGCATACACAATCACATGGCAGAGCAAAAGGTTCTTGTTTCATATAACGAAAGCTTTTTACATCACAAGGTGGATCATCCCACATTTCCAAAACAAACTATACATCGGTTTCTTGTCGAACTAACCTATGCAGGAAGAGAAACAGATAAACAAAAAAAGAAGGAGAAGAGGATGCCGAATCTTCTAGTGGTCCGAACACTAGAGACCAGTTGCAAAAAAAGAAGAGGACACTCCTGGGGCGGTGTATACCGGAGGAGTACTACAGTGCAGAAGAGACACCACGTGGCTCAAAAGAATCACCACATGGCCCAGAAAAATCACCATACCGCGTACCACCGCCACCCCAGGAGTTCCGCATCAAGGAAGCAAGCCACCCATGCGAGGGTCCCTAATCAAGCATCAAGACAGGACCAAGAAAAGCGCGGCCTCCCTCCGCGATCGCTGACCGCACGTCGCCCATGGCTCGAACCCAACGAGAATGAAGGAAAAAAGAGGCAAAGAAGCCCTCGTTGAAACCTGTAATGGAAAAGGAAAACGGAGGAAAAAGGGAGAGGAAGAGAAAATGAAATGAAACGCCAAGGCCTCGGCTTTTATAGAGCTCTGGAAATCAAGAGATTGCGCGGCCGAAACATCGATTCCTCGGCCGAAACATCCTTTACTCGGCCGAGAGATCGATCTCTTGGCCCCCTAATCAATCTCCCACAGCAGCATCAGATCTTGCTCAGTGCACCAACTCAAGCTATTATGAACTTCTGGGTCCTCAACCGACAAAGTAGCCTTGGGGGCACCCCCGAGCCAATACAACGTGATCAGAACTAGCCTTGAGGGCATATCCAAGCATAAGGAAGCTCTCTCTCCACAAACTGCTGGCCGAAACTCTTACTATAGCAAATCAAGACACTCAGCAGCTCTGCTATTCATCACCATCTCTATCAACTCAGCGGCTCCAAGCCCACTATCGCAACTGGCTCTAAGCCGTAACAATCATCTCAGCGGCTCTACGCCCATTATTCAGCGGCTCGAAGCCCATTATCGTATTCACCCACTCGCCAATCACCTCAGCGGCTCAGAGCACCATCCTACTACATCAGCAGCTCTACGCTTGCCACCCCAGCAGCTTCACCTCTATCAAAGTTACTCAGGCTCTATGCCCGTATTCACCACTCAGCGGCTCTGCCCATTATCTCAGCAGGCTCTACGCCCTCACCTATCATCTCAGCGGCTCGAAGCCCATTATCATAAAGGCTCTACGCCCATATTCACCATCTCAGTAGCGGCTCCAAGCCCACTATCTCAACTGGCTCGAAGCCGTAACGACTATCTTAGCGGCTCTATGCCCGTATCAACTCAGTGGCTCTACGCCCGTATCAACTCAGCGGCTCTACGCCCATTATCTCAACTGGCTCGAAGCCACTATCTCAACAGGCTCTACGCCACCCCAACAATCAAGACATCATCAATTCTCAAGCTCTACGCTTGAATGCTCAAAATCTAACATTTTGAATGCGCGAAGCTCTTCGAATGCCCAACCACTGTGTACTGGATGCTCAAGTTCTACACTTGAATGCTCAAGCTCTACGTTTGAATGCCCAACCACTGCGTACTGGACGCTCAAAGCCTGTACTTTGAATGCTCTGATTCTGCCGTCCGAATGCTCGAGCTCTACGCTCTGAATGCTCAAGTCCGGAACTTGAAAGAAGCTCTACGCTTATATCAAACACACACGCACGGACCCGTGCACATTTGCATCAATTATATCACCATTATCACATTGAGTCTGCATCATCATATATGTTCACATCTAACAACCAACATCATCACATATATACACTCTGCATATCTCTCATGAAACATGTCAACCCTGCAATCAACCGGCTCTACACCTCGATTTTATTGATCGGTCCAGTGCCTCGATCCTTTGGCTTTACGCCAAAACTTATGATGAGAAAGCTCCGTGCACAGACCATCAGAATGCAACTAGCTCTACGCTTCGGTTCAAATCACGTCAAGCTCTAAGCTCCGACACCTCAGGCTTTTGCCTTATGATCAATACCAGCTCCGCGCTTCGATTCTATCAAGCTCAAAGCTCCAATCTCCTCAGGCCCTCGCCTCATGACCACAGCAGGCTCTACACCTCAATTCTATCACCTCAGGCTCTCGCCTCATGACTACAACCGGCTCCGTGCCTCGGTTCCCTCATCCCCAAAGCTCCATGCTCTAGTTACTGGCCTCGCGCCCCCATATCTCAAAACCGGCATCCAACTTGTCTCAAGAAGATGGTTTGGGTTCCACCCATATCTCAAAATGGTGTCCGATTCATCCCCAGTAGATGACTTGGATTCCACCCCAATCACATCAATTCCTTCTAGCTCATTCGCAAGGATAGGCTACTCTACCGAGCTCCCCTCAGTCAAAGTAATGTTGATCAAGAAAAGCAAACGCACCTGCCGTGTACTGATCTACCCCAAAATACTAAGGAAGCTCCCCGCCAAAAATTCCCCCGGCAGCCCCGCGCTCCTTCAACTATCTTCCGCCAAAACCCTGGCTCAGTCTAGGTACGTCGCACTATGACTTTTTAAGCCCGAAGGTACATCTTCTGTCTCTAACCGTCCAAACTTTTTATTTTCCTTTATTGCGCGAACTACGGTTGGTCTGAATTTCCCCTATGGAATACGTAGACAGCCTCCTGGCCCGACCATAACAAAAACCTTTTTTGAAAACCCCTTGGAATAGTGGTTGGACCAAATTGAGTTGCTTTTACAGCTTTGACTCTTACTCAAACATGTCTCGCGATCCGTCTGAGCTCAGTCGAAGAGGGGCATCTGTAGACACCCCAATTTGGCCTAACGATTATTTCAAGTCCCACCTTGGGCACCATCCCGATGATGAAATGGATACAATGATTGCTGATTGACTTCTTGTGAACCCATGGACTTATGGTAAGAACTTTGAGCCACTTAGAGGACCCAATCCAGAGCCATATAGCCTTTCAGACAGAAAATACAGAATCCTAGGAGAATCCATCTGTCGGCCGTAACATTGATCTCACGGCCTTAACATCATTTCTTCACCCGAGCAACCTGTTGCTTGAAAATCTCCCTGAGAGATCAATCCCTCGGCCACAAGATCTATCCTTCGGCCACAACATCCATTCCTCGGCCGCCAGATCCTTTCTACGGCCGCCAGATCGTCTATTTTCCAGACTCTGGAACGTTCTGTCAGATGTTTGATCCAACTACACTACCTTCGCGATGCGTTCGGGCTACGCCCAGAGATTATCACGAAGAGTTTGTATTGCATTGCAATTGCAATTGCAATGGTGCATTTTGATTGGACGGAGTGAGTCACCAATTGCCTATATAAAGGGATTTTGGGTTCCAAAAATACTGCAACGAAAGTCACAAAATTTGTATACTTTCACACCCTCTCAAGCCACGAAACTCTGCAAAAATACTCTCCTAAACCCTCTCTTCAAAAGCCCTAACCTTCCGAAGGCAGCCATCAATCCGACGATCAAACCCCGAAGTTCAAACCATAACCCTAGGGTTTTCAAAGAAGCAATCAGTAAATCACAATCAATCCGAAGCAATCAAGCAACTGAGGGATCAAGGTGGTGAGGCCCAACGGCCTCTGGTTTGTTTTATTTACTGTATTAAATCTTAATCGTAGCGTTTTGATTATCTACTAACTTTTCTGTCTGGTGTGAGGAAGAATACCGACCGGGGCTTCGATCCCTCGGCCAGTACAAAAAACCAGGAGGATCCCTCGGCCGCGACATCCATTCACCGGCCACGGGATCTATTTCCCTGAGACAGTTTGTTTTGCTCTTCTGCTTTCTGATGCATGCTTTAATTATCGCACTGGCCTCACTTTACTTACTGTTTAAAGGCTTAATTAAACAGACTATGTGTTAGGATTAAACAAAGTATCTACATGTCTTATGTTGAATAACTATGGGCCAGCCTCATGGCTGGGCAGAGAGGGGTGCCTAACACCTTCCCCTTACTGTACTCTTGGCTCCCACCTTCCCCTTACTGTACTCTTGGCTCCCATACCCAGAATCTCTATCTGTTTTGATGATGACCGCTATCGTGTGGCGATGTTCCTAGCCATGGGAATGTCCACGATCTTGGTTTATGAAGCAAGCAACCAATCGAACAACAAATGATCAATCTATATGGCGATGCCCCGTCAGGGAGGTGTCTACCCGTCGATACCCACCAGTAGGCATTCCGGTTTGACGGCATATAAGGAGCACCATGTGCAGTTCTTTGCGATCAAGTCAGCGTCTTTCTTCATGCTAGGCCTATAGTATCCCTGCCTCTGAATCCTCCTATATAGAGCTATCTCGTTATCTGCACAGTTATCATCGTGAATCAGGTTTAGCACTTCTCTTGCCTCCTTCGAATCGACGCATCGCACGAGCTATCCTTGCGGAGCGTGGTGATACAGTTCTCCGCGTAAGATTACGAAACATGAAAGTTCCACGGTGGACAGGTGTCCTGTGCCAGTAGTTAGCTGTATCTTGATGGCTCCGTGCCAGTCCTTTGTTGGCTCGGAAAAGTCTTCTACAATAGACGGCTCGAACATCTTCACGATTTCTATACAAGCCCTTTCTTCCCCAAATTCCGTCCTTGCCCCCAGCGTTGCAAGGGCGTCCGAAAAATGATTTTTTGACCTAGGCTTGTGAATGATGCTGATGCTCTTGAAAAATTTCATCAGCTTCTAGACCGTCGTCCGATATGGTGCCAATGTTGGTTCCTTCAATGCATAGATTCCTTCTGTGTGCAAGACTACTAGCTTTGAATCTCCCGCTATCCTCAAGTGTCTGATCCCTCTTTCTCTTGCTGCTTAAAGACCCAAGATCAACGCCTTGTACTCCGCCTCATTATTAGAGCAGGGGAAGATTAGCTTGTAAGCCAAGGGACATTTCTCTCCTTCCTCGTTCTGCAGCACTATTCCTACGCCTCCTGATCCACTTCCCGTGGCCCCATCGAAGTTGAGCGTCTAGCGCAAATCGTTCGCGCTGGCCATGAGAGCTTCGAAACCATCTCCGGGCAAAGATTCTTCAAGTGGTTCTCACTGGCCGCTCAAAAACTGGGCCAAGAGGTCCGCAAGGGTTTGGCATTTGATAGCTTTTGGTGCGGCGCATCAAAACTCAAACTCTACAAGCGCTAACAACCATCAAGCGACCCGACCCGTGAGCGCAGGACGGGACAAAAGGTACCTCACTGAGTCGCATTTAGTGATTATCTATATAGGGAAGGACAGGAAGTAGTGTTTGAGTTTTTGTGCAGTAAAAACTAGGGCTAAACAGTGCCGCTCGATGGCCGTGTACCTCTCTTCCACTCCCTAAACCTTCCTGCTGATGTAGTAGATTGGGCGCTCCATCCCATCTACTTCTTGCACCAGTAGGGCCCCAATGGATCTCGGGGTGGAGGTCAGATAGAGAATCAACGGTTTTCCCATGACTGGAGCCAGCATCGTTTGAGGAGAGGTTAAAGCGGCCTTGATTCGCTCAAAAGCTTGCTGATGCTCCTACTTCCATTCAAATCTTGCATTGCCTTTCAATAGGTCTGCAAATGGTGCCGCAATTTTCGCCAGTGCGGGGATGAAACGCCGCAGGTAAGAAATCTTCCCCAAGAATCATTTGAGCATCATCTGGGAGTGGGGCGGGGGCATTTCCGCGATGGACTTGATCTTGGCTCCATCCGTGTCAATGCCGTGTCGATGTACGACGAATCCCAGGAATTTCCCCACGGTCACGCCAAACGTGCACTTGAGAGGGTTCATTTTAAGGTTGAATTTCATGCATCTGCTAAACACGGTGGCCAAATCCGCGAGGTGGTCTTTCCGCTCCTTCGACTTCACCACCAAGTCGTCCACATAATCTTCGATTATTTTGTGCATCAGGTCGTGAAAGATTGCTGTCATGACCCGCTGATATGTTGCCCCCGCGTTTTTGAGCCCAAAAGGCATCACAATGTAGTAGAAATTTCCCAGTGGGGTTCAGAATGCCGTCTTCTCTGCATCTTCCGGGGCCATCTTTATCTGATTATACCCGCTGAACCCATCCATGAAGGAAAACATCTGGTGGCCCGAGGTGGCATCCACCAACGTATCGATGTGAGAGAGCAAAAATTCATCTTTTGGGCACGCCTTGTTAAGGTCGCAGAAGTTGACACATACTCTGATTTGACCGTTCTTTTTCTTGACAGGGACAATGTTTGCTAACCATTCGGGATACTGGATTGGGCGGATAAAGCCCGCTTTCCTTAACTTCTCAACTTCCTCCTTGATCTGCCCCTCCAAATCGGGGTGATACTTCCGCTGGGACTGCTTTGCTGGCTTTGAGTTGGGGAAGACGTCCAAGTGATGTGCTACCAGCTCTGGGTCCAGGCCTGGCATTTCCCCATAGTGCCATGCAAAGACATCTGAATTGTCATGCAGCAGGGTGACTAACTTCTCACGGAATTCGGTATCTAAATCTTTGCTTATGAATATTGGTTTTCTCGGGCCCATTCCGCCATTTAAGTCAATTTTTTCCAACGCCTCCTACTACGATTTAGGCCCGTCTTGCATACATTCCGGGGTGGGTTCTGGCTTTTGGAATATCGCTTCCTCTACCGTGGCACATGTTCCGCCGGGGCCAGCGGTTTCATGATCAGCCGCTGCCCCGGTGGACCGTCACAAGTAGTACACCGTTTTGCCCCCTTCCTTTGTCTTGGTGATCTTTTTGGGGGCTAGAGCCTCTACCGCGGATGGGTCTCTTTCTCGCGTCTCTTATTTCTCATCTTTGATGTCTTCCCACTTTGGGATCTTCACACCGCGCGGCCTGGCGGTGATTGCTTGAGATACATCGCCTAGCTCAGAGAAGTAAACCGCGTTTGAAAGATGTGCTTCGTGAGTGTCAAATGGGTTTTCCGATGCGCGAATGGTAACCTTCTTTCCTGCCCAAACTCCCTTTAGGCATTGATGATAACTGGATGGCACAACCGCATACTTGTGCATCCAACTCCGGCCTAGAATGAGTACACTACAAGAAAATACACATTCGCCGACTAAAAGTTTAGTAGCCAAATGTCAGATTTTAGTCGCCAAACGAGTTCAGCGACTAAATTTTTGGTCGCCAGGTTCGTCGTTGACACTTGGTCTGGGAAAGTTTTTGGTGACTAAATATTTTGTCGGCGAAAATAAACAACTTATGCCGACTAAATATTTTGTCGGCGAAAACAAACTTAAGCTGACAAAAAGTTGCCAAGGGGGGGTATCACTTTTCGCCGACTAAATGGTTAGTCGTGGACTCCGAGTTTAGAACCATATTTTCAAAAATTTCGAAATATTTAATAATTTATGACCCAAAAATCTTTATGCTATATTTCGAATCACTCTATTTAATCTAACAAAAGCAATAACAAATGAAACATAATATTCAAACTTAGTCCATCCGAAAGCACAATTTAATATATATAATCACCAAGCATAGATCGATTCCAACTCTAAATTTTCATAGATTACATATTCATATCCATCGTAACCAAAAACAACAAGTCAACTGTCTTAAGTAAACAAAAACCATCCATCTAAGTCCTCCATCAAGACAAAAAATCATCTGCCAATGCTCCGTATACAAAATCTGTCCATCAAAGTCTTTTCTTCACGACAAAAAATCATCAGCCAAATTGCTCCATATACAAAATCTATCCATCAAAGTCTTTCCATCACGACAAAAAATCATCTGCCAAATTGCTCCATATACAAAATCTGTCCATCAAAAAGCATTTACAAAAAGCATCCCTTGACTTATCTCGTATCTGTAGACAAAGAAGTGGTAAACAACAAATTCTTTGTCAATTACCATGCACCAATATACAAACAATTATAACCTACCTATGTCTACTCATTTGTCTACCAGTAACTCAAAAAAGAAGGCAAAGATGTCAACCGAACATCCCTAGAAGGGACCAAGGCTGTCTACCAAAAAGCCGAAGCTATACTATAGCTTATAATTTCCCACTTTGTACCATACAGAAGAAGAAGAATACCAGCCAATGAATTTTGTCACAAGGCAGCCTATCAAGGTGCCCTATGGGGTATGTGAAGATCCCCCAAGGCCAGCACAGACACCATCCCAAAAGTTTCAACAGGTTACCCAAAAATCTGCATGACCTAACACAATTTTCATTCTTTTGTATAGGCAATGCCCAACAGACCTAAAACCCTACAACTTGGCAAATAGGGCCATGAAATGACAGAGTGATACAACTATATAGCCCAAGTCTGAAATAAATAGGATCGACCCACGTCCCAAAAAGACAAATTGGTTTGATCAATCACAAGATTAGTCAAATGTGTAGCAAGAAAATCTACTGAATGGCCTAAAAAATGAGTGTACAAAGTTAATAATTAATGTAGGAAAAGAGAGCTACACAAGGCAAAAATTAGAACAGAGATTGTATGGATGCCACGGCTATGAATGTCAATAACAAGTAATTCCCACTTTCACTTGATATGCCTCTTAAGTTCACTTACCAAGGAGTTCCACGAGTGTCCAGGAATTTTGTGACAAGGCTTTCAAGCCTAGCAAAGCGATCTCGCTTCTCTTGGCGCTCTCTTTCTCGCTCCTCTCGCTCATGCTGATACTCCTCTCGCTCTCTTTGTTGTTCCTCACGCAGTAACTCCATTTCAGATCTAATACTCAGTAGCTCTACATGTGCTCGTGACTCAAGATGTGATTTGAAAGATAAGGAAGTGGGCGTTGGGCCAACCCCAAGTCCTCTAAGGTATTTAGGATTCTTTCCTTTTCCCAACACCTTTGTTGAAAGCTCCTCATGTGTCAATGAGACTTCAGACTTCAATGCCTCGTCTCGCACTTTTTCCATCGCCGCCTATCAGTGCCAAAGAAAAGATTATACAGACGAGATAATAAAAACAGAAACCCACTAGAAATAAAGTGAACAACCTGCAGAAATAGAGTGACTCCACCCCAAACACTCAAAAAATGAGATCATTTCACTCCCAAAGACTTGAACAAAGCATAGATTGCGTTAGAACAATCCTTTTCCATGTCAACATTAACATCAGACATATCAGCTCATCAATTATGCATGTGATTCTAATGCATACAAACAACAAGCCCAACACCTTTGATCCAAATTTGGCTCAAATAATCAGCACAAAAAAAGACTCAATAATGGCATTAGTCTTCTAATTCAGCAAAGGAGAAATATCAGCAAGCATCAAAATTATCAAGTCGAGCAGCAGTTCCATGAAAATGCAAAAAGAGCAGTAGATCCATGGTCAGCAGTTCCAAAAGGTCAGGGCCAGTGTGAAAATAAATGCAATTCAGCAACATGAAACCAGAATTTGCAGTTAAAAGCTCAGTAGTTCAGCATTAGTCTTCTAATTCAGCATCAAAGGGAACATCCGGACACACAACATATAGCAGAGCATGAGAGTCAATGCAGTCCAACAACATCGAACTAGGATTTGGTAGTTAAAAGTTCAGCAGTTAAGCATCAAAAGGTAATTATATCGCAAGGAGCAACCGGAAACAAACAGGGTCAGACTAAACAAAACGAACCCTAGACTCAACAACCAAAGCCCACAACAACCCCAGTCCCAACAAACAGAACCCCCCCAAAAAAATCAAAAGATAACAAGATCTTGATGGTATTGACTGTTTAATCGGACCTATTAAAAATCTTTCACGTCACAGATTGTAGTCATTCAAGAATCTATATCTTTCTACAAAACATGACTCATTTCTCAACCTTCAGCTGCCCTAAAAAAGAATAAATACTTGAGCCGCTACTGTCCAAACAGAGACAAACAGTTACACTATAGTACGATAGCACAACAATCCAAATCCGGATCGAAGTTAAAAATTACGAATTTCACCGCCACTGATAACTAAAAAAATTCTAACTGACCAGTGAGCGAAGAATTCAACAATGGCGTAGGTGGCCGGGGTGTCCCTGAGGACGGCATCGAAATTAAGGGCCTAGAATAACACAGTTGGAAGACATACATGTAGCACTGCACAAGTATGTTTGATCCACTCTTTTGTCTTCTTCAGTCTATGTGATTTTTTGAAGAATTCACAGAAATCGGGAAGTTCATTATCATTCCTTCAACCTGTCAAATTCAAGCTGATAAAGTTTGGCCAATCAATATCACCAAAAATAACAATAATTTCCTACTATTACATTTGCTTTTCTAAACCTCTCACCTCAATGGACATCGCAACAGGAAAAGATTTGGACCCCATAGTGTGATTATACGGGAGTTTTTCCCCCTTTTTTTTTCCAGCTACGTAGCGCTTCTGCAAATATATTTATGAGGTTATGTATGAATGTCACATAAGAGTTTAAAACTAATAGGTAGTAACTTACCCGAATTTTTGGATCTTTGAATACTTTGTCGATTAAGTACTTCCAATCATCCATATGCATCCCTAGATATGGATTGCTATTGTAGACACCCCAATCTGCGTCTCCCAATTGTTTTACTTTGTTTTACGGTTTTTCTTGTTTCCCCGATGATGAAATCGGATCAAACGAGCTTGGATTGGGAATGGATTGAGTTTGGAGTGCTTAGAACCCTGCTTGAACCTTTTCAACCCCTCTGAACCTTCAGTCAAACCCTAGGGTCAGATTTGACCGTTGCGCGACCCTTCATGTTCCTCGCGCGATACTCAGCTTGCCAGGTGTGGTCAAAGTCAAACTGTTGACTGTTGACCCGCGCGATGGTTTTCTCCTGTCATTATCACATAATCCAGCTGGACTTGTGATGATTGGGTGTCACATGGGTCCCCATGGGCTGGAACCCCGTTTTTCTCAGCTGAACAGAGTCCTGGCACGTTACACCCTCACACCCTCACAACCACTCCCACTCACCTTGTTGGCTAGTCTATCCACCAAGTAGTGACCAGCCTTGTTGGCTGGTTGCAAAGCCTTGTTTTGCCACCACCTAGCCCTTTCACTTCCCCTATAAATAGCCCCATTGGTCTTCCATGTTAAGGGTTCCAAGAAAAAGGTTAAGAAAGTTAAGTACCATTCACAAGGCAATTAGCATTCTAAGCACAAAGTTACTAACCCAAACCACTTCCTAGTCTTCCAATCAAGTGTTCTACACACACACTTAGTCAAAGGCTTCACCAATCAATCCAATCCATTTCCAAACCCTTTCCAAGCAAAGGTATAATGTTTGGCCTGTTTCTGTTTTGATCCTTGAGGGGGGGCTGACAGGACCAAGGCTGGTAATTAATACCATGTCCTGGTCCTAAAGCCAGCAGAGTTACAAGAATCCGTGGCAGCTAAACCCTCGCGCGATGGTCCACAACGCTCGCGCGACACTTGTGTCAGCAAGAGAATGGACCTCGTGGGGAAGGGAGGCTAGCCCTTTACTGTTTTTGCAATATTAGTATGCCTGTTGAAGTTTCATTTCAAATATTGATCACTGTTATGCATGCAAAACAAAATATAATAGCTTAGTTATTTGTCTCAGATAGTTTGGAATGCCCTTGGGTGATCCTTGAACCTGTCTCAGGACCCCAAGCATGCAAAGCAATTCCTGGAAGTCCAGTAAGGACTGTCGCGCGAGACTTACTCTTTGTCGCGCGATGGTTCTCTGAACCCCAAGAATGGCCCTTGCATGGGCAACCAGACCCTTGGCCTCCTTTTATCCTGCCACTGTTTAGGGGTTGTGTCTCATTTCATTTGGCTCTTTTTTGAAGCAATCTGTAATAATTAGTATTTTACAGTCCTTTGATAAACTGCTTGGTTTGCCTCCTGGGTGTGCACTGGTCCTTCCAGATCCCAGAAAGGGATGAAATTGAAACTGTGGTGAGATGACAACACTCGCGCGAGGGTTTGAGTGTCTCGCGCGATGGTTCTCATGCATGCAGATTTGTTCATGCATGCAAGTTGGCCATCGTGCAGGGCAAATCCATCCCGAGCCTGGTCTTGGCATCTGATCGCTGTTTTAGGTTTCATCCTATTTATTACCCGTCATGCCATCCATCCATGCTATTATTTGATCACATCCTGCAAATCGTTACAGTTTTAATCCCCGATTAACTGTTCCCCTGCCCTAATTGGCTAAAATTAATTAAAAGAAGAAGAATCACAAAAGTTTACATAAAAATGCCTAAGTAGAGACCGATCTCCGGATTGGGCGAGAGGGGTGCCTTAAAACCCTTCCCCTCTCGTAACCTGGCTCCCGAACCCAGATATGGTTATGACGGACTGGTTTCCTTAACTTTTTCAAACAAACAGCGCGGCAGGTGCTTCGAAATACGGTTCCTTGAGTGTCGGACCCTCAAAACTCAAGTACCGACTCTGTATTTTTGAGCGCTTGCCACTTGCGCTTGCGCTCCCTCGATTTCCAAAAAAGGGCCGCAATGGCGAAAGGAACGGAATCCTTTTTCCAAGGGCATGCTGCCTACAGTGGCGACTCTGCTGGGGATTAATCGAACCAATATTAATTCATACTTAGAATTTAATACGCTTGGGAGCAAACCCTTAAAAAGCCTGTCAAAACGGTTAGCTTCGCGCTACCGAAGGTTGGGATGATGATTTAACAGGACCTCGTGTCCGGCCATTCTCATCTGGGGCTTTTCCGATTGTTCGCTCGCGTAGTTTCTTCTAAAGATAGACTAAATAAAGTGAGCCAAATTTGAAAAGGCATTTTTACGATTTTGTGATTCTTCTTCTTTTACCAAATTTTAGCATCTCATTTGCATCGATGTGGGATAAGCCTCGTTGGATCGTTTTGGCAATCCGGCACGGTTTACCGGAGCCCGGGGACCCCGAATGACCAACAACCTTCGACGATGATGGGTCATGCTACCGTTTGACTGTTACTCTGTGAATACGCGGGTAAGGGGAGGTATATCTGTGGCCCTAGTCTGAGGAGCCTGTTACGAACCAAAACCGACCTTTTGCATATTCAAAGCATTAGAACTCTCCAAACTAGGACAGGTACCCACAGGTTAGGATCTACTTGCATCTAACCCTGTAAATGCCTATGTGTTACTACTTTTCTTATCGCATGAACTGTGCATACACCTCGTTCAGCGTAGAAGCATGTCTAGGATGGCTCCTAGGTTCTCGATCTGTTCCGAGTCTGTCTTTAGGCTTAGTAGGACACTGTCATAGCACAGTGAGGAGTCGTGCATCTCAGTGGTGCGCGTTATGATCTTTAAATCCTTTTATGGTGGGACTTTAGGAAATCAGAAGCTTTTCTACACCTTTGCCCGTGTACCTGTTTAGGGTTTCAAACAAAAAATAAGGAACCGCGGAGTAAAATGCCATGATGCTTACACCAAAAGGTAACAAGTGCCTCGTCACTTACACCGCCCGGCTAATAGCACAGTGCTGCTCTCGCCAATCTGGTTATGGCATCATGATATTCATACCAAGTTGTTCTGGCTTCAGAAACTTGAAACCCTGAACATCGAAATGGACAAAGGTTTAGACTCCTTTTGACATCCTTTAGGACCGCTCGTTCCAAACAAGGATACATATTCGAAAAGAATTCTGAGGGCCTTAAACAGTGTTCGAAGCGTCGTGAGACAGACTTGTCTTCTGGTTCTAGAGTCTAGGGTGACACTGACGACGTTGGCTGCATCCGCTTTGGTCTTTTATTTAGATTAAAGTTACTGCAGGACCCTTATTAAACCTCCTTTTGCCTTGCAAGCAAAGATCTGAATCATTGCACCGCCAAGGAAAGTATCGAGGCCAGTCGCCAAACCCGCTTGGGAACATCTGCATCTGAATCCGGTTCAAAGGCTTGTCAGGTCACAATCCCAGTCAGTCGCCACGGAAGACTCTCCGCACACTTTGTTGATTGCTCTACAGTCAGATTCTGAGACAGGATCACCACCGGTCTTACAGGAAGGCCGTCCAACTACCCCAGCATCTGCATCAAGCAGCTCCGAACCTCCTGTCACGATGGAACGGCCATAGCCAGAACCTCTTACCTTGGAGACCATGCTCATGAACCTTCAGGACAGCATCACCACCATGCAACAGAGGGCAGCTCAAACATATGCTAACATTGCCCGCCTGAACGACCTCATCCACACTCGCCTTCCACCCCCTCTCGAGGAAGAAGGTGAGGACGATGAATCTGACCAGGAGCAACCCATCTTGGTTCCAGATCCGCTTCACGCAGGACGTCTCATGGTGCTGAACCCAAGGGAAGGCCGTAGGCCCACTGCAAACCTTGCAGGTGGTAGACTGGCTCCAAACCAAGAAGAACCAGCTCAGAATCCGGATGTGGTCGCACTCATGGCCAAGATGACCAAGCTGGAAGAATCCATTGCTAAGACATAAAAGATCAGTGCCGGAGGGATCGATCTGGATCGCCTTTGCCTGTATCCCAATGCCAGACTTCCTGAAAAGTTCAAAATGCCAGACTTGGCTAAGTTTGATGGAAGTGGTGACCCCAGGACTCATCTCTATCAAAGGGAGAATCCTCACACGCCACCAAGTCAAAGCCTCGGGCTTATTCTAGGAACGCAAATGCGTTGTTCGGAACGGGGACTTACTCCAACACGGCAACCGCCGGTACCAACGCCACTTCCTCCAGCACTGCTAATCACATTGCGGATGTCAATCAAGTCCAGACTCCGCAGAATAACCGGCCTCGGAACCAACCCCGTAGCTTTTCCCCTATCGAGGCACCTCTATCCTCGGTCTTGGAAAAATTAGTCAAATCAGGGCATCTCAAGCCCCTGGATCCAACTCCTCTACCCAAGAACCCTTTGCCCGGCTTCAAAGCCAACCTTTACTGTGCTTACCATCAAGGAGCGGGTCATCTCACTGACTCCTGCTTTCACCTCCATCGTGCAATCCAGGATCTCATTGACGATGGCACGCTGGAAACCCCTCCACCACCTCAGAAACCCAATGTCATTGCCAACTCTCTTCCTAAGCACAACGTTGTACCACATATCAGCCAGATTTCTCTCAGCTCCACTTATATCAACCCCCAGCTCCACCATATTCAACCCCACTGACTATATAGCCTTAACTGATCCACCCAGGCCCATCGTGCCTTTCCCGCTCAAATCATCCACCGAGATTTCTTATATACATGTAGTTGAAGGCCAGGTTGTTGACACTGATGCGCCTTCAGAACCTTTACAAGCTGGATCACCTGTCTCCGAAGAATCTGTAAGCTCTCTCTTCCATCAGTCAATCCCTGCTGTACAGATCAATTCTGCCTCGTTGCTTGACAGCCCGTACGCAACCATCACTGGCCCGTTTCCTGATCCCTACCAGCCTTGGATGCCTCTCTCAGATAGCAACATGCAAGCTACTGGCTGGGCCATAGCAGACAATTGGGACTACGCCATTCCTCTGATCAACGAGTGGTCAAGTTTTGAAACGGACGGGATTCCTCCACAACCCGAAAATATCCCGTTTGATCAAGCCTGGTATGATGGCTGGTTGACTGGTTATGAAGTGGCCATGCTCGATCCTCTGGATGGCTTCTCCTTATACATGATGTTCAACCCAATTGGGCCTCCAGTTCTCGAAGCAGAGTATTACTGGGATCCTGAGCCAACTTGGAGTGCTCCCATGGACATCGACCCTAACCCCCTTCAAGGTTATGCTATACCGGACTACATGCTTCACTACGCAGAGGACGAACTCATCCAGGAAGATCCACGGACCCTGGGAGACCACGTTTCCCTCTTTAGTTCGGTCTTTGATTCAGTTTGTGATACTGATCCCGACGCTGACTATGACCCCTGTTCCTACATTGTCGACGAGGAAAACCCGCGCCCTCAGGTGCCTTACCCCCAACAACAGGGACTGCAGTATCATGGTCACGGACCGCGTTCCGCCTGCTAATCTTTGGGAAGTGGACGACATAGTGGATGTCCAAGTTGGAAATGAAGTCTGGGCTGTCAATCGTTCCCTAGCTGACACTGGCCTTTGGGATGTTCCCTTTACTGCAAATCCAGAGCCTATTGCTGAAGTGGCTGCTGTGAAAGACTTGAGCTTCTGGGACTCCTTGCTGATGAAAGATCTGGCTGAGGATCTGGGCTTAGACATGGAAGTGCCCGTCTCTGCACCAACTACTGACAGAGGGAAGCGCAAACTGGGAGATGTCCCTGCTAACCTCTGGGATGTGAAGGAAGACCCTCAAGTCGTGCCCTCTTTGGGGAACGTTCACAATGTTACAAGGAGTGGACGGATTTTTCAGCCTGCTAATCTGCAGGCCGGGAGTTCTTCCAATCCTGCTAATCAAAGGAACAAACCTGTTTCTTTCCCAAGGTCTGCACCTCTTGAGATATCAGCTGGCAATCCGATTCCTGACTTAGTTCAGCGGCAACTTGAGTGGATTCCTGCCGCAATTTCTATATGGGGACTGATCTGTTCATCCAAGGAGCATCGTCAGAGGCTGTGTCACGCTCTGTCCCGCCTTGAAGTCCAGGCCGACGTCACGCCAGAGGCAATGATATCTCTCATCCTCCCTCTGACCTCCAAGCATACAGTGATCTTCACGGACAAGGATCTGCCAGTCGAAGGAATCGAGCACAACCGCCCTTTGCACATCATCGTCAAGTGTCGAGGACTCTGGGTCCCGACTGTTCTTATTGACAACGGCTCCGCTATCAACGTCTGCCCTCTGAGGGTCGCTTATCGTTTAGGGCTCACCAAGAAGGATCTTGCACCTTCCAACCTGGCTGTCAAGGCATATGACGGCACCCGTCGCGTAGTCGAGGGTATTTTAAAGCTCAAACTCGATTCTGAGGGTTTTGAGATGGACGTGGAGTTCCATGTCGTGGACATTCCCGCGACTTTCAATCTTCTGTTGGGCAGGCCGTGGATCCATCGGTCCGACATCATGGCTGTGCCGTCTACTCTCCACCAAAAGGTTATTCCGGGGCTACCTACCGGTACTTTAACCATCTGCGGGGATTCTGGCATCCGCCCGCTCAAGGAGGATGGGACTCTCGTTTTGGGAATTCAACACGGCGAAGAAGACGTCGACCTTGGGGGTTTCTCTTTTGATACTTCAGGCACAGTGATGGCCATCAACGTGGACGGGAACTTCCTCATAAGCTCGGTCGCGCTGGACATTATGAGGAGGATGTCTTACTTCCCGGGCATAGGCTTAGGTTCTCGCCGTCAAGGGGTCCCGGCGTTCCCTACTTTTCCTTTCAACGAGGGCCGCTTTGGTTTGGGGTATATCGCCTCTGCCAAAGATGCCAAGTGGAGGAAATATATGGGAAAACCTCGGACCCTCTGCGGTGGTCCCAAATTTATACGTGAGGTGGGAAATGCCGCTTACACTGGGCAGGCTGAGCCCTTTATTCATTCCGAAATCGGGGAGCTGCTGCCTGGATTTGAGATTTTCGCTGATGACACCTGGTCAAGCAGTGATGATGAACCAGCAAAGGTAGAATTCAAGAGGAAGCTTAATCAGGAGAAGATCAAGACCGACTGGCTGGGATCTATCAATCAGGGAAATTTGGAGCTGCTGTTCCAGGAATTCTCCCAAGTGGGTTTGGCTGGGGAAGCTGAAGAGGCCGAAGTGCTCATGCTCGGGCCCGGCGCCCTCGAGGATCCCACCTCTCTCATTGTGAAAGCCAAGGGCTCTCTAAATAATTGCATTTTCCAGCCACGACTGACTTGCATTGACGACACTTCTGAGTCTGAGTCTGAGTCTGAGTCTGTTCCATCCTCTAATTCTAGCTCTGAGTCGGAGTTTGTGCCTCAAGGCCCTCCACGTCATAGCTTTTATTTCGAGTTTGACTCTCTTGTACTTGGCAACCCTTCAAGGGTTTGTGAAATGAATAAAGCATCTTCTGACTATTTCAATGATCTATATATAAATTGTGTCGACCCTGACGATGAGGGAATAGATTTTGATGGGGACATCCCCAAGGAAATCCGTGCCTTTATCGAAAGGGAGGACGAAAGGCATGCTCAGCCATTAAAAGAAGAAATAGTTTCTATAAATTTGAAAGATGAAAACGATCCCCGGATGGTTCAAGTGGGCTCCACACTTTCGCCAGAGGAGCATCGCGATTTCAAAGAGCTGCTCACCGAATTCAGTGACGTTTTTGCATGATCTCATCGAGATATGCCCGGAATTGATCCCGAGATTGTGGAGCATCGCATTCCTTTGTTTCCAGATGCCAAGCCTGTGAAGCAGAAGCTCCGACGGATGAGGCCAGATTGGGTCCAGAAGATTAAGGAGGAGGTTACTAAGCAGATTGACGCTGGCTTTCTCATGGTCTCTCAGTATCCTACATGGGTGGCCAACATTGTCCCTGTTCCTAAGAAAAATGGCCAAATTCGAGTTTGCGTTGATTTTCGGGACTTGAACAAAGCGAGCCCCAAAGACGATTTTCCCCTGCCACACATCGATGTGCTTGTGGACAATACTGCGGGGAACTCTTTGCTCTCGTTCATGGATGGCTTCTCTGGCTACAACCAAATTCTCATGGCACCCGAGGACCGTGAGAAAACCACGTTCATCACTGAATGGAGGACTTATTGCTATCTTGTCATGCCTTTCGACTTGAAGAACGCCGGGCCCACTTATCAACGAGCCGCTACCACCATCCTGCATGACATGATGCACAAAGAAGTAGAGGTCTACGTCGATGACATGATTGCCAAATCCAAAACTCGAGAAGGTCATGTTCCTGTGCTTAGGAAGTTCTTCGAGAGATTACGAAAGTTTCGTATGCGTCTAAATCCTCAGAAATGCACCTTTGGGGTTACAGCTGGTAAGATGCTCGGTTTCATGATCACTTCTCGTGGAATTGAGGTCGACCCGTCGAAAATCAAAGCAGTCCTTGATATGAAGCCACCATATTCTGAAAAGGGGGTGCGAAGCTTTTTGGGAAAGGTACAGTTCATCAGCAGATTCATCGCCAAGTTGACTCTAACTTGCGAGCCGATGTTTCGTCTATTGAAGAAGAATACTCCGTTTGTTTGGACAGACAAGTGTCAGGCGGCTTTCACCTCCATTCAAACCTACCTGCAGAACCCTTCGGTTTTAATGCCACCAGTGCCAGGGAAACCCTTGATACTTTACTTGTCTGTAAATCTTTCGTCTATGGGGTGTTTGCTAGCTCAAGAGGGGGAAAAGGGAGTCGAAAAGGCCATTTACTACCTGAGTAAGAAGATGGTTGGAGCTGAGGAACGCTACACCGCTCTCGAAAAGACATGTTGGGCTCTTGTTTGGGCATCCAAGAAATTAAGACACTACATGCTGGCTTACCCAGTGAAGTTGATTTCTCGAATGGATCCTCTCAAGTATCTGTTTGAGAAGCCCGCGCTCACTGGTAAGCTAGCATGTTGGTTGCTTTTGCTCGCAGAGTTTGACCTCGAGTATGTCACTAGGAAGTCTGTCAAGGGACGCCCGGTCGCCGAGTTCCTGGCTGATCATCCTGTCAATGGGCCAGAGGACTCGGATTTTGCATTTCCGGATGAAGGGGTAATGGCGATTGTCAAGGACACCTGGACCCTTTATTTTGATGGAGCAGCCAATTAGAAGGGATACGGGATTGGGGTTCTGCTGATAACCCCTGAAGATGCTCATATTCCGCTGGCATTTAAAACTCAATTTCAATGTCACGAACTACCAAGCTGAATATGAGGCCTGCATTGTTGGCATGGAAGCTGCTCTTACGCTTGGTGTGGAAAAACTCGAAGTCATTGGTGATTCCAACCTTGTCGTTTCTCAGGCTAACGGGGACTGGAAAGTTCGGGAGGACAGATTGAAGCCCTATCACCAAGACCTGGAGGACCTTATTCCTCGTTTCAACAAAGTCACGTTCACGCACATCCCTCGGATGAAGAACCAGTTCGCTGATGCTCTAGCAACTCTGGCTTCCATGGTCGAGCTTCCGATTGGTGTCAAGCTTCGTCCTATTCTAATTGAACAGCGGGACTTGCCTGCTTATCAGTACATCAACGCTGTCGATGATGTTGATGACGGCCTACCCTGGTATCATGACATTTGGAATTTCATTGAAAGTGGTCAGTTCCCGCCTGACACCACTAAGAAGGATCAAACAGCACTGCGAAGATTGGCTGCTCAATACATTATCTGCGGAGGAAAGCTGTATCGGAGATCTCACTGCGGAATGCACAAGCTCTGTGTCAGTGGTGCGGAGGCCACCAAAATCATGGAGGAAATTCACGAGGGAGTTTGTGGCCCTCACATGAGCGGGGTCATGCTCGCCAGAAAAATCCTGCGACAAGGTTACTTTTGGTCTACCATGAAATCTCAGTGTGTGGATTATGTATGCCGCTGCCATAGGTGTCAAATCCATGCCAATCTCATGCACGTCCCCCCTTCTAAACTGTTCAGCATGACATCGCCTTGGCCCTTTTCTGTTTGGGGTATCGACATTATCGGCATGATCAGGCCTTCTGCTTCGAACGGGCATCGGTTCATTTTGGTGGCGATAGATTACTTCACCAAGTGGGCCGAGGTTGAATCTTACAAGACCCTGACGACGGTTCAGGTTGCTCAGTTCATCCGAAAGAACATCATCTATCGGTACGGGGTTCCACAGGCGTTCGTTTCTGACAATGGGGTTCATTTCAAAGGCAGGGTGTTAGAACTTTTCGAGGAATTCAAGATTCAGGTTCATCACTCAACGGTCTATCGCCCTCAGACGAATGGGGCGGTCGAGGCAGCCAACAAGAACATCGAGACTATCATCAAGAAGTCCGCAGAGTCCGCCAGGGACTGGCACGAGCAGCTGCCTCTAGCTCTTTGGGGGTATCGCACGTCAATTCGAACATCAACAGGGGCAACCCCTTTTTCCCTAGTCTATGGGATGGAAGCTGTGCTTCCCATCGAGCTTGAAGTATCGACTTTGAGGATCATGGCTGAATGTGAACTCACGGAGTCCAAATGGCTTAGTGGGAGATTTGTTGAACTTATGCTCTTTGATGAGAGGAGGCTTCGTGCCTTGTATCACGTTCAGGGGTATCAGCGCAGAATTGCTCGGGCATTCAACAAGAAAGTGAGGTCTCGTGACTTGGCTGAAGGGGATATGGTTACGAAGGAAATCTGGGCTCCCATTTTCGATTGGTAAGTTCCGCCCGAAGCGCGCAGGACCTTACATTATCAAGACCATCCTCTCGGGTGGGGCGGCTCAGCTCATTGATCTGGACGGCAACGAGTTCAACACTCTGGTCAACCTGGATCAACTTAAACGTTACTATCCTTGAGAGAAGCTCGTTGGGCCGAAAACCACAAGGGTGGGCGGTCCCAAGCAAAAATTAGAGCGAGCCTGCTAGACTGAAAACCCGAGGGGGCAGTTTAGGCAAAAATAAATAGGCATTCAATCAAAGCTCGCTAGACTGGAAACCTGCAAAGGCAGTTCTAGGCAAAAATTAGAGCGCAAAAGGAGAGCCAAAATACACGAGCAAACCTTAGCCTGAACTACGTTTTGACCTGATTCCCTAGCTTGGGATACGTAGGCAGTCTCTCTGTGAGATTCGGTCACAATCAATCAACTCGATCCAGGTTGATTCATTCCGGAGCATACCTCAATTTTCAAAACGACGTGGTGTTCAACACTTGGGCCAAAAAAGGGAAAATTCTTAATCTTTCACCTTTATTCAAAACTATTACTTCTATTACATAGGCTGAGCAGAGCCCTGAAAACAGTAAAGCATAAAAAACAGAACGAAATGCTAAGAGGCCTTCACGGGCTCACAGTTTATCCTAGACCATTGGAGTCGTGTCAGGAGTCAGTCTGTGTTTTGCCTCCTTGCAACCTCTTCTCTTAGCCATGCTACGTAGCGGCGTTTGAGTCTCGTGCTGAAGTCGTCTTCCACTCCTCCGAGTTCTCTCAAGCCCCAGTTACGCTCATACCCTACCAGATGTTGGGCTGTGAATGCTGGAATCTGGAAATCTTCTACCCCAGCTCGATGAAAGCCTTGGCTCATGCCCAACTGCCACAGAATACGACCTGGAATGTAGAACGTGAAACTGGACAGCCCAGCAATCACCATTCTCTCAAAACCTGCAGAGTGCATAGCTATGTCCGGGATGTTCGGGGCTTCGTGCCGCCCGACAATCTCGCGCGGAGACATCTTTCTCATGAAGGTGTACCACTCCTCCTCAGACATCTCTGGGTACAGCATCCCTCTTTGGTGCATTCGCCCAGGAAAACGGGGCCAGTTCGCTTCAGGAGCCGAGATTAGCATGAGTTTGTCGCACAGCCACAACTGTATGAGCGAAAAGACAAGTAAGGAGCCACATAAGCCTGAGCGAAAGAAAACAAGTAAGGAGCTTCTATATAGCCTTAGCCGAGAGTTGAGGTAAAAACAAACTGTGTGAAAGCCAAAAAAAAGGTGAGCTCAGTGAGAATTTACCTGCAACAAGAGTGGACTGCCACCGAACGTGTTCGTTTGACCGGCGGCCACCAAATCCAAACCAATGAGTGTTTCGGCGAGCACCATGGGAACTACGTTCTTTCGAACACCCATCTGTGTAGCCACGTCTGCCAGCAAGGGGTCGGGTCGTCCATACGGAGACACCAGCAAGTATGCGGCCAGTATGCCAACTGACATGGCAAATCGACGTTGAGCCTGCAGAACGGTATCCGCTGGATCGCCGTCGGGCCCGTACCATTCCATTAGACGCACGACGTTTATCTGTCCGCCAATCAGCAGGCCTTTTGCCGCGCCCCTTGAAATATTCAGACAGGTTTTCAGCAGCTTTGACATGCTTTGTCTGTAAGGTGGCACGACAATCACGCTCGAAGCAAAGCCTTGGAGATATGCCCGAAATTCTTCTACGGTCGGGCACAGCTCGTTGTCCCCGAATCGGAACACATGGACGTCCCGGTCCCAGAACTGGAGAGCTGCTCTCAGGATTTTGGGCCGAAGCCTTATACTTTTTAAGAAGCGAAAGGCGGCCAGCCCGTGAGAACGGAAGCATAGCCAATCGCTCGCGACGAATTCTTCGAGCCACGGGCTGATTAATGTGGGAGATGATTTGCCATTAGGGTCTAAGGCCTGTGGGATTTTTCCTACGGAGGGTATGTGATCACTCAGGAGGCAACCTTGCTTTTATAAGCCAAGGAAGTAGGTGAGACTTTTCCCTTGGGTGAAGTGTCCATGCAAGGTGTCCCCCTACTTATTAAAGATCAAGGGCACACCTCTGGGAGGAACCAGAAGCCCCTGCACGTCCAGAGTTGCTGGCAAAGCCTGCCACCTTTTACTTTCTGAATGGGTCAAGGCTGGCCACTGTAACAGGGATTCTCCATCGCGCGATGGTTCTGAAGTGTCGCGCGACTGTTTGTACTCGCGCGATGGTTTCGTTTGCTCGCGCGAGGGTTCAGTTTAATTCGGCACAGTAAGGCAGGCTACTGTCTTTTGGGGGGTGATTTTCCGAATTTTGACTCGGGCCAAATTTTGAAATTCCGATGCTTCCAGTAGGTCATTATGGGTGATTATGACTACGTCGAAGCGTTGTTTGTTTAAATTGCACGCTTGGTGACGAATTCAGTCCCTCAAATGGATAACGGCCGGATGGTTCTTATTTAAAGTCGTTATTTAGCCGGTCAAGCCGGGCGAAAGGTCGTACAATTTACAAAGCAAGTATTGAAAAGCAGAGCCAGAAGTTCAGGCAGCCTGAGGGTTTTACTAATTACAAACTTGGTTTTTCCACGGGATTCAGAAAATATCCCCTCAGCCTTGCTTCGACTTCAACGCGAAGCCATCTTATGTAGCGACTCTCCAACCATGTCTTGAAGTCTGGGATTGGTTCCTTCAGTGTCCTATCGCCCCAATTGTCTTTATAGCAGCGCAATTGCCATGAGTCAAATACAGGGATGTCGAAATCTTCCGCTCCATAACGCTTGTACCCTTGGCTTCTCCCGAGCTGTCGGAGTGTACGCCCTGGAACGTAAAACGTGAAGCTCAATAGGCCAGCGATTATCACTCTCTTGAATCCAGCTGAATTGAGCGTCATTTTTGGAAGGTTTAACCAGAGGCATCTCCAGACTATGTCCTCAGAGTGCAGATCATTCAGAAACGCAAACCATATATCCACCGTCAGGTCAGGGAATATCATTGGTCTTTCGGCCAAAAGCCTGGGGAACTCTTCAAAGCCAGCCTGTGGCTCTTCTAAAACCCCCACTTTGTCCGCCAGCCAGAGCTGCATGGGAACAGAGGACAAATCAGAAATCAAATACAGCCTGAGTATTTGGGGTAAAAATGAAGATGCAAGAAAGTGTGTCGAATGGGAATCTACCCGGAGCAGGATAGGGCATCCGCTGAAGGAATCAGCTTGCTCAAGTTTCAACATGTCTAAACCCAGGAGCGTTTCCGCTAAAATCACGGGCATGATGTTTTTCTGGGCATCCATTTGCAGGGCGATGCTCACTAATTTGGGATTCGCTCCTCCTTCAATGGGAATTAGCATATATGCAGCCAGTGCGCATATGGACAAAACGAGGCGTCTGTGAGCTTCCCCCACGTAGTCTCCCAGGGCTCCCTCGGGCCCATACAGCTCAATTAGGCAGAAGATGTTGAGTTCGCCATTCTGAATGATACTGGCCGTCAGTGCCTCTGGAATATTGAGTTTCGCCTGTAGGATTTGCTCCATGTCTTCGTGAACGGGCGGAACCGCAAGAACGTCTAGGTTGGCAAAGCCTGGCGCATACGCTTGAAATTCTTCTATGGTAGGGCACATCTCGTCTTGTCGGAATCGGAAGACATGCACAATCGGATCCCAAAAAGGCAATGCTGCTTGTCGGAACTCGACGCACGGTCGAGCGAATCGGAGATCTCGAATTGAGGACAAGCATCGAGACCGGGGGCTCGCCCAGTTTATGGTTTCTTCTCTCAGCAGCCAAAGGTCGAGTATTTCCATCAATGCATCTCCCATTTTTGGTGATAAAGAGAGATGCACACTACATTCCTCCTAAAACCTTCCTTCTTATAGGCCAAATGTGGTAGAATTGATGCCTAGGTGTCCCACCACCTTGCCATGCAAGGACTCCCTTCTTTCTGCAACATCAGAACAGCTCCCAAGACGTGGAACAATGAATAGGATAATGGCAATAATTTGGTCAAACCAAGGCAGCTTAGCAAGATTTGACTATCGCACGACACTTCCGAAGCATCGCGCGACAGAGATCACTCGCGCGACAGTTCCTAACCATCGCGCGATGGTTTGTCTGCAGTTTTGACAGATTCCAACAGCTACTGTCCAATTTTGGCCGTTTTCATTCCAAGGGCCTTTTTGCACTTTTAATGGTTCCAGCAAGTCAGTATAAGTATTTATGACTGTATCCAAGCATCGGATTCCAAATGCCATGCTCAACGAAGATTTTGGACCCTCGGAGGCCCGTTTCAAGTTCAAATTGAGGTTTCGGGAGGTCAAAACTCACCATGGAGGCTCTAGCCCATTTTGGTCATGCCATACGGGTCACCTGGACCTTATGTGTCTGTATGGAGGTGTCAGTTTCAGTCCGGGACATAATTGAGTCATTCTTTGACGTATTATGCCATTTTTGCGTTGTTTTGTGCTCTTTTCGGTATAAGTCTATTCTCGGGACGTTTTGTTCAGTTCCGTTGATTGGTACAGGTCACGTTGACCGTCATTGACCTGTCATGAGTGTCAGTTTTGTCTTCAACAGAGTATTATGGGTTTTGGCGTATTAATGCCCAAAATTTCATTATTTCTCGTATCCTCGTATCCTAGCCGTATCCTAGGGTACCTTTCCTATTTCTTTCAGAGCTAGGCCAGTTTTTATACTCATATGTGTCTGTGAGTGGTCTCGGTGTGTTGTCAATGCAAGTTTGGTATTAGTGGCGGGTTTTATTTTCTCTTATCCGTAACGAGAAACAATAACCTTGAAAAATGCAAATTTCTATAAACAACCATGATCTATCCATGTCCGCAAAGGAACTGCTGTATCAACGGCACATCGGCCAATCAAAAACATTAGGTCAAGTCAGGGCACATGCGCCCGCTAGTCAAAAGGCACGCAGGCCCTCAAAATGTCTGTCAAAAGCTATCTACTTGGGCACGCAAGCCCAGAATCAAAATCAAAAGCAGCATGCAAAAGGGTAACGGAGGCTTCATCATTGCCTTCCGCGCACTCCAAGCCCGTCATCGCTACCTGCATCATCCCGTAGCTCCTGGGGATCGTCTCTGTACCCCAGATCGTCAATGGAGTCGTCGGAGCCACTGCTAGTGGACAAGTGCTCCTCGTCCTCTTCTACCTCTCCTTCCTCCTCGTCCTCTTCTTCCTCTCCTTCCTCTTTTTCCTCGTCCTCGGAAGTTCGACCCAGGATTAGCCGCTTCCGACGGCCCGGCTCCTCTAGTGTCGGCTTCTCGCGCCTCTTGATTTCATACCGAAGCTCAGCATGCCTCGCGGCTTGTCTAGCTTCCTCCTCGCGTGCGCGCGCTGTCTGTAAGCACCTGGTCTGTCACTGCGTAGTAGTGGCCGGTGGTGCGAGTTCCTTTGCCGCCGCCTTCTTCGGTGGCGGATCTCACGCACTCTTCCTCCTAGGGTTCATCTTCCCCTGCACCTGCATTGTCATTTCATTTCAAAGCATGAGTATCTATTGTGCATATTGTATTTCTGTATTGAAAGCAGGTACAGTCTATCAAGCTATCAAAGCAGGAATGTATCGAAGGCAGGAATGGATCCAAAGCTGGAATGTATCGTTTTTCATACTTGGGTCCTCTGAACAACAGCTGGCTGAGTCGGCCGTGGTGTCGGTACCTGGTATTGCAGCTCCAGTGGCATGCCGCTCGCCGCTCTTCTCACCACGTTCTCCATTGCCAGCATGTGTCGAACGGCCTCGTTCACCCACTCAGTTGGCACCTGCATGCAATTCAAGTTTATCAGGCTATTCCGCATGTAATTCAAGTATTTGGAATTGAAAAGCACTAGTGGAAGCTGAGTCTTACCGAAACGGTCACAGGAGTGGGCTCCGCTCTCGCGGGCACTAACTGTAACTCCGCAGGATTCCCCTGGCTGTCAACCACAGGAATCCTCCAAAGTAGCTCAGGGAGTCCACCAGTCACCGGTCCGCTCGGAGTCCGCCTTGCCCGGCTCTCACCTCCTCTCCGTCTCTCTCCAGCTGCTCTCCTCTCCTCAGCGGCTTCTGCGGCCTGGCCCCGCACCTCTCTCAGGCCACGGATCCCCAGTGGACCCGCCAGAAAGTCTCTCTGGTAGACAGTATAGTCCCTTTCAGGACGCAGGTAGTGCGCAAGCTCAGTGTCTGGCCTCGTGTACCTCTCCAGCTCAGCTCGTGTGTACTCTCCCGTATGTGAAGCTCGAGGTGGGAGTGGCCCTGGCACCTGGAACTCAGGGTAACCAAGCGACTGGCGCGTCACTCGATCCCTCAAGTACCACTGCCAACCGAAGGCTAACTCCAGTAACACCCTACTGGCTGTGACAACTCTGCTCCGGGCCAAGTACTCTGGCTCTGGTCCCGCTCTCCTCCAAGGATCCCAATTGACCTGTAATTCAAGGCAAACAAGCAATACGAGCAATTGATCAGCGACAACATTAAAGCAAGGAAATGAATACATATCTAATGCTTATGATTATGTGTTCATACCTGTGAGGCCCTGAGCTCGTCCAAGTACAGCCTGAAGGCGTTGAGCTCACCTCTCCCTTCTTTCTTCCCCATGCTCGCCTTGCTCCATTTCAACGCACGGGGGAGGGTGCTCAGGTCTGGATGCTTGCACTCCGGCGGATACATCCGCAAAACCTCGTAGGCCCAAAGCTGCACAATGTTTAGACAAATTCAAGCATTAGTCACAAGGCATACAGTATTTGAAATTGAAACAGTCAAGCAGACTAAACAATGGACAAGCATAATCAAATTGTGCTTAATAAAGGGTTAGAATCGTACCTCCCAGACCCTCCAGTAGCCGGCTGTGCTCTTACCTGTCCTCGATGAGTTGCCAAAGAAGTGGTAGGCTGTCCCAAGAGCAGCTCCACCCCAGTCGAAGCGTGAGGCCGTCCTCAAGTCCCTCAGCGCTAGCAAGTAGGAGAGGTGGACTTTACTTCGTCTGTTTGGGTACAGAGTGGCACCAAACAGGTATAGCAGGAACGCTCGGGCCATCTACTCCGCCTCCTGGTCATTCGTCACCTCCTTCTTTAGGTAGCCCTTGAACTGGTCGTACCTCGCCATCCCCTCCTCTATCTTAGGCGCCTTGCCCAGAAACCACTCCAGAGCAGCCCGATCCTCCTAGATCCCCGAGTCGAACGGGATGGGCTCACCTCCAACCCTCAGCCCTGTGATCGCTGCGAAGTCTGCAGGCGTCACTATCATCTCCCCAGGAGGTAGGTGGAAGGTATTGGTGGTATCCCTCCACCTCTCAGCAAGCGCTACGAGGACGGCGTGGTCATTCCTCGTAGGGGTCAAAGTCTGCACGAACACCCCGAAGCCCGCTTCATCCACCAGCTGCCTCACTCTCTCAGGCAACCCCTCGTACAGCCGTAAGGACATACACGCGTCCCCGAAGCCGCGGATATCCCTCTGTCCCGCTCCAGCTTGTTTCAGACACAAAGACAAGCAGCAAAAGGGATTATCAGTACACAGGAAGTTCATTCTCAAGTTCTAGGTAATCAATGGAGCCTAGGGCACATGTTCGGCTTGAGTTCTATGCCATGGCTCGACTTGGGAGTATGGTGTGCTATTCTAGATTCCCGTGCATACAGAGTTCTCATTTTCGAGTTCTAGGTAATCAATGAAGCCTATAACGGATGGTTGGTTCAAGTTATTACATATTGGGCCTACGTTACAAGAAGTACATAGTTTTAGCATGCTTTGGCTCGCAAGTTATCCGTGCAATTCTAAATTCGAGCATGTTCTAAGCAAGTATCGAATGTGAACTATCAAAGCAAGAACTTCGAAATCAAATTACAAAGGGTGTTTTCTGGGAATATACCTCCATCCACGTCGCTGCAATGTGGACCCGGGGATCTCTCAACACCAACTCATCGTCGTAGTCTCTCCGCGACGGTATGCATGCCCCAATGCCCGACGGCACAAAAAGGTGCGGCGTGGGAAGCACATATGCTCCCGCTGAAAAGCCCGGACGACTCGTGTCCTTCGCCTCCACCACGGCCGTGACCCTAGGCCCCTGTGCCTCTGCTCTGGCCCTCTCCTCGGCCTCCGTCTCTCTCAAAAGCTCCTCTCTCTCCTGTCTCTCTCTCTCGGCCCTCTCCGCGGCCTCTGATGCCTCAATGGCCCGGGCACGATCCTCCCTGGCCTTTAGGACTAACTCCCCAATCAGGGGGTTGTCCTCAAGAAGCCTCGCCAATGCCTCGTCTGTCAAGAACTCGGCGACGTCGTGTTTCGTGATCGGCCTATGACTCGACGACGTCACCGCGGGCCGAAACAAAATGTCCTCCTCTCGGACCTCAACCGGAGTCTCTGTGACCTCCTCCTCTGCATCTACAACGCTCTTGCCCTTTGCCGAATCCCTCGGCGGGGACCCGGTTGGCTCAACAGTATCATCTCCGGCCCCACTACCACTGTTATCTCCAGCTTCAACCCTCGCGCGAGGCTCCTCTTCTGTCGCGCGAGGCTGCTCTCTGGTACCAATGTCTCCTGTGACGTCTGGACTTACCCCAGTCACCACTGACCCCTCCACGGCCATACTCGAGTCTAATGGCTCAACACTGTGGCCTACGGCCCCTGTATCAACCGTCGCGCGAGCCTCTGGCTCCGTCGCGCGATGGATCTCGCCATCACCAGGTGTTTGCTCACGGCTCTGTTCTTCGTCGCCGCCGCCTACCGCCGCTGCACCGGTGTCTGTACCAACCTCCACCGCCGTCTGATCGACCGTTTCAAGACCCATTGGCCCTCCTCGGTCCTCCGGTTGATCAATAACGTCGCCACCACCTCCGTCACCACCATGATCCGCCATGGCCGTGATGGGTATGCGTGGATGTGTTGATTTCATGGATGATTTGGGTGGTTGAGAGGGTTTGAGAGGAGTGACGAGAGTTGGGGAGGATTTTGAAATGTTGGAAACCGCCCTGGCACTGTTTTGGTAACGTCCCCGCGACGTTTAAACGATTAGAACGGGTTTGGGCCGGGTCTGGGCCTGTTCAGATCCAAGCCCTAACTCTAGACCCTCGCGCGATGGTTCACAAGTGTCGCGCGACACTTCGTTTTGGGCCTCAATCCCAATCCAGGTTCGGGGTCTGGCCCAATCTCAATTGCCTCTCTGTTGGGGTCCATGGCTTTTTGATATGTTGTACAATAAATTTGAGGGTCATTTTGGAAGTGTCGCCTTCGACTCGGAGCATTTTTACATCCCCAGCAGTGGTCCGCCCGCAATCAGCGACGATCCATCCGTCCGATCATCAATCAGCGACGATCCATCCGTCCGATCTTCAATCAGCGACGATCCATCCGTCCGATCATCAATCAGCGACGATCCATCCGTCCGATCGTCAATCAGCGACGATCCATCCGTCCGATCTTCAATCAGCGACGATCCATCCGTCCGATCATCAATCAGCGACGATCCATCCGTCCGATCATCAATCAGCGACGATCTATCCGTTCGATCTTCAATCAGCGACGATCCATCCGTCCGATCATCCATCAGTGACGATCTATCCGTCCGATCATCAATCAGCGACGATCTATCCGTCCGATCTTCAATCAGCGATGATCCATCCGTCCGATCATCAACCAGCAGCGATCTATCCGTCCGATCTTCAATTTCCCTTGGTGCACAATATTTTTATATACTCGTCTGCATTTTCCATTTAATCTGCTTTTGGGCGGATTTGGTGGGTGTCTAGAAATCTTTGACGTTACCCGTACCAGTCAATGGTGCTCCGCGTGCCGTCAAAGAGGGACTACTGTAGACACCCCAATCTGGGTCTCCCAATTGTTTTACGGTTTTTCTTGTTTCCCCGATGATGAAATCGGATCAAACGAGCTTGGATTGGGAATGGATTGAGTTTGGAGTGCTTAGAACCCTGCTTGAACCTTTTGAACCCCTCTGAACCTTCAGTCAAACCCTAGGGTCAGATTTGACCGTCGCGCGACCCTTCATGTTCCTCGCGCGATAATCAGCTTGCCAGGTGTGGTCAAAGTCAAACTGTTGACTGTTGACCCTCGCGCGATGGTTTCGAACCCTCGCGCGATGATTTTCTCCTGTCATTATCACATAATCCAGCTGGACTTGTGATGATTGGGTGTCACATGGGTCCCCATGGGCTGGAACCTCGTTTTCCTTAGCTGAACTGAGTCCTGGCAGGTTACACCCTCACAACCACTCCCACTCACCTTGTTGGCTAGTCTATCCACCAAGTTGTGACCAGCCTTGTTGGCTGGTTGCAAAGCCTTGTTTTGCCACCACCTAGCCCTTTCACTTCCCCTATAAATAGCCCCATTGGTCTTCCATGTTAAGGGTTCCAAGAAAAAGGTTAAGAAAGTTAAGTACCATTCACAAGGCAATTAGCATTCTAAGCACAAAGTTACTAACCCAAACCACTTCCTAGTCTTCCAATCAAGTGTTCTACACACACACTTAATCCAATCCATTTCCAAACCCTTTCCAAGCAAAGGTATAATGTTTGGCCTGTTTCTATTTTGATCCCTGAGGGGGGGCTGACAGGACCAAGGCTGGTAATTAATACCATGTCCTGGTCCTAAAGCCAGCAGAGTTACAAGAATCTGTGGCAGCTAAACCCTCGCGCGATGGTCCACAACGCTCGCGCGACACTTGTGTCAGCAAGAGAATGGACCTCGTGGGGAAGGGAGGCTAGCCCTTTACTATTTTTGCAATATTAGTATGCCTGTTGAAGTTTCATTTCAAATATTGATCACTGTTATGCATGCAAAACAAAATACAGTAGCTTAGTTATTTGTCTCAGATAGTTTGGAATGCCCTTGGGTGATCCTTGAACCTGTCTCAGGACCCCAAGCATGCAAAGCAATTCCTGGAAGTCCAGTAAGGACTGTCGCGCGAGACTTACTCTCTGTCGCGCGATGGTTCTATGAACCCCAGGAATGGCCCCTGCATGGGCAACCAGGCCCTTGGCCTCCTTTTATCCTCCCACTGTTTAGGGGTTGTGTTTCCTTTTTATTCAGTTCCATTTTCAAGCTGTCTGTAATAATTAGTATTTTACAGTCCTTTGATAAACTGCTTGGTTTGCCTCCTGGGTGTGCACTGGTCCTTCCAGAGCCTAGAAGGGGATGAAATTGAAACTGTGGTGAGATGACAACACTCGCGCGAGGGTTTGAGTGTCTCGCGCGATGGTTCTCTTGCATGCAGATTTGTTCATGCATGCAAGTTGGCCATCGTGCAGGGCAAATCCATCCCGAGCCTGGTCTTGGCATCTGATCGCTGTTTTAGGTTTCATCCCATTTATTACCCGTCATGCCATCCATCCATGCTATTATTTGATCACATCCTGCAAATCGTTACAGTTTTAATCCCCGATTAACTGTTCCCCCGCCCTAATTAGATAAAATTAATTAAAAGAAGAAGAATCACAAAAGTTTTCATAAAAATGCCTAAGTAGAGACCGATCTCCGGATTGGGCGAGAGGGGTGCCTTAAAACCCTTCCCCTCTCGTAACCTGGCTCCCGAACCCAAATATGGTTATGACGGACTGGTTTTCTTAACTTTTTCAAACAAATAGCGCGGCAGGTGCTTCGAAATACGGTTCCTTGAGTGTCGGACCCTCAAAACTCAAGTGGCGACTCTGTATTTTTGAACGCTTGCTACCTGCGCTCGCGCTCCCTCGATTTCCAAAAAAGGGCCGCAATGGCGAAAGGAACGGAATCCTTTTTCCAAGGGCATGCTGCCCACAGCTATATGGGTCCACTTTCGCTTTCCTAAGTTTTCTATAATGACGCCTCATGTTACACTTCCAATCTTTATACAAAAGGGAGGCCTTCTTGTCAATTACAGCATCAGCCAGTGAATTTCCCTCTGTTCCATCTACGATGTCAAACTTGTCCTGCAACCATAATACACTAATTGATAAACTTCATTCTTACAAGAACACTAACTAAATTCTGGAATAGAGAATCGTTACTCGATTACATTGCAGGATGGCTTTTTTAGCCATTGGGTCCACAGACTTCCATGAATGGGCAAAGCCTTGAATAGGGCAAAACCTCCTAATCTGTACCCCAAGATCAGTTACTGCCATGGTGGCATTCACCCCACAGAATGCCTTCATCTCCTCTGGGACAGTAACTATGAGCTTTTTTCCTTCGTGGTGTGCTATGAATTTATCCAAACTTTTGCCAACAGTAGGTCCCCGCACACGCTTTGAGGATGATGGACCTGTTGAACAAACAATAGATTCAAAATAGGGTACGATGATGAAAGCAAAGCATTCTGTAGACACCCCAATCTGGGTCTCCCAATTGTTCTACTTCATTTTTCGTTTTCTTATTTCCCCGATGATGAATCAGATCAAAAGCAGTCTTGAGTATGGAAAGGATTGGACTTGGAATGGGTGGAACCCCTTCTATCCCTTTTGAACCCCAAAACCCTAAGTCAAAACCCTAGTCGAGGTTTGACCGTCGCGCGTTATTATGGCTCACTTGCGCGTTGATGGGATTGCAAAAGTATTGACTGTTGACCAACGAGCGACGGTGCCCTTCATCGCGCGAGGGACCTGCTCCCACGCGCGCTGGTCAACACCTGTCCCTATCACCTTTTTCCAGCTGGATATTATAATCATCATGTGGTTTATAGGGCTGTGGAACCCCGTTTTCTTCGACAGTACAGTGTTCTGGTGGGTTGCTCCACCCACACAACCTCTCCCATCACCTTGTTGGCCATTTTCTCCACCAAGTGAGGCTGGCCAGCCTTGTTGGCTGGTTGCTAAGCCTAGCTCTCCACCAACCTTGCACCTCCCAACCTCCTATTGGCTGGTTGCTAAGCCTAGCTCTCCACCAACCTTGCACCTCCCAACCTCCTATAAATACCCCCTTACTCTTTCAAGTCAAGGGTTACAAAAAAGTTACCAAATTTTAAGCAAAAGGCTACACAACCCCAACTACTCTTGCTATTCCATTGTTCAAGCCACTTTCATACACTCAATTCATAAGCTCTATCACCTTGTTCAATACATTTCCAAACAACCCAAGCAAAGGTATAACTTACTGCCTGTTTACTGTTTGATCCCTGAGGGGGGCTGGCAGGGCCAAGGCTAGTAATCAATACCAGTCCTGGCCTTGAAGTCAGCAGGGTTACAAGAACCTTTGACTAATACTCCCACGCGCGATGGACCCTGAAATGCGCGCGACTGTCACAAGTTGCACGCAATGGTCCACGTGGGGTTGGCGATACTGGTCATTTCCTATTTTTATTACATAATAAGCCACTGTGTTGCATGCTTAAAACTGATCTCCTGATTTGCTTGATGATGTCTTTAGCTTTGCTTAGATTTCATTTCTGTCTAGTTTGGGATGCCGCTGGGTAGCTTCTGAACATGTCTCAGAGCCCAGGCATGCAAAAGCAAATCCTGAAAATCCAGTCATGACCCACGCGCATGGAGCCCACTTCATCGCGCGATGGTCAGCCTATTTCCAGAGGCTGCCTTTGCATGGGCAACTTGGCTCTTGGCCTTCGTTTCAATACCCCACTGTTTAGGGGTTGCTTTTCAATTTTTATTCATTCTGTTTGTAATAACTATTTGCTTTCAGTAAATATAAATTGCTTGGTTTGCCCCTGGATGTGCACTGGTCCTTCCAGAGCCCAGAAGGGGATAAAATTCAAACTGTTGGTGAAGCATCAACACTCGCGCGTGTGTATGGGTTTGTCACGCGATGGAGGGCTTGCATGCACGTAGATCCATGCATGCAAGTTGGCCATTGTCTGTGCCAAACTCATACAAGGCACTGTTTTGACATCTGATCACAGTTTTTGGACTTTATCCCATTTATTTTTCAATTTTCCATCCATTCATGCTATATCGATCACATCTTTTAAATTGTTACAGTTTTGATCCCCGATTAAACTATTCCCCCTGCCCTAACTGGCTAAAAATCGATTAATAAAAGAAGAATCACAAAAGTTTTCACAAAATGCCTAAGTAGAGACCGATCTTCAGATTGGGCGAGAGGGGCGCCTTAAAACCCTTCCCCTCTCGTAACCTGGCTCCCGAACCCAGATATGGTTATGACGGATTGGTGCTTTCACTTTTTCAAATCAAACAGCGCGGTAGGTGCTTCGAAATACGGTTCCTTGGGTGTCGGACCTTCAAACCCGAGTGGCGACTCTGTATTCCGAGCGCTTGCCATCTGCGCTCGCGCTCCCTCGATCTGGGCTACTGTGCCTCGCTTTGGGAAACCAGAATTTCCTAAGGGCATGCTGCCCACAGTGGCGACTCTGCTAGGGATGATCGAACCAATATTAATCCATACTTAGAGTTTAAAACGTTCGTGAACAATTCCTTTAAAGTCTGTCAAAACGGTGAGCTTCGTGCTACCGAAGGTTGGAATGGTGATTTAACAGGACCCCGTGTCCGGCCAATCTGATCTAGGACTTTTTCAGTTGTTCACTTGCGTTGTTTCCTCTAAAGATGGACTAAATAAAGTGAGCCAAATTTGAAAAGGCATTTTGCGATTTTGTGATTCTTCTTCTTCTTAATCAATTTCTAGCATTTCTCATTTGCATCGATGTGGGATAGCCTCGTTGGATCGTTTTGGCAATCCGTCACGGTTTACTGGAGCCCAGGGACCCCGAATGACCAACAACCTTCGACGATGATGAGTCAATCCACCGTTTGACTGTTGATTTGTAGTTACGCGGGCAGTGGGTGGTAAATCTTGGCTTTAGTCCGAGGAACCTGTTACAAGCCAAAACCAGCCTTTGCATATACAAAGCATTAGAACTTTCCAAACTAGGACAGGTACCTATAGGGTAGGATCTATTTGCATCTAAACCCATATACTGTCTACGTGTTACTGCTTTTCCTATCGCATGCACTATACATACATACCGTATTGCATAGGAGCATGTTTAGGGCGGCTTCTAGGTTCTTGGTCTTTCGAGTCTGTCTTAAGCTCATTAGGACACTGCTTAGGCCCGATGAAGAGTCATGTATCTCGATGATGCATGTTTTTGATATTTCAAGTCCTTCGAACGGTGGGACTTCAAGAAATCAGAAGCTTTTCTGCACCTTCGTCTATATACTTGTTTAGGGTTTCAAACAGAAAACGAGGAACAACGAAGAGAATGCCGTGATACTTACACCAGTTCGGTAACTGTAGACACCTCCCAAACGGGGCATCGCCATACAGATTGATCACGTTGTTTGCTCGATTGGTTGCTTGCTTCGTAAACCAAAATCATGGACATTCCCATGGCTAGGAACATCGCCACATGATAGTGGTTATCATCAAAACAGAGTCGCCACCCAGTTTATTAAAACTGGGAAAATAGACAGAGATTCTGGATACGGGAGCCAAAAGTACAATAAGGGGAAGGTGTTAGGCACCCCTCTTTGCCCAGCCGTAAGACTGGCCCATAATCATTCAACATAAGACGTATAGATGCTTTATTTAATTCCAACACATAGTCTGTTTATTTATTCCTTTAAATAGTAAGCAAAGTGAGCCAGTGCGATAATTGAAGCATGCATTCAGAAAGCAGAAAAACAAACAAAATGTCCCAGGGAGATGGATCCCGTGGCCGGTGAATGGATTTCACGGCCGAGGGATCCCCCTGGTTTGATGTACCGGCCGAGGGATCGAAGCCCCGGTCGGTGTTCTTCCTCACACTAGACAGAAAGATTAACGGATAATCAAAATGCTACGATTTTTTAGAAATACAGTAAATAAGACAAACCAAGAGGCCGTTGGGCCTCACCACCTTGATCCCTCAGCTGCATGATTGCTTCGGATTGGGTGTGATTGATTGATTGCTTTATCAAAAACCCTAGGGTTAGGGTTTGAACTTCGGGGTTTGATCGCCGGATTGACGGCTGCCTTCGGGAGGTTAGGGCTTTTGAAGTATGGGATTGAGAGAGTATTTGTGCAGAGTTTTGAGGCTTGAAAGAGTGTGAAGGTATATCAATTTCGGAGCCCAAAGGCTCCTTTATATAGGCATAGGGATGACTCACTCCGGCCAATCGCAATGCACGATGAAAATTGGAGTTAGAGTGTGATTCTAACTCTCCATGGCAATCCTCTGACGTAGCCCGAACGCATCGGGAAGGTAGTGTAATCGGATCAAACGTATGACAGAACACGTTCCAGAGTCTGGAAAAAGGTCGATCTGACGGCCGAGGAAAGGATATCACGGCCGAGGAATGGATGTCTCGGCTGAAGGATAGATCTTGCGGCCGAGGGATTGATCTCTCAGGGAGATTTGACTAGCAACAGGTTGCTCGGGTGAGAAAATGATGTAAGGGCCGTGGGATCGATGTCACGGCCGACAGATGGATTCTCCTAGGCTTCTGTATTTCTATCTGAAAGGCTGTATGGCTTTGAATTGGGTCCTCTAAGTGGCTCAAAGTTCTTACCGAATGTCCTAAGGTTCTCAAGGAAGCAATCAGCAATCACTGTATCTATTTCATCATCGGGATTGTCCCAAGGTGGGACTTGAAATAATCGTTAGGCCAAATTGGGGTGTCTACAGTAACAAGTGCCTCGTCACTTACACCACTCGGCTAACAGCGTTGTGTCGCTCACGCCAGTCCGGTTATAGTATCATGACATTCATACCGAGTTGTTCCAACTTCAAAGTTGAATCCCAAACGGCGAAATAGGCAAAGGTTTAGACTTCTTTTTGACATCCTTTAGGATCGCTTGTTTCGAGTAAGGATACATCTTCGAAAAGAGTTCTGAGGACCTTAAGCAGTGTCCGAACATCTTCAGACAAACTTGTCTTCTAGTTCTAGAGTCTAGGGCGACACTGACGACGTTGGCTGCATTAGTACTTTAAACTTTTATTTTAGATTAAAGTTTCTACATGACCCCTATTGAGCCTTCTTTTACTTTGCAAGCAAAGTTCTAAATCATTGCACCGTCGAGGAAAGTATTGAAGCAAGTTGGCCAACCCGCTTGGGATTGTCCGCGCCAGCATCCCGTCCGAAGATTTGTCAGGCTAGAATCCCTGTCAGTCACAACGGAAGGGTCCCCACGATCTCTGTTGGCCGCTTTACAATCGGCCCCGTCATCAATCTTTCAGGAATTGGATCCCTCAAAGTCACCGACTCCATCTTCTGCATTAAACACCTCCGAAACACCTACCATGGCAGATCAGCCGCAACCCAGCCACTCACCTTGGAAGCCATGCTTATGAACCTTCAAGACAGCATCACCGCCATGCAACAGAGAGCAGCTCAGACTGATGCCAACATTGCCCGATTGAATGACCTCTTTAACACTCGTCTTCCTCCAGTTTCTCAAGAGGAAGGCAAGGCCGAAAAGGATGATCATGAACAGCCCATCAGGGTCGAGGACCCCAACCACGCATGACATCTTGTTGTTCAGCCCAACCCTAGGGAAGTTCGCACGCCTGCTGCGAATCTGGCAGGTGGTAGACCTGTTCTAAATCAAGAAAGGTCGGCTCAGAACCCGGACATGGCTACACTTATGGCCAAGATGGCCAAGCTAGAGGAGTCTATCTCCAAATCTGAAAAGATCAGCGCTAGGGGAATCGATTTGGACCGCCTTTGCCTGTATCCCAACGCCAGGCTTCTCGAGAAGTTCAAAATGCTAGACTTGGCTAAATTCGATGGAAGTGGTGACCCCAAGACTCACCTATACAGCTACCATGCCACCATGAAGTTGCTATCAGTCGAGCCTGAGGCAATGTCACAGCTCTTTCCTCAAACTCTCTCAGGCTCTATTTTTCATTGGTTCTTGTCACTCGACATCGCGAAAAGAAGGACCTGGGAGGACATTGGGACTGCGTTTATTTCGCAGTACAGCTATAATTCCCAACTAAAGATGACCACTCAGGAGCTGGAGTCCACCAAGATGGAGGCTAAAGAGTCCTTTGCGGACTTTGTCAAAAGGTGGAGGGCCAAAGTCACTCTAATGACTGAGTGCCCCAGCGAGAAGGATCAACTCCGCATCATCTCTCGCAATCTCCAGCCAGACTACGCCAAGCACCTGGTCCTCATTCAAGCGTCCACTAACTTTGAAACCTTCTTCGACTCTAGCCTGGCCATCGAGGATGCACTGCAAAGTGGAGTTCTAGCAAAGGGGGAATCTTCTAACCCTCCAAAATCGAAGCCTCGGGCATACTCTGGGAACACCAATGCGCTATTTGGAGGAGGAACTTACTCCAACACAGCAACTAGTGGCACTAACGCCTCTTCCTCCAACATTGCCAGCCACATCGCGGATGTCAACGAAGTGCAGACACCGCAGAACAACTGGCCTCGCAGTCAACCTCGCAGCTTTTCCGCTATCGAGGCACCTCTGTCCTCGGTCATGGAGAAGTTGGTCAAGTCAGGGCATCTCAAACCCCTAGATCCAACTCCTTTACCCAAAAACCCGTCACCCAGCTTCAAGGCCAACGTCTATTGCGCCTACCATCAAGGGGCGGGTCATCTCACTGACTCTTGCTTTCGCCTACGTCATGCGATTCAGGACCTCATTGACGATGGCACGCTTGCAACACCTCTGCCACCTCAAAAACCCAACGTCATTTCCAATTCCCTTCCCAAGCACAATGCTGTCCCACATATCAGTCAGATATCCCTCAGCTCCACTCATATCAACCCCAGCTCTACCATATTCAACCCTACTGACTATATAACCTCAACCGATCAACCCAAACCCATTGTAGCCTTGCCACTGGAACCGAAGGCTGAGCTCATGTACATTGGGGAGCCCTCTTGTCCTAATCCAACCCCTCAAACTGTAATGCCCCTAATTTTAGGTACGTTAAATAGATAATTTTATTGAATATTTAAAGAGAGTCTGGCTCATTATTACATCATAACTCTCACAAGAGTTCATTAATTACACAAGGGAGGAAAAGTAGGGTTCCTAACTATAGCTCCGCCTGCTCTTCCATCCTAGCCAGCTCTTCGGCTGCGAAAGCCTCCAAGGTGTACAGCTCTTACTGGTCATCTACAAAGTCTGACACATTATACCAGCGTCGCCACCGATATAATATGTCAGGGTCACCAAAGGTAACACCATGAGCTACGAAAGCTCAGCAGAACAATCCCATACCCGCTAACCCATAACTTACACAAAACAAGTCATAGATATTTAACGATGTCTAATTAGCACATGCGTATTCAACAACTATCAACAATAACACATCCACATTCTCTATTATATATCGTTGGTGTCCGTGATATCCGAGTTTCTCCTACGTGACTTTTCGTAGACCGTGTCACCATTTTCACCTTTCATTAGCCAAAACAACATTTCCAAAAATCATCTTTACACACCCAACATCGGTTCCGCCGCTCTGGGTTCCCATTGGCACACAATAGCATTGGCTCATTTCCACAGATAACCAAGCCATACCTCGGTTCCGCCGCTCCGGTTTCCCATGGGAACACACACCACACAATGGGCTACCATGTCCGGCCACATTGCGGTTTTCAAAACACTTTCCTTTTTCCGAAACACACCTTGTCATTAACACACCCTAGGTGTCATGTTTCTACTTTCTGGATTTTCATGTCTCGTTTTCATGCCATGACTCCGTGGTAGGACTTTTCTAATAAGTAACCATAAATCATTCATTGTAATCTTGAAACTAAACTAGCAAGATCATCCAACTCTATATTACTCATCATGCTCATTTTATCCTTAAACTCACGTAATCATGCTCAAACATTTAGCATACAATCTAAAGCATAGTGCCACATGGACGGACACCTTTGGAGTGGAAACCACTTATGCTTTATCACACATCAAGACAAATGATCCTAGTAATCACGTATACATGCTCATAACCATCCTAAGAGCAAAATACAGATACTTCCTATCAAGCTTATATTTCAAAAATCCGTTCTTTCTTTCTTTTAGGGAAGTTCAAAACAACACATGTTTATTGAATTAAAGGTTGATTATTCAACATGCTTATACCTCCATTAGCAAAAATAAGTTTGTTAGCTATCATGCATTCCAAACGTGCAAGTGATATATAACTTCTAGTATACTTAGGGAAGAGAGCAAGGATAATCTACCTTGATCCGAAACTAGTCGGGGCTGAATAAGCTAGTTGGAAAATTCTACGGGCGGTGAAACTCACAAATTCGGACCAAACTTTGGATGGCAGTAACTCAGTCAATATTTCGCCGAATATGATAGTTCTTGGGTTGAAATCGAAGCTCTAGAAGTTCTCTACAACTTTTGTGAAGGAAGTTGATCCTAGAAACCACTTTAGGTAGGAGAAATATGGTGATAAAGGAAGAGACAGTATGCTGTCGGAATCAGAGATTTTTACTGAACTTCGGATGTCAATATCTTTGTCATTTCTTGACCAATTAGGGTGGTTCTTGGGTCTAACTTGAAGATCTCGAAGTGCTCTACAACTTTCCCGAGGGGAGTTGGTTCTAAGGACTACTTTAAGCAGGAGAAAAATGAGGATTTGTGAAGGGCAGTAGGCTGTCTGGAAAACGAAAATGGTTTCTAGAGAGAGAAGTTGAAGGGTTGGAAGGTGTGAGTTGAATGGCAAGTGTGGGGTGCTATTTATAGCAAAAATGTTGGCTCTCTCTCCCCCCTCTATTGGCCGATTCTCTCTCCCTCTCTCCTTCTCTCATTGTTTTGTCAAATCATGCTTGAAAGCATGCTAAGTCTACTTCCTCATGGGTCAATCCAAGTCTTTAGGCATAAGGTTATAAACTAACTAGGATCTTATGCTTTCTAGGGTAAATCTAGGTGATTATAACCTAGGTTGGTAAGTCTTGCAAGAAAGAACAAAATAAAAGGCTAGGATTGGGTTTAAAGTAGACTAGAAATGGGTTGCTTGCAAGAAAGAACAAAATAAGGCTTGGTTTTCTATTACTCAATGGATAATATTTACCCTACTAACTATTGTTCAAAGGGTAAAGATGAAATGATGAGAGGTTAAGGCTTTCAAGTGGAAGCATTGCCCAATGGTTAACAATTTTCCTAGAAAGTGCATGCATGACTATATAGGCCTGACTATGGTAGGCTATGAGGTATATATATCTAGAGAAAATCTAGGAAAGTGTTCTTTGGAAGGTAAATAGGCTTAGGGCTATGAGTCTTTAAGGTTGCATGCATGGCAAGGCTAAGTTTGCTTCTTTTGGAAGCAAAATGATTACTTCTAATGGCTCAAGGATTCTTAAGTGACTTGTCTTGTCATTCTAAGTATTCATTGGCAAGACTAATTTCTATTAACCAAGGGGTAAAATTTTCCCTAACATTTTTTAACCAATGGGTAATGAGGTAAGTCATGAGTGTGGTCTTGAAATGACTAATCATGTAGTATGATGATTACTACTTTGGTCCAAAAGGGGTTCCATTAGGGTTTGGAAAGGTTCACAAGGTTCAAAGAGGGTTAAGAAGGCTCATCTAGGGTTAGGAGGATGTAACTAGGTGAATTGGTAATTAGGTTTCCCTAACTAGTTGGTTAGAAGCTAACTAAACTTGCCATGTAGGATTTCTAGCCAAGAAATATAATTTTAAGACCTTATTTCAAATACTAGGAAAATATACAAATGCTTTTATAAGCATACTTGTCTTTAGAAAATGACTAGATCAACCGGTGCAAAAAGATATAATTTTATAAGTCTCAAATCTAATTATGACGGATTATTAGAAATTAAAAAGAAATTTTAAAAGCAAATCCAAGTAATTAAAACAAAATTCAAATTTTTAACGAAATTTTTATTTACCAAAAACCAGGGTTGTTACACAAACTTTGCAGATGGGGTTGGATTTCTTCAACGAGATTATCAGCGATCTCCATGATGGCCCCATCCAACCCATCCGATTTGGTCCAACTTCAACCCGTCGTGATCCCATATTCGTCATGGCTGACTCCAACTCTTTCTAGGACTTCAGAAATCCATTCAGGCCCGTGACGCCAGCCTTGCTAGAACCAGAGCTTAGCATGCAGGCCGTAGGCTGGGCCATAGCCGACAGCAATGATCGCGCCGCCCCTTTGATCCAAGATTGGAACCAACTTGAATTGGTGGGATTCCCACTGCATCATGAACAAGACCCCTATCCCGAGTGGGACCAGTTTCCCGAGCCTATCCCATATGATCCTGGCTAGAATGATGCATGGCAGGCCGGACACAATCAGGCGATGCTTGATCCCTTGGATGGCATCTCTCTCTACATTCTCTTTCAGCAGCTCGAGCCTGTGATTCCCAAGGAGGAATACTTTTGGGACCCTTAGCCCACCTGGCAATTTCCCGATGTCTTCCCTAACCCTCTTCAAGGCTACACCATGCCTGAGTATCTCGATCACTTTGTGGAGGACGATCTTGTTCAGGAGGAGCCTCGCATCTTGGGGGAATGCTTTCTCCCTTCCACTATTGACAGGCTTGTCAACTCGATGTCTGATGCCGAATATGACCCTTCGTTCAACATCATTGACGAGCGGCTTCCACGCCCTGTGATCCCTCCTCCGGAAGATTGTTGTATCACGGTCACGGACCTTGTTCCCCCTGCTGACCTTTGGGAGGTCGACAAGATAGTCGATGTTCAAGTAGGGACTGAAATCTGGGTTGTCAATCGCTCTTTGGTCGATGGTGGTCCCCAGGATGTCCTTTTCATTATGGATCCAGAGCCCGTTGCCAAATTAGCCGCTGTCAAGGATTTGGACTTTTGGGATTCGCTGCTGCTGAAAGACTTGGCTGAGGATCTGGGATTGGACATGGAAGAAGTACCTGTTGCTGCACCGGTCACTGATAAAGGAAAACGCAAACTGGGAGAGGTCCCTGCTGATCTCTGGGATGTGTACGAAGACCCTCAAGTCGTGCCCTCCTTGGGGAACGTTCACAACATTACGAGGAGTGGATGGATTTTTTAGCCTGCTAATCTGCAAGCTGGATGTTCGTCCAATCCTTCTAACCAAAGGAACAAACCCATTGCTTTCCCAAGGTCTGCACCACATGAGGTAACGGCCGGCCCACCAAGTGCTGACCTGGTTCAACGATAGCTTGAGCGGATTCCCGCTGCCATATCGATATGGGGACTGATTTGTTCCTCCAAGGAACACCGTCAGAAGCTGTGCCAAACTCTCTCTCGTCTCGAGGTTCAGGCTGATGTCACGCCTGAGGCAATGGTATCTTTCATCCTCCCTCCTACCTCCAAACACACCGTGGTCTTTACTGATAAAGACCTGCCAATCGAAGGAGTTGACCACAATCGCCCCTTGCATATCACTATCAAGTGTCGAGGACTCTGGGTTCCAACTGTTCTCATCGACAACGGCTCAGCGATCAATGTCTGCCCTATGAGGGTTGCTTACCATTTGGGACTGGCTAAGAAGGACTTTGCACCTTCTAACTTGGCTGTTAAGGCATACGACGGCACCCGTCGTGTGGTTGAGGTCACTCTGATGCTTAAGCTCGATGCTGAGGGCTTTGAAATGGACATTGAGTTCCATGTCGTCGACATTCCCGCAACCTTTAATCTGCTGCTGGGCAGGCCATGGCTCCATAGATCTGATATCATGGCTGTGCCGTCTACTCTCCACCAAAAAGTCATCCTGGGACTTCCTACTGGCACACTGACTATCTGCGGGGACTCTGGGATTCGCTCTTCAGGAAGATGGAACCCCTATTTTGGGGATCATGCACGGTGAGGAAGACGTGGACCTTGGGGGTTTCTCTTTTGACACCTCTGGCTCTGTTTTGGCCATCAACGTGGATGGGAACTTCATCATAAGCTCTGTCGCGCTGGACATTATGAGGAGGATGTCCTATTTGCCTGGCCTTGGCTTAGGGATTCGCCAACAAGGGGTCCCGGAGTTCCCTGCTTTTCCTTCATGTGAGGGCCGTTTTGGTTTGGGGTATATCGCCTCAGCTAAAGATGCCAAAAGAAGGAAATGTGTGGGAAAACCTCGAACCCTCTATGGTGATCCCGACAGCTACTTTGTGCGCGAGGTGGGAAATGCTACTTACACCGGACAGGCGGAGCAATTTATCGATCCACAAACTGGGGAACTGCTGCCTGGTTTTGAAGTCTTTGCTGATAACACCTGGTCAAGCAGCGATGAAGAGCCAGCTAGGGCAGAAATCAAGAGGAAGCTTAGTCAGGTGAAGGTCAAGACTGACTGGCTGGGATCCATTGATCAGGGGAGTTTAGAGCTACTGTTCCATGAATTCTCCCAAGTGGGTTTGGCTGAGGAAGCTGAAGAAGCCGAAGTGCTCATGCTCGGGCCCGATGCCCTCGAGGATCCTACCTCTCTTATCGTGGAAGCCAAGGGTAGCATTAAAAATTGCATCTTCAAACCACGCTTAACTTGCATTGATGACACCTCTGAGTCTGAGTCTGACTCGGACACAGAGTCTGTTGCGTCGTCTAAGTCTAGCTCTGAGTCGGAGTTTGTGCCTCTGGGCCCTCCACGTCATAGCTTTTATTTCGAGTTTGATTCCCTCGTACTTGGCGACCCTCTTGGATCTTGTGAAATGAATGAGGCATCTTTTGACTACTATAATGATCTTTATATAAACTGTGTCGACCCCGATGATGAAGGGATAGATTTCGATGGGGATATTCCCAAGGAAATCCGTGCCCTCATCGAAAGGGAAGACGAAAGGCATGCTCAGCCATTAAAAGAAGAAGTAGTTTCTATAAACTTGAAAGATGAGAACGATCCCTGAATGGTTCAAGTGGGCTCCACGCTTTCGCCAGAGGAGCATTGTGACTTTAAAGAGCTGCTCACCGAGTTCAGCGATGTCTTTGCATGGTCTCATCAAGACATGCATGGCATTGACCCTGAGATTGTGGAACATCGGATTCCCCAATTGCCGGATGCCTAACCTGTGAAACAAAAGCTAAGGCGGATGAGGTCGGATTGGGTGCAAAAAATCAAGGAAGAAGTCACCAAGCAGATCGACGCTGGCTTTCTCATGGTCTCTCAGTATCCCACATGGGTGTCCAACATTGTTCCCGTTCCTAAAAAAAATGGACAAATTTGAGTCTGTGTCGATTTCAGGGACTTGAACAAAGCAAGCCCCAAAGATGATTTTCCCTTGCCACACATCGATGTGCTTGGGGATAATACTGCGGGGCATGCTTTGCTCTCGTTCATGGATAGCTTCTCTGGCTACAACCAGATTCTTATGGCACCCGAGGACCGTGAGAAAACCACGTTCATCACTGAGTGGGGAACTTATTGCTATCTGGTCATGTCGTTCGGTTTGAAGAATGCTGGACCTACCTATCAGTGGGCTGCTACAACCATTCTGCATGACATGATGCACAAAGAGGTTAAGGTCTATGTCAATAACATGATTGCCAAGTCTAAAACTCGAGAAGGCCACATTCCCGTGCTTAGGAAATTCTTTGAGAGGCTCCGAAAGTTTCGCATGCGTCTCAATCCTCAGAAATGCACCTTCGGGGTCACGGCAGGCAAAATGCTTGGTTTCATGATCACTTCTCATGGAATTGAGGTGGATCCGTCTAAGATCAAGGCAGTGCTTGAGATGAAGCCACCGGAGTCTGAAAAGGGAGTGCAGAGCTTTTTGGGGAAGGTCCAGTTCATCAGCAGATTCATCGCCAAGTTGACCTTAACTTGCGAGCTGATGTTTCGTCTTCTCAAGAAGAACACCCCCTTCATATGGACAGACAAGTGTCAGGCGGCTTTCACATTTATTCAGAACTACTTGCAGAACCCTCCGGTTCTAATGCTACCCGTGCCTGGGAAGCCCTTGATACTTTACTTGTCTGTAAATCCTTCGTCCATGGGGTGTTTACTAGCTCAGGAGGGAGATAAGGGAGTCGAGAAGGCCATTTATTACTTAAGCAAGAAGATGGTTGGATGTGAAGAACGCTATACCGCTCTGGAAAAGACGTGTTGGGCTCTTGTCTGGGCTACCAAGAAGTTAAGACACTACATGCTGGCTTACCCAGTGAAGCTGATTTCTTGAATGGATCCTCTCAAGTATCTGTTTGAGAAGCCTACGCTTACTGGCAAGTTAGCACGTTGGTTGCTCTTACTAGCCGAATTTGATCTCAAGTATGTCACAAGAAAGTCCGTCAAAGGGCGTGCAGTTGCAGAATTCTTGGTAGATCACCCTGTGGATGGACCGGAGGACTCAGACTTTGTGTTTTTGGATGAAGAGTTGCTGTCAGTTGTCGAAGACACATGGACTCTCTACTTTGATGGGGCAGCCAATCAGAAAGGATACGGGGTCGGGGTGTTGTTGATAACTCCCGATGGCTCTCATATTCCGCTCGCTTTCAAGCTAAATTTTGATGTCACGAACAACCAAGCTGAGTATGAGGCCTGCATTGTTGGCATGGAAGCTGCGCTCACACTTGGTGTTGAAAAGCTCGAGGTCATTGGCGATTCCAACCTCGTTGTATCTCAGGCCAACGGGGACTGGAAAGTTCGAGAAGACAGACTGAAACCTTATCATCAAGACTTGGAGGATCTCATCCCTTGCTTCACTAAGGTGACGTTCACGCACATTCCCCGGCTGAAGAACCAATTCGTCGATGCTTTGGCCACTTTGGCTTCCATGGTCGAGCTTCTGTTGGGTATCAAGCTTCGCCCAATCCTGATCGAACAGCGAGACTTTCCTGCTTATCAGTATATCAACGTCGTCGATGATGGCCTACCCTAGTACCACAACATATGGAACTTCATTGAGAGTGGCGAGTATCCGGTTGAGGCCACTAAGAAGGATCAAACTGCATTGAGAAGGTTGGCCGCCCAATACATTATATGTGGAGGAAAGCTGTACCGAAGATCTCATTGTGGGATGCATAAGCTCTGTGTCAATGGCGCTGAGGCCACCAGAATAATGGAGGAGATTCATGAGGGATCAGTGGGCCTCACATGAGCAGTGTCATGCTCGCCAGGAAGTTCCTGCGACAGGGTTACTTCTGGTCCACCATGGAATCACAGTGTGTGGATTACGTACACCGTTGTCACAAGTGTCAGATCCATGCCAATCTTATGCATGTCCCTCCTTCCAACTTGTTTGGCATGACGTCGCCTTGGCCCTTTGCTATGTGGGGGATCAACGTTATCGGCATGATCAGGCCGTCTGCTTCAAATGGCCATCGGTTCATTTTAGTGGCAATAGATTACTTCACCAAGTGGGTGGAAGTTGAATCTTACAAAACCTTAACAGCAGTTCAAGTCCCTCAGTTCATCAGGAAGAACATTATCTATCGATACGGTGTCCCACAGGCATTTGTATCGGATAATGGAACTCATTTCAAAGGCAGGGTTTTGGAACTTTTTGTAGACACCCCAATTTGGCTTAACGATTATTTCAAGTCCCACCTTGGGACAATCCCGATGATGAAATGGATACAATGATTGCTGATTGCTTCCTTGAGGACCTTAGGACTTTCGGTGAGAACTTTGACCTCTTAGAGGACCTAATTCAAAGCCATACAGCCTTTCAGACAGAAATACAGAAGCCTAGGAAAATCCATCTGACGGCCGTAACATCGATCCCACGGCCACAATATCAATCCCTCACCCGAGCAACCTGTTGCCAGCAAAATCTCCCTGAGAGATCAATCCCTCGGCCGCAAGATCTATCCTTCGGCCGAGACATCCTTTCCACGGCCGCGACATCCTTTGCTCGGCCGCCAGATCGACCTTTTTCCAAACTCTCGAACGTTCTGTCAGACGTTTCTGATGCATTCGGGCTACGCTCAGAGATTACGTCGTAGAGTTAGAGATGCATTGCAATTGCAATTGCCATCTCGTGATTTGATTGGCCGGAGTGAGTCATCCCTATGCCTATATAAAGGGGCCTTTGGGTTCCGAATTAACACACAGAAATTGAGATACCTACACACTCAATCAAACCTCGAAACTCTGCAGAAATACTCCCTCAATCCCATACTCCAAAAGCCCTAACCTTCCGAAGGCAGCCGTCAATCCGGCAATCAAACCCCGAAGTTCAAACCCTAACTCTAGGGTTCTCGATCAAGCAATCAATCGATCACACTCAATCCAAACCAATCAAGCAACTGAGGGATCAAGGTGGTGAGGCCCAACGGCCTCTGGTTTGTCTTAATTTATTGTATTTTTGACTAACCGTAGCATTTTGATTATCCATTAATCTTTCTGTCTGGTGTGAGGAAGAACACCGACCGGGGCTTCGATCCCTCGGTCGGTACATTAAACCAGTGTGATTACTCGGCCGTGACATCCATTCACCGGCCGAGTAATCGATCTCCTGGGACATTTTGTTTGTTTTTCTGCTTTCTGATGCATGCTCGTTTATCGCACTGGCTCACTTTGCTTACTGTTTAAAGGAATAATTAAACAGACTATGTGTTAGGATTAGACAAAGCATCTATACGTCTTATGTTGAATGATTATGGGCCAGTCTCACGACTGGGCAGAGAGGGGTGCCTAACACCTTCCCCTTACTGTACTTTTGGCTCCCGAATCCAGAATCTCTATCTATTTTCCCAGTTTTTAATAAACTGGGTGGCGACTCTATTTGATGATAGCCGTTATCATGTGGCGATGTTCCTAGCCATGGGAATGTCCATGATTTTGGTTTATGAATGAGCAACCAATCGAGCAAACACAATGTGATCAATCTGTATGGCGATGCCCCGCTTGGGATGTGTCTACAGTTTTTGGCGACTCTGCTGGGGATGATGAGAGCCATAACCAGAAAGTTCAACATAAGACTAATACATGCCTTGTTAAATTCACTTATCATATGCATTGAGCGGGCAACCCGTTGAGTTCACCTGATATCCCGGCATGACACGGGCTATGTTGGGGGTTACAGCAAACTCCACAGTCACTCGTACCTAGTGGTATATCAAAAAGGAAATCACCCAATCGCCGCCTATGATGGGCTGGCGAGAGGACTGGTGCCCTTTGACAACGGAGCACCCTGAAACTACCTAAACCTTGCATGCCTTAGAAAGCCATAGAACTTATCAAACTAAGACAGGAACCTACAGGCTAGGAACCTACTTGCATTTTACTTGCAAAAGTTCTTCCTCACACCCTGTACCATCTGTTGTTGTATTAACTCTTTCTGTGCAGAAGGGTTGGGATTTTCAGCCCAAATCCTAACCCTGCACAGGCCGAATACTGACTTCCAGGTATTCTACTTTTCAAGCAGGCACAATAGGTAAATCAAAGAAGCAACCACAGCCAACTTTGTACTCTTATAACACCCGAAGCTACGCCAAACAAAGGTCTCTGCAACCCTCCCGTCTATCGTCTTCATCTGACAAAACACCCTCACCACAACAGTTCCGACCGCTCTCGGAAACTTCCCGGTCATCCCCTCAAAGGACCCCGTCATTCACTAAATCTCAAGCTTCGTCAAGCAACCCTTCTACCTTCATGGCAGACAACGACGCCACTATTGCCAACCTCCAAGCTCAAATCGCTACACTACTAGCAGAAAAGGCAGCTAGAGATGCTGAAGATGAGGAAAAATCAATGGAAGACGAGAACCCCCATAAAGTGGTATTGGCAGAAAGTCCTGAGTTAACCAAACAAGTCAAGGAAATCAAGCAGGCTTTAGCTCGTTCACAAGGGGACCAAATTCTGGATTTCGAAGGACTTTGCCTCTTCCCAGAATCCAAGCTACCTGAGAATTTCAAGATGCCCAACATTGAGAAGTTCAATGGAACTGGCAACCCTACCAGTCATGTTCGCCATGTTATCAACTACAGGAAGCCGATGGGCTTGATTGACGAGCTCATCGCCCAGTTGTTCCACCGAACTCGCACCGGAAGTGCCCTCGAGTGGTTACTCACTTTTGAGTTTGTACATTATCAAACTTGGCCAGAAATTGCCAATGCTTTCATCAAGCAATATGCATACAACGTCCAAATTGAACTAACAACTCGAGACTTGGAAATGACCAAACAGGATTCCAATGAGGACTTTGCCACCTTTGTGGCAAGGTGGAGGGAAAAAGCTGCCAAGATGAAGAACCGTCCCTCCGAGGAAGACCAAGTGAGGATAGTTGTCAAAAATTTACAACCCAAATATCTCAGGCATATTTAGGCTATCACCGATTTCAAGCGCTTGCATGCCACTGGGTTGCAAATCGAAGACGGAATCAAGTTAGGACTCATTGGGAAAGAAGAGGCCACTCCTCCATCTAAGAAAACCTTCTCTAGCCGTACGTCTCACGCCTCCGTGAATGCCCTTGGCACATCCTTGTCTCAAGACCCTTTCCAAACTAGCCCATCTCGAAGCTCAAATCGGCCCCGCCGCAACTTTGATCCTCTCTATATGACCTTATCCCAAGCCTTAACCATTCTCAGCCGTCAAGGGCATCTCAAACCCCTAAACAAGCCACTTCCTCCGCCGCCCTACGGTCCAAACCATGACCCAAACAAGCAATGCGCCTATCACCAACATCCTGGGCACGAAACAGACAATTGCATGCGTCTTCGTCACGACATTCAAGACCTTATTGATAGTCGAACCATAAAGCCACCAAAACCTGATGGGCAAACCAACCCACTCCCTACTCACAATGCTGAGCTGCACCGCCACCTCGAAGTATCAATCTCATAAATCTATCTCACAACCCCACATACAATCCCGGCCAATACATTGTCCAAGACAACCAAACCAAACCTACCTTAACCTTCCCCGAGGAGGACGAATGTTCCATGATGGAAGAGGAGGAGGATGATAATTCTGATCAGTCAGAAGTAATTGACGCCGACATGTCCGACATAAGCAGCAAAGATCAGGCAGAAGAGGAAAAGCTAATGAAGTGGAAGAAACACTCTTGGGCGAAACATAATTTGGAGGATCCAGACATTCCATTTGTAGAGGATGACGAATGGCTTCGTATCTGGTTTGAGAATAGGAAGAAGGAAAAAGAAAGGGTCATCATGATGAGAAGGCACGCCGCTTCGAGCCTGCCCAAAAAGTGGTACGCATCAACCGTCCCAAAATTCCAACACCGCCCATTGATTGGGAGACAATCAATCTCATTGAGAAAGTAGAGGAGTTCCAAATGCAACCATGGGTCAACCCTTACGATGAATACGACTATAGTCAATGGATAGAGGAAAGAGAAGATCTGGATTTCATGTACACGGAACCCTTAAAACAGGGAAAGCGACTTTGATGAAATGGAAGAAGAGTGCAATGATCCGCTCGATGAAACCTCCTTAGTATCACTATTCAATCAGGAGGACATAGCTAATAACCACGCAATCAACGAGGAAAGAGAAAGGGAGTTTCCTGCCAACACATCCATCTGGGGATTACTCATGGCTCAAGGAGGTAGCCATCGCGCAAAAGATGAACCCGGTTCAAAGGCTCTGTTTGGCAAGGAAGAGGGTGGGAAAGAGTACAAAGTTGCAAAAGACAAGGGAAATGACCCGGACATGGTGCAGTAGCTGAGAAGTCACAACGTGGCAAATAAGAAACGTTAAAACATTGTTTTTGCTTTAAACAAACTAGAACGAGTTTTGGGCCCCTGTTTGGGCATTTTATTTCTGCTAAGAGAATTCCTTTTTCATTTTCCAGATTATGCTTATCTAAATTCAAATTTCTAAATTGCAATTGCCATGCACTATACTCTCATTGCCAAAACAAGGGAAGAATTCGAAGGGACCAAAATCTTTGTGTCCCCGATAAAAGGAAAGGAAATGATGAACTCTAATTACTTAGAACTAGGTTTTTACCAAAACTCAGGAAGAAGACGCTATCTCCGTGAGAACACTTAGGGTTAGCTTGCCCATTGTGAAAGTACAAACGCAACAAAGAGATTCATAAAAACATCTCCATCAGATTCCTCTCCAAAACACAAAACCTCTTGAGAGAAAAATGCTCGTTGGGCAACCCATACACCCAAGCAAAAGTAAGAGCAGAGTCTGCTAGGACAAGAAACGCAGCCTAGGCAAAAGTTAAGGCATTTGAAGGAAAAGCTCGCTAGGGACTCAACCTCTATCAGGTAACCTAGGCAAAACTTAGAGCATGAGAGAAAGAAAAACCAAGAGTGAAAACCCAACCCCCAAAGGTGGTGATCTTGGAACTACGTAAAAGGCCTGATTCCCTGATTGGGATACGTAGGCAGTCTCACATCGAGATACGGCCCAAACATTTGAAGAGAGGAAAACATCAACATGTTTGTACTCAATGATAGGCATAGCTAAACCTGCGTATTGAGCTCACAAAAGATGAGTTAGTCATTTTCCAAGGAATTGGCAAAAACAAAGACACATAAGGATTACAGTTCATCTCTTCTAACCCAAAAGTCATCAAACGCAATGGGTATGATCCTTCGGAAGACTCTTAAAGTTTGGCAATTAGGCTGAAGCATGGCAAAAGCAAGAAACAGCAAATCGAGGACTAAGCATAGGAAAGGATATGAAACAGGATGCCACTTGGCTAAAGCAAAACCTATCTTCCTTGGGAAAATAGATGCAACGGCCGGACGATCGATACCTCGGCCGCAACAATAATCCTTCGGCCGAGTGATCGATTCTTCGGCCAAATATTTTTCACACAAAATAACTGTCTATCAGCAAAAACTCGCTCAAAAAGCCATGTTCTGACTATCGCATGCAAACTCAAAACGTTTAGGGGCAGGAAAGGCATTTCTCATTTCTCAAACAAAAACTTGTTTACAAAATCATTGTTGTGGTTGCTCTCACTATACAAATATAGTTTCTGCCTATCTACTAACTATGAACAGGGAAAAGAAAAGCCCTAAAAACTAGGCGATCTCTGAGAAGAAGGCAAAGGCTGCTCACTGGTCCCCATGTTCCCCTCAGCAGCCGGTACCCTCTCAGCCTCAAGCTGCAGTCAGGGAAGATATAAACGTTCAGAATCAAGGGATAATACATAGCAGATAAAGCTTATGAAGAGAGTCATACCTCTAGGATCCTACGGCGCTGTCTCCGGACCAAGACCTCTGTACTCTGGTAGGCGCGAAGCCACTCCTGCACTATCTCGGCAGGCACCTGTGGAACAGCCAAGTATTACAAACATCTAAAGCAAGAATACAATGTGAAGTGATGAAAGCTAAACGTAAGAATACCTGTGAAGCCCCAACTGGCAAAGAGTAGAGCGGGGTCGTGCAAGGAGTCAGCGTCAGGCGCTCTTCCTCCCCATCGCCTGAGTGAAAGGAAACAAACGAAGGAGCCCGTGGCCAAACAGGAGCTACGGGAGGAGCCTCGACAGAGGGGGTCAAGAAAAGACGGCAGTACTCCATATAGTCACCTGCCTGAAGGAGTAAACCTGCCCAATCTCTGATCCGAGCATTCTTCAGATCTTCCTTCGACATCAAGGAAGTAGACCTCATAGATACTGGAGGAGAAGGAGGAACAAGCTGAAGAGCCTCAGCACGTGATCGCCACTGGCTGGCCACTCGATCACCTAAGGACCAGGCTCGGTAAAATGGACCTTCGAGCAAGCTACGAGTCCGATCTACGACTCTACAACGAGCAAGAGGGGCGTCCTCTGGTACACCACCCCAAGGGTCAAACCGTACCTGTAAGGGCAAGGACAAATCAGTCTCGATACAAGAATATGGAAGCTTAAAGGACAAGAGGAACAAAAGGAAAGGTACCTGATCGACCGTCAGTCGGTCCAAAACTCGCCGCCACTCGGGAAGGCTCAAAACTGGTGACCGTGGCCTCCGTTGCCCCATCAACCATCGCTCATAACGAGGTGTACAGTTCGCGTCACCATGCCTGGTCTCAGGGGGAAACTGGAGAAGGTGCTCAAAAGCCCAAAGATGGATCAACAAAGCAAATTCAGAACCAGGAAAAAGCCAAAACAGAAGTACAAAGGAATGATACGTACCTCAAGCACTCGAAAGTGGCCGCAAAGAATGGGACTCTTGTCCCGCGAGCAAGCTCCAAGACCACCGTACAAAGTGGCCAAAGCAGACGAGCCCCAGTCAAACTCCCAGGTGCTGCAGAGGAGCCAAAAACTGCGTGTGTACTGAACCATCCTTGTTGGCAAACAACGTTTGCCCAAGGAGGTAAAAGAGGAAGGCCCGTGTCAACTGCTCGACGCTCACCTGGGTCAGAATATCAGCCACCGCGAAAGTCTTGCTTAGCCAAGCAAGATCAACGTGACCCCGAGAACGAACAGGGGGCACCTTGCCCAGAAACCACCTCAAAGCACCGTCTCGCTCCCAAAGCCGAGGGTCAACTCGAAGAGCAATCTCGCCTATCCGTAGGCCAGTCAGCAAGGAGAAGTCACCCGGAGTGATAGTCATCTCACCAGCAGCAGGGAAGTGGAAGGTATTGGTGGTATCCCACCACCTCTCAACCAGCGAGGTCATCAGTGACCAATCCATCTTCGGAAGATCGAGGCCCAGAATGAACGTCTCGAAACCTGCAGCACGTACTAATTCCCGAGCCTGCTCTGGCAGCTTCAAGAACCATCTGTGCACCTCTTTGCCTCCATCGCGAGCTTCTAGCCTCCTATTTCTCTGCCAAAGACAAAAGGGAGTTAATCTCATGATTGCATAAACAAAGAAAATGTTAAGGGGCGTCAAATTAACATCTAAAAGCATGCGTTGCCTAGACAGGGGGCATAGTTATTTTAGTTTCCTTAAACAAAAATAAATTCAACCCGAACATGGGTTTCTCACATTCACGCTCCAAGCCAAAAGGGATTTCCGTCCCGCAAGCAAAAAATTTTATTCTAAATACAAGAATTTCCAAAACTCTGAACTAAAGTAAACTTTTTACTTTTCAGGAAACTCACCGGCACGTTCAGAACGCTCAGGTGAAACTCTGGCTCTTGACGGACCACTTCAGCCTCTGGGCCACCAACAGGAGGACGGTACTGCAGGAAACCGCCGTAACCCAGCCTACGCGAAGGACAAACGTAGGTAGTGGCATCAAACAAACCGGGCTCTTCAATCGCCTCCTCATCGGAAGATGGATGCTCGCACCTACATGAAGGGTGCGAGGATGAACCTGCCACACCCGAAGACGGCGTGGCCATCACGTCCAAGCCAAGAAAGGGAGAAAACCAACGGTTTCGGACAAACAAAGTCGGCAGCGACAGTAATGACGGCGGTGGTCGGAGAGGATGGTCGCCGGAGATGATGGTGGCCGACGGTAGTGGAGGAGGGCGGCGGCGTACGACGGTCGTCGGGCGAGAGGAACGGAGGAGAATAAGGGAGGAGGAGAAGAAAAGATTAAATGGGCCGTGAGATCGATTTAACTGAACTTAAATCGATTTCCTGACTTTTGGCGTTCTCACGGCCGAGACATCAATTTCTCGGCCGAGACATCAATCCTTCGGCCGAGAGATCGATCTCCAGGCCTGCCAATCAATTTCCTTCAGCAATGTCAGATCATGCTCAGCGCATTAATTCAAGCCACTACAGAATCCTCAACCAACCAAGTAGCCCTGGGGGCATCCCCAGGCCAACACAATATGATCAAGACTAGTCTTGGGGGCATACCCATGCATGAGGAAAATCTCTCTCCACAAAATGCTAGCCAAAGCAAGATAAAACACCCAGTGGCTCTACGCCCTCCATTCTATCATCTCAGCGGCTCTAAGCCCTCAACACAGCAGGCTCTACGCTCATCATCTCACCAAAGCGGCTCTACGCCTTCTAATCAGCGGCTCCAGGCCATCACCTCAATAGGCTCGAAGCCTATCTCAACAGACTCTACGTCTATTGTCACCCAGCGGCTCGAAGCCCTTTATCATAGCGGCTCTACGCCCGTATCAATTCAGCGGCCCTGTGCCCATCGTCTCTACACAACTCAGCGGCTCCAAGACCGCTATCTCAACTGGCTCAAAGCCGTAAACAAGCAATCCCAGCGGCTTGAAGCCCTTTATCTCAGCAGCTCTATGCTCGCTATCACGGCAATAGGCTCTACGCCTGTTATCACAAACTTAAGCGGCTCAAGGCCTACTATCACCCAGCGGCTCAAAGCCGTGAACAAGCAATCTCAGCGGCTCGATGCCCATTATCGACATGGCTCTACGCCCATATACACTCATTCAGCAGCTCTACGCTCGCTGTCACAACTCAGCGGCTCTAAGCCCACTATCTCAACTGGCTCAAAGCCGTAAACAAGCAATCTCAGCGGCTCAAAGCCCATCATCTCAACTGGCTCGAAGCCGTAAACAAGCAACAGGCTCTAAGCCGCCCCAACAATCAAGACATCTATTCTCAGGCTCTACGCCTGAATGCTCAAAAATCTAACATTTTTGAATGCTCAAGCTCTACGCTTGGATGCCCAACCACTGTGTACTGGATGCTCAAGTCATATACTTGAATGCTCAAGCTCTACGCTTGGATGCCCAACCACTGCGTACTGGATGCTCAAAGCCTGTACTTTGAATGCTCGGATTCTGCCATCCAAATGCTCGAGCTCTCCGCTCTGAATGCTCAAGTCCGGAACTTGATAGAAGCTCTAAGCTTAAAACAAACACACATGCACGGGCCCGTGCACATTTGCATTTATCACATCGAGTCTGCATCATCGTATCTGTTCACATCTAACAAACAAAGCATTGCACATATACACTCTGCATATCTCTCATGAAACAGGTCAACCCTGCAATCAACCGGCTCTATGCCTCGGTTTTATTGATCGGCCCAACGCCTCGATCCATTGGCTCCGCGTCAACACCTATGATGAGAAAGCTCCATGCACAGACCATCAGAATGCAACCAGCTCTATGCTTCGGTTCATATCACGTCAAGCTCTAAGCTCCGACAACTCAGGTCCACGCCTCAATCACTTCAGGCTCCATGCCTCAATTCCTTCACCTCAGGCCCTTGCCTTATGCCAGCTCCGTGCTTCGGTTCCATCAAGCTCTAAGCTTACCTCAGGCCTCCGCCTCATAAACCACAGCAGGCTCCACGCCTCAAATCTAATCACTTCAGGCTCTCGCCTTATGATCAACACCAGCTCCGTGCTTCGGTCCTATCAGTCACCTCAGGCTCTCGCCTTATGATCAACACCAGCTCCGTGCTTCGGTCCTATCAGTCACTTCAGGCTCTCGCCTTATGATCAGCACCAGCTCCGCGCTTCGGTCTTATCAATCCAATCCCCTCAGGCCTTCGCCTTAAGATTGCAACAGGCTCCACGCCTCGATTCTATCACTCTCCAGGCTCTCGCCTCATGACTACAACCGGCTCCGTGCCTCGGTTTCCTCATCACTAAAGCTCCGTACTCCAAACCACTGGCCCTGCGCCCCCCATCTCAAAAGTAAACCGGCGTCCAATTCATCCCAGCAGATGGTTTGGATTCCACCCCATTACATCAATCCCATCCAGCTCATTCGTAAGGATAGGCTACTCTATCGAGCTCTTTTCAGTCAAAGTAAGGATGATCAAGAAAAGCAAACGCACTTGCAGTGTACTGATCTACCCCAAAATACTAAGGAAGCTCTCCGCAAAGAAACTCCCCAGGTAGCCCCGCGCTCCTTCAACTACTCTTCGCCAAAACCTTGGCTCAATCTAGGTACGTCACACTACGGCTTTTTAAGCCCTAAGGTACGTCTTCTGTCTCTAACCCTCCAAACTTTTACTTTTCTTTATTGCCCGAACTACGATTGGTCTGAATTTCCCTTGTGGAATAAGTAGGCAGCCTCCCGGCCCGACCATAACAAAACCTTTTTCGAAAACCCCTTGGAATAGTGGTTGGACCAAATTGAGTTGCTTTTTACAGCTTTGACTCTTACTCAAACATGTCTCGCGATCCGTCTGAGTTCAGTCAAAGTGGGGCATCTGTAGACACCCCAATTTGGCCTAACGATTATTTCAAGTCCCACCTTGGGACAATCCCGATGATGAAATGGATACAATGATTGCTGATTGCTTCCTTGAGGACCTTAGGACTTTCGGTGAGAACTTTGACCACTTAGAGGACCTAATTCAAAGCCATACAGCCTTTCAGACAGAAATAGGAAAATCCATCTGACGGCCGTAACATCGATCCCACGGCCACAATATCAATCCCTCACCCGAGCAACCTGTTGCCAGCAAAATCTCCCTGAGAGATCAATCCCTCGGCCGCAAGATCTATCCTTCGGCCGAGACATCCTTTCCACGGCCGCGACATCCTTTGCTCGGCCGCCAGATCGACCTTTTTCCAAACTCTCGAACGTTCTGTCAGACGTTTGGTTTGATCCAACTACACTACCTTTCCGATGCGTTCGGGCTACGACGTAGAGTTAGAGATGCATTGCAATTGCAATTGCCATCTCGTGATTTGATTGGCCGGAGTGAGTCATCCCTATGCCTATATAAAGGGGCCTTTGGGTTCCGAATTAACACACAGAAATTGAGATACCTACACACTCAATCAAACCTCGAAACTCTGCAGAAATACTCCCTCAATCCCATACTCCAAAAGCCCTAACCTTTCGAAGGCAGCCGTCAATCCGGCAATCAAACCCTGAAGTTCAAACCCTAACTCTAGGGTTCTCGATCAAGCAATCAATCGATCACACTCAATCCAAAGCAATCAAGCAATTGAGGGATCAAGGTGGTGAGGCCCAACGGCCTCTGGTTTGTCTTAATTTATTGCTTTTCTGATTAATCGTAGCATTTCTGATTATCCATTAATCTTTCTGTCTGGTGTGAGGAAGAACACCGACCGGGGCTTCGATCCCTCGGTCGGTACATTAAACCAGTGTGATTACTCGGCCGTGACATCCATTCACCGGCCAAGTAATCGATCTCTTGGGACATTTTGTTTGTTTTTCTGCTTTCTGATGCATGCTCGTTTATCGCACTGGCTCACTTTGCTTACTGTTTAAAGGAATAATTAAACAGACTATGTGTTAGGATTAGACAAAGCATCTATACGTCTTATGTTGAATGATTATGGGCCAGTCTCACGACTGGGCAGAGAGGGGTGCCTAACACCTTCCCCTTACTGTACTTTTGGCTCCCGAATCCAGAATCTCTATCTATTTTCCCAGTTTTTAATAAACTAGGTGGCGACTCTATTTGATGATAGCCGTTATCATGTGGCGATGTTCCTAGCCATGGGAATGTCCATGATTTTGGTTTATGAATGAGCAACCAATCGAGCAAACACAATGTGATCAATCTGTATGGCGATGCCCCGCTTGGGAGGTGTCTACACTTTTCGATGAATTCAATATTCAAATCCATCATTCAACAGTCTATCGCCCTCAGACAAATGGGGCAGTCGAGGCGGCTAACAAGAACGTCGAGACAATCATCAAGAAATCCGTAGAGTCCCCCAGGGACTGGCACGAGCAACTGCCTCTAGCTCTTTGGGGGTATCGCACGTCGATTCGAACATCAACAGGGGCAACCCCCTTTTCCCTGGTCTACGAGATGGAAGCTGTGCTTCCCATTGAGCTCGAGGTACCGTCATTGAGGGTCATAACAGAATGTGGACTCACGGAATCCGAATGGCTTAGTGGGAGGTTCGTTGAACTCATGCTCTTTGATGAGAGAAGGCTCCGTGCCTTGTATCATGTTCAGGGGTATCAACGAAGAATTGCTTGGGCTTTCAACAAGAAAGTGAAGTCTCGGGACTTGGTTGAGGGGGATATGGTTACAAAGGAAATCCGGGCTCCCATTTTTGATCCACATGGTAAGTTCCGTCTGAAGCGTTCGGGACCTTACATCATCAAGACCATCCTCTCTGGTGGAGCGGCTCATCTCATTGATCTTGACAGCAATGAGTTCAACACTCTGGTCAACCTGGATCAACTCAAACGTTACTATCCCTGAGAGATGCTCGTTGGGCTGAAAACCACAAGGGTGGGCGGTTCCAAGCAAAAATTAGAGCAAGCCTGCTAGACTGAAAACCTAAGGGGGCAGTCTAGGCAAACATAAATAGGCATTCAATCAAAGCTCGCTAGACTGAAAACCTGTAAAGGCAGTTCTAGGCAAAAATTAGAGCGTAAAAGGAGAACCAAAATACATGAGCGAACCTTAGCTTGAACTACGTGCGACCTGATTCCTTGAAAAGGGATACGTAGGCAATCTCTCTGTGAGATTCGGTCACAATCAATCAACTTGATCCATGGTTTCCTATTCCAGGGTGTACCTCAATGTTTAAAGCGGCGCGGTGTTCAACATTTGGACCAAAATGAGAAAGATCTTGATCTTTAGTTTTTATTCAAACTACTACTTCATTTACATGGGCTGGGCAGAGTCTTTAAAACAGTTAAGCATAAAAATAGAATGAAATGCTAGAGGCCTAACAGGCTCACGATTTATTCTAGTTCATTGGAGTCTTGTCGCGAGTCAGCCTATATTTTGTCTCCTTGCGACTTCTTTCCTTAGCCATGCTTGAGTCCTGTGCTGAAGTCTGGATCCGTTCCGCCAAGTTGTCGCAAACCCCAGTTATGCTCATATTCGTTCAGGTTTTGGGCCGTGAATGCAGGGATGTGAAAGGTCTCCTCTCTGGCTCGATGTAGCCCTTGGCTTATTCCTATTTGGCAGAGGATACGGCCAGGGATGTAGAATGTGAAACTGGACAACCCCGCAATCACCATTCTTTCGAAGCCTGTAGAGTTCATGGCCATGTCCAGAATGTTCAGTGTCTCGTGCCTCTAGATGATTTCATTTGGTGACATCTTGTTCATGAAGGCATACCAATCATTTTCTGACATCTCCGGGTAAATCATCCCTCGCTGATGCATTCGGCCGGGATGTGGGGCCAATTTGTCTCGGGGGCCGTCATTAGCCAAGTTTGTCTGATAGCCACAACTACATGAGCAAAAAGACAAGTGAGGAGCCATATAAAGCTTGAGCGAAAAAACAAGTAAGGAGCTCTGATATAGCCTTTAGCTGAGAGTTGAGGTAAAAGCAGAATGTGTGAAAGCCAGAAAAAGGTGAGCTCAGTGAGAGTTTACCTGCAGTAGGAGTGGACTACCGCTAAATATGTTTGTTTGGCCGGTAGAAACCAAATCCAAACCTATGAGTGTTTCCGCGAGAACCATTGGCACCACGTTCCTTCAAGCGCCCAGCTGAGCGGCGACACTCACCAGTGAGGGATCAACCCGTCCATTTGGGGACACCAACAAGTACGCGGCCAATACGCTGATTGACAGAGCAAATCGGCGCTAATCCTGCATGGCGGTGTCCTCTGGGTCGCCTTTAGGCCCGTACCACTCCATCAGGCGCATGACGTTTATTTGGCCGCCAATCAGCAGACTGTCGGCTGCTCCTCCCGAGATGTTCAGACTGGTTTTCAGAAGCTTTGGCATGCTTTTTCTATAAGGCGGCACGACGATCACACTTGAGGCAAAACCCTGGAGGTATGCCTGGAATTCCTCCACGGTCGGGCACAACTCATTGTCCCCAAATCTGAACACATGGACGTCTGGGTCCCAGAATCGTAGGGCCGCTCTTAAGATTTCGGGGCGGAGCCTTATGCTTCGAAGGAAGCAGAAGGCGGCCAGCCCGTGGGACCGAAGCATAGCCAGTCGCTGGCAACAAATTCTTCCAGCCAGGGGCCAATTAGGGTTGGTAGGTAATTTGCCATTGAGAGGGATATATAGAGCTTTCTTTCTGGAGGGATGCCTTCCATTCACAGGGGCATGGCCCTTTTATAGCCAAAGCATGTGAAATATCCTACTTTTCCCAAGGGAAATATCCAAGCAAGGTGTCCTACTCCCTTCAAATCAAGGGTAAACCTTTGGGACATCCCAGAGGTCTTTTTAGACGGCCAAAGATGATGACAAGGCTTGCAGCCCTTTAATTTCTGAATGAGTCAAGGTTGGCAACTGTAACAGGGTCTCTCCATCACGCGATGGTGTGAGTTACGCGCGCGCGTAAGTGATACGTGCGCGTCTATGTCTCTTCAATGCGCGATAGATCAGCTTTTTCCTGCCAGAAAAACAGGCTACTGCCTTTTGGGGGGGCGGGGCGGGGATTTTTCACGTTTCGTCCTGAGCCAGCTTTTGAGCTTCCAACACTTCCAGCAGATCATTATGGATATTTATGACTGTGTCGAAGCGTTGTTTTTGTGAAAATGAATGTTTAATGATGGTTTCGAGCCCTTACGGAGAGAATTTCAAAATTCTTCTACTATGTGTGTAGACACCTCCCAAACGGGGCATCGCCATACAGATTGATCACGTTTGTTTGCTCGATTGGTTGCTTGCTTTGTAAACCAAAATCATGGACATTCCCATGGCTAAGAACATCGCCACATGATAGCGGTTATCATCAAAACAGAGTCGCCACCCAGTTTATTAAAATTGGGAAAATAGATAGAGATTCTGGATACGGGAGCCAAAAGTACAATAAGGGGAAGGTGTTAGGCACCCCTCTTTGCCCAGTCGTGAGACTGGCCCATAATCGTTCAACATAAGACATGTAGATGCTTTGTTTAATTCTAACACATAGTCTGTTTATTTATTCCTTTAAACAGTAAGTAAAGTGAGCCAGTGCAATAAATAAAGCATGCGTCAGAAAGCAGAAAAGCAAACAAAATGTCCCAGGGAGATGGATCCCGCGGCCGGTGAATGGATGTCACGGCCGAGGGATCCTCCTGGTTTGATGTACCGGCCGAGGGATCGAAGCCCCGGTCGGTGTTCTTCCTCACACCAGACAGAAAGATTAACAGATGATTAAAACGCTACGGTTAGTCAAAAATACGGTAAATAAGACAAACCAGAGGCCGTTGGGCCTCACCACCTTGATCCCTCAGTTGCTTGATTACTTTGGATTGGGCGTGGTTGACTGATTGCTTGATTGAAAACCCTAGGGTTAGGGTTTGAACTTCGGGGTTTGATCGCCGGATTGACGGCTACCTTCGGGAGGTTAGGGCTTTTGAAGAGTGGGTTTGAGGGAGTATTTGTGCAGAGTTTCGAGGTTTGAGAGAGTGTATACTCTGATAATTTCGTGTGTCTATTTTCGGAGTCCAAAGGCCCTTTATATAGTCAATTGGTGACTCACTCCGGCCAATCAAATGGCACGATTGCAATTGCAATGCATCTCTAACTCTACGTCGTAATCTCTGAGCGTAGCCCGAACGCATCGGAAAGGTAGTGTAATCGGATCAAAAGTCTGACAGAACGCGTTCCAGAGTCTGGGAAAAGGTCGATCTGGCGGCCGAGTAAAGGATATCACGGCCGAGGAATGGATGTCTCGGCCGAAGGATAGATCTTGCGGCCGAGGGATTGATCTCTCAGGGAGATTTTGCTAGCAACAGGTTGCTCGAGTGAGGAAATGATGATAGGGCCGTGGGATCGATGTCACTGCCGACAGATGGATTCTCCTAGGCTTCTGTATTTCTGTCTGAAAGGCTGTATGGCTTTGAATTGGGTCCTCTAAGTGGCTCAAAGTTCTTACCGAAAGTCCTAAGGTTCTCAAAGAGGCAATCAGCAATCACTGTATCCATTTCATCATCGGGATGGTCCCAAGGTGGGACTTGAAATAATCGTTAGGCCAAATTGGGGTGTCTACAGATGCCCCTCTTTGACTGAACTCAAACGGATCGCGAGACATGTTTGAGTAAGAGTCAAAGCTGTAAAAAGCAACTCAATTTGGTCCAAACACTATTCCAAGAGGTTTTTGAAAAAGGTTTTGTTATGGTCGGGCCGGGAGGCTGCCTACGTATTCCATAAGGGAAATTCAAACCAATCGTAGTTCGGGCGAAAAAGATTTATTCTTGTCGGGCCTGGAGGCTGCTTACGTATTCCGCAAGGGAAATTCAGACCAATCGTAGTTCAGGCAATAAAGAAAAGTAAAAAGCTTGGAGGGTTAGAGACAGAAGACGTACCTTAGGGCTTAAAAAGCCGTAGTGTGACGTACCTAGATTGAGCCAGGGTTTTGGCGGAAGATAGTTGAAGGAGCGCAGAGCTGCCGGGGGAATTTTTGCAGAGAGCTTCCTTAATATTTTGGGGTAGATCAGTACACTGCAGATGCGCTTGCTTTTCTTGATCATCCTTACTTTGACTGAAAGGAGCTCGGTAGAGTAGCCTATCCTTGCGAATGAGCTGGAAGGAATTGATGTAATGGGGTGGAATCCAAGCCATCTACTGGGATGAGTCAGACGCCGTTTGTTTTTGAGATGTAGGGGGCGCAGGGCCAGTATCTAGATCACGGAGCGTTTGGAGATGAGGGAACCGAGGCGCAGAGCCGGTTGTAGTCATAAGGCGGAGGCTTGAGGTTCAGAGCTTTGAGCTTGACGTGCTGAACCGAAGCGTGGAGCTGGTATAAGGCGAGAGCCTGAGAGTGATGGAATCGAGGCATGGAGCCTGTTGTGGTCTTGAGGCGGAGGCCTAAGGTGAGATTAGAGCTTGATGGAACTGAAGCGCGGAGCTGGTATTGATCATAAGGTGAGAGCCTGTGGTGTCAGAGCTTTGAGCTTGACGTGATGAACCGAAGCGCGGAGCTGGTACAATGCAAGGGCCTGAGGTGAAGGAACTGAGGCGTGGAGCCTGAGGTGAAGGAACTGAGGCGTGGAGCCTGAGGTGATTAGATTGAGGCGTGGAGCCTGTTGCAGTCTTGAGGCAAGGGCCTGGGTTGTCGGAGCTTAGAGCTTGACGTGATTTGAACAGAAGCATAGAGCTGGTTGCATTCTGATGGTCTGTGCACGGAGCCTGAGGTGAGCTTAGAGCTTGATGGAACCGAAGCGCGGAGCTGGTATTAACCATAAGGTGAGAGCTTGAGGTGATTAGATTGAGGCGTGGAGCCTGAGGTGAGTTTAGAGCTTGATGTGATTTGAACCGAAGCGTAGAGCTGGTTGTATTCTGATGGTCTGCGCATGGAGCTTTCTCATCATAAGTATTGGCATAGAGCCAAAGGATCGAGGCGCTGAACCGATCAATAAAACCGAGGCGTAGAGCCAGTTGATGGCAGGGTTGACCTGTTTCTTGAGAGATATGCAGAGTGTATATGTGTGATGATGTTTTGTTAGATGTGAACAGATATGATGATGCAGACTGTAGACACCTCCGAAACGGGGCATCGCCATACAGATTGATCACGTTTGTTTGCTCGATTAGTTGCTTGCTTCGTAAACCAAAATCATGGACATTCCCATGGCTAGGAACATCGCCACATGATAGCGGTTATCATCAAAACAGAGTCGCCACCCAGTTTATTAAAACTGGGAAAATGGATAGAGATTCTGGATACGGGAGCCAAAAGTACAATAAGGGGAAGGTGTTAGGCACCCCTCTTTGCCCAGTCGTGAGACTGGCCCATAATCATTCAACATAAGACGTATAGATGCTTTGTTTAATTCCAACATATAGTCTGTTTATTTATTCCTTTAAACAGTAAGCAAAGTGAGCCAGTGCGATAAATGAAGCATGCATTCAGAAAGTAGAGAAAGCAAACAAAGCTGTCCCAGGAAATCGATTACTCGGCCGGTGAATGGATGTCATGGCCGAGTAATCACACTGGTTTAATGTACCGGCCGAGGGATCGAAGCCCCGGTCGGTGTTCTTCCTCACACCAGAATATACGTTTAACAGATGATCAGAAAGTTATGATTAAGTGTAAGAACGATAAATAAAACAAACCAGAGGCCGTTGGGCCTCACCACCTTGATCCCTCAGTTGCTTGATTGCTTTGGATTGGGCGTGATTGACTGATTGCTTGATTGAAAACCCTAGGGTTAGGGTTTGAACTTCGGGGTTTGATCGCCGGATTGACGGCTGCCTTCGGGAGGTTAGGGCTTTTGAAGAGTGGGTTTGAGGGAGTATTTGTGCAGAGTTTCGAGGCTTGAGAGAGTGTATACTCTGATAATTTTCGTGTGTTTATTTTCGGAGTCCAAGGGCCCATTATATAGGCAATTGGTGACTCACTCCGGCCAATCAAATCACAAGATGGCAGTTGCAATTGCAATGCATCTCTAACTCTACGTCGTAATCCCTGAGCGTAGCCCGAACGCATTGGAGAGGTAGTGTAATCGGATCAAACGTCTGACAGAACACGTTCCAGAGTCTGGGAAAAGGTCGATCTGGCGGCCGAGTAATGGATATCACGGCCGAGGAATGGATGTCACGGCCGAAGGATAGATCTTGCGGCCGAGGGATTGATCTCTCAGGGAGATTTTGCTAGCAACAGGTTGCTCGGGCGAGGAAATAATGTTAGGGCCGTGGGATCGATGTCACGGCCGACAGATGGATTCTCCTAGGCTTCTGTATTTCAGTCTGAAAGGCTGTATGGCTCTGAATTGGGTCCTCTAAGTGGCTCAAAGTTCTTACCGAAAGTCCTAAGGTTCTCAAGGAAGCAATCAGCAATCACTGTATCCATTTCATCATCGGGATGGTCCCAAGGTGGGACTTTAAATAATTGTTAGGCCAAATTGGGGTGTCTACAGATGCCCCTCTTTGACTGAACTCAGACGGATCGCGAGACATGTTTGAGTAAGAGTCAAAGCTGTAAAAAGCAACTCAATTTGGTCCAACCACTATTCCAAGGGGTTTTCGAAAAAGGTTTTATTATGGTCGGGCCGGGAGGCTGCCTACGTATTCCACAAGGGAAATTCTGACCAATCGTTGTTCGGGCGAAAAAGTTTGGAGGGTTAGAGACAGAAGACGTACCTCAGGGCTTAAAAAGCCGTAGTGTGACGTACCTAGACTGAGCCAGGGTTTTGGCGAAGAGTAGTTGAAGGAGCGCGGGGCTACCTGGGGAGTTTTTGGCGGAGAGCTTCCTTAGTATTTCGAGGTAGATCAGTACACGGCAGGTGCGTTTGCTTTTCTTGATCATCCTTACTTTGACTGAAAAGAGCTCGGTAGAGTCGCTTATCCTTGCGAATGAGCTGGAAGGAATTGATGTAGTGAGGTGGAATCCAAACCATCTGCTGGGATGAGTCGGACGCCGTTTGTTTTTGAGATATGGGGGGCACAGGGCCAGTAACTGGAGCACGGAGCTTCGCGGAATGAGGGAACCGAGGCACGGAGCCGGTTGTAGTCATGAGGCGAGAGCCTGGAGAGTGATGGAATCGAGGCGTGGAGCCTGTTGCAATCTTGAGGCGAAGGCCTGAAGAGATTGGATTGATAGGACCGAAGCGCGGAGCTGGTGTTGATCATAAGGCGAGAACCTGTGGTGTCAGAGCTTTGATCTTGACATGATGAACCGAAGCGCGGAGCTGGTATAAGGCAAGGGCCTGAGGTGATTAGATTGAGGCGTGGAGCCTGCTGCAGTCTCGAGGTGAGGGTCTGAGTTGTCGGAGCTTAGAGCTTGACGTGATTTGAACCGAAGCGTAGAGCTGGTTGCATTCTGATGGTCTGTGCACGGAGCTTTTCCATCATAAGTGTTGGCGTGGAGCCAAAGGATCGAGGCACTGAACCGATCAATAAAACTGAGGCGTAGAGCCGGTGGATTACAGGGTTGACCTGTTTCATGAGAGATGTTTTGTTAGATGTGAACAGATATGATGATGCAGACTCGATGTGATAATGCAATATGTGCACGGGCCCGTGCGTGTGTGTTTGTTTTAAAGCTTAGAGCTTCTATCAAGTTCCGGACTTGAGTGTTCAGAGCGTAGAGCTCGAGCATTCGGACGGCAGAATCCAAGCATTCAAAGTACAGGCTTTGAGCGTCCAGTACGCAGTGGTTGGGCATCCAAGCGTAGAGCTTGAGCATTCAAGTGTATAACTTGAGCATCCAGTACACAGTGGTTGGGCATCCAAGCGTAGAGCTTGAGCATTCAAAAATGTTAGATTCTTGAGCATTCAGGCGTAGAGCCTGAGAATAGATGTCGTGATTGTTGGGGCGGCGTAGAGCCTGTTGCTTGTTTATGGCTTCGAGCCAGTTGAGATGATGGGCTTTGAGCCGCTGAGTTGTGATAACAGGCATAGAGCCTGTCGATAATGGGCTTTGAGCCGCTGAGATTGGTTGTTTACGGCTTTGAGCCAATTGAGACAGTGGGCTTAGAGCCGCTGAGTTGTGATAGCGAGCGTAGGGCTGCTGAATGGGCGTAGAGCCTGTCGATAATGGGCCTCAAGCCGCTGGATTGATTATTATGGCTTCGAGCCAGTTGAAACGGTGGGCTTGGAGCCGCTGAGTTGAGTGAATACAGGCGTAGAGTCTGTTGTTGTGATAGCGAGCATAGAGCTGCTAGGATGGTTATTATGGCTTAGAGCCAATTGAGATTGCTTGAGTATGATTTGTAGGCATAGAGCCTGCTGTTGAGATGGCGAGCATAAAGCTGCTAAGTCGAGGGCTTGGAGCCGCTGAGATGATAGGCTTGGAGCCGCTTAGTGATGGGCATAGGCAAAGAGCCGCTGAGTTGATGAGTTGGTGAATTCGGGCGTAGAGCCGTTGAGAGAATGGCTTTGAGCCAGTTGAAACGGTGGACTTGGAGCCCCTGAGTTGCAATAGTGAGCGTAGAGCTGCTGAGTCGAGGGCTTGGAGCCGCATAAGTGAGTTGCTATGGCTTTGAGCCAGTTGAGATGGTAGATATAGGCTTCGAGCCTGTGGAAGTAGTGGACTTGGAGTTACAGTGTTTGGTGAGTGGGTGGACATGGTAATGGACTTCGAACCACTGAGTGTTGTATAGGCATAGAGCCGCTGAGTGAGTTGATATGGGCGTAAAGCCTGGGTGACTTGAGCGACCTGTGCACAAGGTTGTTGAGCGTGGAGCTGCTAAAGTCTTGAGCTCAGGGCTGCTTGTTTTGCTTCGGCCAGCAGTTTGTGGAAAGAGATCTTCGATACTTGGGCATGCCCCCAAGGCTAGTTTTGATTATGCTGCATTGGCTTGGGGATGCCCCCAAGGCTGATTTGGTTTTGCTTCTGTTGGTCATGGACCCAGAATTCTATAATAGCTTGAGTTAGTGCACTGAGCAAAATCTGCTGTTTGCTAAGGGAAATTGATTAAGGGGCCAGGAGATCGATCTCTCGGCCGAAGGATTGATTATCGGCCGAGAAAATGATGTCTCGGCCGTGAAAACGCCAAAAGCCAGAAAATCGATTTAAGTTCGGTTTAATCGATTTCACGGCCCATTTAATCTTTTCTCCTCCTCTTCTTTGTTCTTCTCTGTTCCACTCGTTTGACGACCACCGTACACCGCCACCCTCCTCCACTACCGTCGGCCACCATCATCTCCGGCGACCATCCTCTCCGACCACCACCGCCGTTGCCGTTGCTACCGGCTTCGGTTGTTTGAAACCGTTGATTTTCTTTCTTTCTTGGCTTGGACGTGACGGCCACGCCATCTTCGGGTGTTGCGGGTTCATCCTTGCACCCTTCATGTAGGTGCGAGTATTCGTCTTCTGACGAGGAGGCGATTGAGGAGCCTGGTTTGTTTGATGCTGCTACCTATATTCTTCCTTCGCGTAGGCTGGGTTATGGCGGTTTCCTGCAGTACCACCCTCCTGTTGGTGGCCCAGAGGCCGAGATAGTTCGCAGAGAGCCTGAGCATCACTTGAGCGTTCTGAACATTCCGGTGAGTTTCCTGAAAAAGTAAAAAGTTTACTTTAGTTCGGAGTTTTGGAAATCTTTGTATTTTAAGAATGAATTTTTTTGTTTGTGGGATGAAAACCCCTTTTAGCTAGGAGCGTGAATGAGAAGAACCCGTGTTTGGGTTGAACTTGTTTTTATTTAAGGAAACTAAAATAACTGTGCCCCCTGTCTAGGCAATGCATGTTTTTAGATGTTAATTTGATGCCCCTTAGCATTTCCTTTGTTTATGCAATCATGAGATTAACTCCCTTTTGTCTTTGGCAGAGAAACAGGAGGCTGGAAGCTCGCGGTGGAGGCAAGGAGGTGCACAGATGGTTCTTGAAGCTGCCAGAGCAGGCTCGGGAATTAGTACGCGCTGCAGGTTTCGAGACATTCGTTCTGGGCCTCGATCTTCCGAAGATGGATTGGTCATTGATGACCTCGCTGGTTGAGAGGTGGTGGGATACCACCAATACCTTCCACTTTCCTACTGCTAGCGAGATGACCATCACTCTAGGTGACTTTTCTTTGCTGACTGGCCTGCGGATAGGCGAAGTTGCTCTTCGAGTTGACCCCCGGCTTTGGGAGCGAGAGGGTGCTTTGAGGGGGTTTCTGGGCAAGGTGCCCCTGTTCGTTCCCGGGGTCATATCGATCTTGCTTGGCTAAGCAAGACTTTTATGGTGGCTGACATTCTAACCCAGGTGAGCGCCGAGCAATTGACGCGGGCCTTCCTTCTTTACCTCCTTGGGCAAACGTTGTTTGCCAACAAGGATGGTTCGGTACACACGCAGTTTTTGGCTCCTTTGCAGCACTTGGGAGCTATTCGAGAGTTTGACTGGGGCTCGTCTGCTTTGGCCACTTTGTATGGCAATCTTGGAGCTTGTTCGTGGGACAAAAGTCCCATTCTTTGTGGCCACTTTCGAGTGCTTGAGGTACGTATTGTTCCTTTGTACTTCTGTTTTCACTTTGGCTTTTTCTAGTTCTGAACTTGCTTTGGTTAACCTGCTTTTCAGCTCTGGGCTTTCGAGCACCTTCTCCAGTTTCCCCCTGAGACTAGGCATGGTGATGCGAACTGCATACCTCGTTACAAGCGATGGTTGATGGGGCAACGGAGGCCACGGTCACCAGTTTTGAGCCTTCCCGAGTGGCGGCAAGTTTTGGACCGACTGACGGTCGATCAGGTACCTTTTTCTTTGTACCTCTTATCCTTTAGACTTCCATATTCTTGTGTTGGGGCTGATTTGTCCTTGCTTTGTAGGTACGGTTTGACCCTTGGGGTGGTGTACCAGAGGATGCCCCTCTTGTACGTTGTAGAGTCCTGGACCGGACCCGTAGCTTGCTCGAGGGTCCATTTTGCCGAGCCTGGTACTTAGGCGATCAAGTGGCTAGTCAGTGGCGGTCACGCGTTGAGGCTCTTCAGCTTGTTCCTCCTTCTCCTCCAGTATCTATGAGGTCCAATTCTTTGATGTCGAAGGAAGATCTGAAGAATGCTCGGATCAGAGATTGGGCGGGTTTACTCCTCTAGGCAGGTGACTATATGGACTACTGCCGTCTTTTCTTGACCTCCTCTGTTGCGGCTCCTCCCGTTGCTCCTATTTGGCCACGGGCTCCTTCGTTTGTCTCCTTCCACTCAGATGATGGGGAGGAGGAGCGCCTAACGCTGACTCCTTGCACGACCCAGCTTTACACTTTGCCAGCCGGGGCTTCACATGTATCTTTACCTTTCCATGTTAGCTTTCATCACTTCGCATTGTATCCCTTGCTTTAGATGTTTGTAATGTTTGACTGTCACACAGGTGCCTGCCGAGATAGTGCAGGAATGGCTTCACGCCTATCAGAGTACAGAGGTTCTGGTTCGGAGACAACGCCGTAGGATCCTTGAGGTACGATTTTCTTCATGAGCTTTATCTGCTGTGTATTATCCCTTGAGTCTTAATGTTTGTATCCCTTTTTGGTTGCAGCTTGAGGCTGAGGGAGTACCGGCTGCTGGTGGGGGGAATGTGAGGACCAGTGAGCAGCCTTCGCCTTCTTCTCAGAGATCGCCTAGCTTTTAGGGCTTTTTCTTTTTCCTGTTCATAGTTAGTGGGAGATAGGCAAAAACTATATTTGTATAGTGAAAGCAACCACAACAATGGTTTTGTAAATAAGTTTTTGTCTGAGAAATGCTTTTTATGCCCCTAGATGTCTTGAGTTTGCATGCGATAGTCAGAACATGGCTTTTTGAACAAGTTTTTGCTGATAGACAGTAATTAGTGTGAAAGCATTTGGCCGAAGAATCGATTACTCGGCCGAAGGATCATTGTTGCGGCCGAGGTATTGATTATCCGGCCGTTACGTCTATTTTCCCAAGGAAGCTAGGTTTTGCTTTTAGCCAAGTGGCATCCTTTTTCACATTCTTTCCTATGCTTAGTCTTTGATTTTCTGTCTCTTGCTTTTGCCATGCTCTACAGCCTAATTGCCAAACTTAAAAGTCTTTTGAAGTATCATACCCATTGGGTTGATGACTTTTGGGTTAGAGGGGATGAACTATAATTCTTACGTGTCTTTGTTTTTGCCAATTCCTTGGAAAATGACTAACTCATCTTTTGTGAGCTCAATAAGCAGGGTTAGCTATGCCTATCATTGAGTACAAACCTGTTGATGTTTTCCTCTCTCCAAATGTTTGGGCGGCATCTCGATGCGAGATTGCCTACGTATCCCAATCAGGGAATCAGGTCTCTTACGTAGTTCCAAGATCACCACCTTTGGGGGTTGGGTTTTCACTCTTGGTTTTTCCTTCTCTCGTGCTCTAAGTTTTGCCTAGGTTACCTGATAGAGGTTGAGTCCCTAGCGAGCTTTCCTTCAAATGCCTTAACTTTTGCCTAGGCTGCGTTTTTCGCATTTTCCTTGTCCTAGCAGGCTCTGCTCTTACTTTTGCTTGAGCATTTTTCTCTCAAGAGGGTTTTAGTGTTTTGGAGAGGAATCTGATGGAGATGTTTTTATGAATCTCCTGTTGCGTTTGTACTTTCACAATGGGCAAGCTAACCCTAAGTGTTCTCACGGAGATAGTGTCTTTCTTCTAAGTTCTGACAAAAACCTAGTTTCTTAAGCAATTAGAGTTCATCCTTTCCTTCCCTTTTTGTCGAGGACACAAAGATTTTGATCCCTTCGAATCTTTCCCTTGTTTTGGCAATGAGAGTATAATGCATAGCAATTGCAATTTAGGAATTTAGATTTAGATAAGCATAATCTGAAAGATGAAAAAGAAATTCTCTTAGTGGAAATAAAATGCCCAAACAGGGGCCCAAAACTCGTTCTAGTTTGTTTAAAGCAAAAACAATGTTGTTTTTTTGTTTGCCATGTTGTGACTTCTCAGCTACTGCAGCATGTCGGGGTCATTTCCCTTGTCTTTTGCAACTTTGTACTCTTTCCCACCCTCTTCCTTGCCAAACAGAGCCTTTGAATTGGGTTCATCTTTGAAGTTCGTACGATGGCTACTTTCTTGAGCCATGAGCAATCCCCAGATGGATGTGTCAGTTTGAATCTCCCTTTCCTCATTGATTGTGTGGTCATCAGCTATTTCCTCCTGATTGAATAATGATGCTAAGGAGGTTTCATCGAGCGGATCATTGTACTCTTCTTCCATTTCATCAAAGTCGCTTTCCCCTATTTTATAGGGTTCCGTGCATATGAAATCCAGATCTTCTCTTTCCTCTATCCATTGACTATAGTCACACTCGTCGTAAGGGTTGACCCATGGTTGCATTCGAAACTCCTCTATCTTTTCTATGAGATTGATTGTCTCCCAAACAATGGGCGGTGTTGGAATTTTGGGACGGTTGATGCGTACCACTATTTGGGCAGGCTCGAAGCGAGCGTGCCTTCTCATCATGATGACCCTTTCTTTTTCCTTCTTCCTATTCTCAAACCAGATACGAAGCCATTCGTCATCTTCTACAAATGGAATATCTGGATCCTCCAAATTGTGTTTTGCCCAGGAGTGTTCTTTCCACTTCCTTAGCTTTTCCTCCTCTGCCTGATCTTTGCTACTTAAGTCGGACATATCAACGTCGATTACTTCTGACTGATCAGAGTTATTATCCTCCTCCTCCTCCATCATGAAACACTCGTCCTATTCGGGGAAGGTTAGGGTAAGTTTGGTTTGGTTGTCTTGGACAATGTATTGGCTGGGATTATATGTGGGGTTGTGAGGTAGATTTATGAGATTGATACTTCGAGGTGGCGGCTCAGCATTATGAGTAGGGAGTGGGTTGGCTTGCCCATCAGGTTTTGGAGGTTTTATGGCTCGACTATCAATAAGGTCTTGAATGTCGTGACGAAGACGCATGCAATTGTCTGTTTCGTGCCCAGGGTGTTGGTGGTAGGCGCATTGTTTGTTTGGATCATGGTTTGGGCCGTAGGGCGGCGAAGGAAGTGGTTTGTTTAAAGGTTTGAGATGCCCTTGACGGCTGAGAATGGTCAAGGCTTGAGACAAGGTCATGTAGAGAGGATCAAAGTTGCGGTGGGGTCGATTTGAGCTTCGGGATGGGCTAGTTTGGAAAGGGTCTTGAGACAAGGATGTGCCAAGGGCCTTCACGGAGGCATGGGATGTACGGCTAGAGAAGGTTTTCTTAGTTGGGGGAGTGGCCTCTTCTTTCCCAATGAGTCCTAGCTTGATTCCATCTTCGATTTGCAACCCAGTGGCATGCAAGCGCTTGAAATCGGTGATAGCCTGTGTGTAAATATGCCTGAGATATTTGGGTTGCAAATTTTTGACAACTATCCTCACTTGGTCTTCCTTGGAGGGGCGGTTCTTCATCTTGGCAGCCTTTTCCCTCCATCTTGCCACAAAGGTAGCAAAATCCTCATTGGAATCTTGTTTGGTCATTTCCAAGTCTCGAGTTGTTAGTTCAATTTGGACGTTGTACGCATATTGCTTGACGAAAGCATTGGCAATTTCTGGCCAAGTTTGATAATGCACAAACTCCAGAGTGAGGAACCAGTCGAGAGCACTTCTGGTGAGAGTACGTTGGAACGACTGAGCGATGAGCTCGTCATTCAGGCCCATCGACTTCAGGGTGTTGATAACATGGCGAACATGACTGGTAGGGTTGCCAGTTCCATTGAACTTCTCAATGTTGGGCATCTTGAAATTCTCAGGCAGCTTGGATTCTGGGAAGAGGCAGAGTCCCTCGAAATCCAGAATTTGGTCCCCTTGTGAACGAGCCAAGGCTTGTTTGATTTCTTTGACTTGCTTGGTCAACTCAGGACTTTCTGCCAATATCACTTTATGGGGATTCTCATCTTCCATTGATTTTTCCTCATCCTCAGCATCTCTAGCTGCCTTTTCTGCCAGTAGTGCGGTGATTTGAGCTTGGAGGTTGGCAATAGTGGCGTTGTTGTCTGCCATGAAGGTGGAAGGGTTGCTTGACGAAGCTTGGGATTTAGTAAATGACGGGGTCCGTTGAGGGGATGACCGGGAAGTTTCTGAAAGCGGTTGGAATTGTTGTGGTGAGGGTGTTTTGTCAGATGAGGATGATAGACGGGAGGGTTGCAGAGACCTTTGTTTGGTGTAGCTTCGGGTGTTATAAGAGTACAAAGTTGGTTGTGGTTGCTTCTTTGATTTACCTATTGTGCCTGTTTGAAAAGTAGAATACCTAGAAGTCAGTATTCGGCCTGTGTAGGGTTAGGATTTGGGTTGAAAATCCCAACCCTTCTGCACAGAAAGAGTTAATTACAACAACAAATGATACAAGGTGTGAGGAAGAACTTTTGCAAGTAAAATGCAAGTAGGTTCCTAGCCTATAGGTTCCTGTCTTAGTTTGATAAGTTCTATGGCTTTCTAAAACATGCAAGGTTTTGGTAGTCTCAGGGTGCTCCGTTGTCAAAGGGCACCAATCCTCTCTCCAGCCCATCAAAGGCGGTGATTGGGTGATTCCCCTTTTGATATACCACTAGGTACGAGTGACTGTGGAGTTTGCTGGAACCCCCAACATAGCCCGTGTCATGCCGGGATATCAGGTGAACTCAACGGGTTGCCCGCTCGATGCATATGATAAATGAATTAAACAAGGCATGTATTAGTCTTATGTTGAACTTTTTGGTTATGGCTCTCATGTCCCCAGCAGAGTCGCCAAAAACTGTAGACACCTCCCAAACGGGGCATCGCCATACAGATTGATCACGTTTGTTTGCTCGATTAGTTGCTTGCTTCGTAAACCAAAATCATGGACATTCCCATGGCTAGGAACATCGCCACATGATAGCGGTTATCATCAAAACAGAGTCGCCACCCAGTTTATTAAAACTGGGAAAATGGATAGAGATTCTGGATACGGGAGCCAAAAGTACAATAAGGGGAAGGTGTTAGGCACCCCTCTTTGCCCAGTCGTGAGACTGGCCCATAATCATTCAACATAACACGTATAGATGCTTTGTTTAATTCCAACATATAGTCTGTTTATTTATTCCTTTAAACAGTAAGCAAAGTGAGCCAGTGCGATAAATGAAGCATGCATTCAGAAAGTAGAGAAAGCAAACAAAGCTGTCCCAGGAAATCAATTACTCGGCCGGTGAATGAATGTCACAGCCGAGTAATCACACTGGTTTAATGTACCGGCCGAGGGATTGAAGCCCCGGTCGGTGTTTTTCCTCACACCAGAATATACGTTTAACAGATGATCAGAAAGTTATGATTAAGCGTAAGAACAATAAATAAAACAAACCAGAGGCCGTTGGGCCTCACCACCTTGATCCCTCAGTTGCTTGATTGCTTCGGATTGGGCGTGATTGACTGATTGCTTGATTGAAAACCCTAGGGTTAGGGTTTGAACTTCGGGGTTTGATCGCCGGATTGACGGCTGCCTTCGGGAGGTTAGAGCTTTTGAAGAGTGGGTTTGAGGGAGTATTTGTGCAGAGTTTCGAGGCTTGAGAGAGTGTATACTCTGATAATTTTTGTGTGTTTATTTTCGGAGTCCAAGGGCCCTTTATATAGGCAATTGGTGACTCACTCCGGCCAATCAAATCATGAGATGGCAATTGCAATTGCAATGCATCTCTAACTCTACGTCGCAATCCCTGAGCGTAACCCGAACGCATCGGAGAGGTAGTGTAATCGGATCAAACGTCTGACAGAACACGTTCCAGAGTCTGGGAAAAGGTCGATCTGGCGGCCGAGTAAAGGATATCACGGCCGAGGAATGAATGTCTCGGCCGAAGGATAGATCTTGCGGCCGAGGGATTGATCTCTCAGGGAGATTTTGCTAGCAACAGGTTGCTCGGGTGAGGAAATGATGTTAAGGCCGTGGGATCGATGTCACGGCCGACAGATGGATTCTCCTAGGCTTCTGTATTTCTATCTGAAAGGCTGTATGGCTCTGAATTGGGTCCTCTAAGTGGCTCAAAGTTCTTACCGAAAGTCCTAAGGTTCTCAAGGAAGCAATCAGCAATCACTGTATCCATTTCATCATCGGGATGGTCCCAAGGTGGGACTTGAAATAATCGTTAAGCCAAATTGGGGTGTCTACACAGACTCGATGTCATAATGCAAATATGTGCAAGGGCCCGTGCGTGTGTGTTTGTTTTTAAGCTTAGAGCTTCTATCAAGTTCTGGACTTGAGCATTCAGAGCGTAGAGCTCGAGCATTCGGACGGCAGAATTCGAGCATTCAAAGTACAGGCTTTGAGCGTCCAGTATGCAGTGGTTGGGCATCCAAGCGTAGAGCTTGAGCATTCAAGTGTATAACCTGAGCATCCAGTACACAGTGGTTGGGCATCCAAGCGTAGAGCTTGAGCATTCAAAATGTTAGATTTTGAGCATTCAGGCGTAGAGCCTGAGAATAAATGTCTTGATTGTTGGGGCGGCGTAGAGTCTGTTGCTTGTTTACGGCTTCGAGCAAGTTGAGATGTTGGGCTTTGAGCCGCTGGGGTGTGATAACGGGCGTAGAGCCTGTCGATAATGGGCTTCAAGCCGCTGAGATTGGTTGTTTACGGCTTCGAGCCAGTTGAAATAGTGGGCTTAGAGCCGCTGAGTTGAGTGATTACAGGCGTAGAGCCTGTTGCCATGATAGCGAGCATAGAGCTGCTGAGATAGTAAACATAGGCTTCGAGCCTATTAAGAACTTGATTGTGTACGGCTTCGAGCCAGTTGAAACGATGGGCTTGGAGCCACTGAATCGATAGGTGGGGGCGTAGAGCCGCTGAGTTGATGAGTTGGTATGGCTCTGAGTCAGTTGAGATGGTAGATATAGGCTTCGAGCCTGTTGAAGTAATGGTTACGGCTTGGAGCCTTTTGAGATAATGGGCTTCGAGCCGCTGAGATTGCTTGTGTATGGCTTCGAGCCAGTTGGGATAGTGAGCTTGGAGCCGCTAAGTTGTGATAGCGGGCGTAGAGCCGCTTTGAGTCTGTGGAGATGGACTTGGAGTCACGGTGTTTGATGAGTGGGTGGACATGGTAATGGACTTCGAACCACTGAGTGTGTATAGGCATAGAGCCGCTGAGTGAGTTGATATGGGCGTAGAGCCTGGGTGACTTGAGTGACCTGTGCACAAGATTATGGAGCTGCTAAAGTTTTGAGCTCAGGGCTGTTTGTTTTGCTTCGGCCAGCAGTTTGTGGAGAGAGATCTTCGATGCTTGGGCATGCCCCCAAGGCTAGTTTTGATTATGTTGCATTGGCTTGGGGATGCCCCCAAGGCTGATTGACTTTGCTTCTGTTGGTCATGGACCCAGGATTCCATAATGGCTTGAGTTAGTGCACTGCGCAAAATCTGATATTGCTGAAGGAAATTGATTGAGGGGACAGGAGATCGATCTCTCGGCCGAAGGATTGATGTCTCGGCCGAGGAATTGATGTCTCGGCCGTGAGAACGCCAAAAGCCAGAAAATCGATTTAAGTTCGGTTTAATCGATTTCACGGCCCATTTAATCTTTTCTCCTCCTCCTCTTTGTTCTTCTCTGTTCAACTCGTTTGACGACCACCGTACGCCGCCGCCCTCCTCCACTACCGTCGGCCACCATCATCTCCGGCGACCATCCTCTCCGACCACCGCCGCCGTTGCCGTTGCTGCCGGCTTTGGTTGTTTGAAACCGTTGGTTTTCTTCCTTTCTTGGTTTGGACGTGATGGCCACGCCATCTTCGGGTGTTGCGGGTTCATCCTCGCACCCTTCATGTAGGTGAGAGTATTCGTCTTCTGACGAGGAGGCGATTGAGGAGCCTGGTTTGTTTGATGCCGCTACCTACGTTCTTCCTTCGCGTAGGCTGGGTTATGGCTGGGCAAAGATGCTAGGTAGTTCTAAGTTTCGTATCGGTGCATTTGGTGGGATAGCACCCTTTTTGGCCGTGGCCAATTTTGACAAATAATTAGCTTCAATGTTCTCCTCCCTTGGGATTCTGACAATGCTAAAGCTTTGTAACTTTGCAATTTGAGCTTTTACTTTATCCAAGTACATTTGCATTACTTCTTCTTTCACGGTATACTCCCCTAGGACTTGTCCTACTACTAACTGTAAGTCACTTTTGGCCAACACATGATTAGCTCCTACGGCCTTAGCCAGGTCCAAACCAACCACGAGAGCTTCATATTCGACCTCGTTGTTGGTCGCTTTGAATTCAAACCTGAGTGCATAGCTTAGGCGTTGCCCTTTTGGGGATGTTAGAACTAAACCAGCTCCACTTGCTTCTCTGGTTGTCGATCCATCCACCTGTAGGATCTAAGGTTTAGGTTCTTCCTTGGGGAGCTCTGCTGGTTCTGGATATGTGTATTCCGCAAGGAAATCTGCAAGTGCTTGAGCTTTAATGGCGATTCGAGGCTTATACTCTATATCAAATTCGCCAAGCTCTATCGACCATTGAATGAGCCAGCCTGATGTTTCTGGGCAGTGGAGAATTCTTCGAAGTGGTTGGTCCGTTAGTACTTTGATTGAGTGAGCTTGGAAGTATGGTCGTAGCCTTCTAGCCGCCATTACCATAGCAAAGGCTATTTTTTCAGCTCTGGGATATCTCATCTCAGCTCCTCGCAATGCCCTGCTGGTGTAGTATACTGGGAGCTGCGTCCCTTGCTCCTCCTGTGGTCTACCAGCCCGAAAAATATATTTCCTTTTGAAGAAAAATTGATTTGAAGAGTCGCCACCCGGATTTGTGGTATATCACCCGAGAAACCGTTTTGTTTTGAAAATGATCGATTTGAATTGAAAACCAGAGATCGTTTTGAGGGTCCGGAAGCCATGTTACGAGGGGGGAAGGGTTTTACGGCACCCCCCTCGCCCGATACGACATCGGTCTCTACTAAACGTTTGTGGGATTTTTCAAAGGGATTTTGTTTCATTAAACCAATTAGCAAGTATCCACAGTTATAACACGTAAGCAGTGCATGCATGTGCAGTTGTACAGGGGGAGATGAAATGATGGAGTAACGGTGAGCAAATGCATAAATGACGGAAAACTGGAGACTGCCACTGACTTCACTCTCGAGCGCTCGGGAGTAGTCCCGAGCACTTGGGAGTTCTGACACTCAACCTGCAGATATTGGTTAGTACAAGGAGGATATAATGCTAAAACTATAAACTGAAATGATCTTAAACATATTACAGGCTCAGCAAAGGACCTGATAGGCCTGAGATGGAACTCCAACCTTTCAAGTCATGCATCCTCGCCACCATAAAATTAGATCTACATATTTTTAGAGCAAATGGACACAACTATATATGCAGGAATTCAGACAACACAACAGACTGGGGGGAAATGGATTATAGTAGCATGCATGCACCTTTGTTTTGACCTTTCCTAGGAGAAAATCATCTTTTTAACTTTAGGAAGGCCTTGTTCTTTCAAGAAAACTTGTAAGAATGTTTATGTTTCCAGAAGAACTGATTTTCTGTGTCTGCATGCCATGATAAAAACATTTATTTTAAGAATGCACCTCACCCCAATCTGCTGTTTGACAGAACGCCATGCATGGGATTGGAGACAGTCCCGAGCGCTCTAGAGTACTCCCGAGCGCTCGGGAGTTCTTCCAGTGAGTTTACCTTGAAAACGTTTTCATGCCCCTTTGCTCTTGCTTTACACTAAGGTGTCCCAACCACTTCCAGTATTGAGGACTGGAATGGGCCAAGACACCTCCCTCAGAGAGGAAGAACAGCTCTTTTGATTTGAACCAAGGATAGAAATCTTTCTACCTTTTTGAGAGACTTTGCTTCTTGAATGGTTTTGAAAAATGGATGAAGAGGGAAAAAGACCAGAAATCAGAAGCTTGGAGTGTTCTCCTTTCTACTCTCTTCCTTGATGGTTTTTGAATGCTTTTGAAGTTTGAAGTTTTTGCTTGAATTTGAAAACCTTTTGCTTTGAACAAGAGAGAGCGAGAGAGTGGTTTTAGAGAGAGGGAATTTTCGTGGTCTCCAAGCCCAGCCCCCCTCCTCCTCAGCTGAAATCAGTTGTATATATAGGCCAAAATAACCTATGGTTTTCAAAATCAAATGGATTTGAATAAAACATTTTTAAATGGGAAAATCCTTTAGCCTGAAGATCCCTGACTGATAATGAGTGCTTGGCATAAATCTCAGCCGGCTCAAGGCGACTGCAATGATGGATTGCATGGGTAATGAGGAGCCCTGCCATCCATTGGGCAGCGCAGGAGACACGAGCGCTCGAGAGTGGTCTCGAGCGCTTGGGACTTAACTCTCGAGCGCTCGAGAGTGAGCCAGGCCAGAGGTTTTTGGAAAATGGTTTGGAGCGCTCGGGACTGCTCCCAAGCGCTTGGAAATGATTTTGACCATTTTTAATTCCTTTTCAAATCCTTCAAGGAGCAAAGCTTCAATCGGTACGAGGCTTGTTTTGATCCAAATTCATCATCGGGGAGCCTCCGGGCCACAAATCAAGGAAATTTGACAAGTTCAAATTGGGGTGTCTACACCTCCCTTACCAGGACTGCACTGCCAGTGTGGGGGGAGACAGCAAGGTATAAGAATAGAACCTCTCCTTCTTGAGTCCTACTGAGCAGTGGCGGGGACGTCAAGTATTCTTTTAGTTGGTTGAAAGCTGCTTCTTCTGTTGTAGTCCATTCAAAGGCTTTTTTCAAAACCTTAAAGAACGTTTGACACTTATCAGTTGATCGTGAGATGAACTTGCTTAGAGCTGCAACTCGTCTTGTTAGCTTCTGGACTTCCTTAATGTTCTGGGGCGATCTCATAGTGAATATGGCCTGAATCTTCTCAGGGTTTGCCTCGATTCCTCTTTGGGATACCATGAAGCCTAGAAATTTCCCTGACGTGATTCCGAAAGCGCATTTTGTTGAGTTGAGCTTCATCTTGTATTTTCTGAGGACATGAAAAGTCTCTTCCAAATCTGCTATATGATCTCGTGCCTTGGCACTTTTGACCAGCATGTCATCCACGTTTACTTCTACGTTGCGCCCAATCTATTGCTTGAACATCTTGTTGACTAGCCTTTGGTATGTTGCCCCTGCATTCTTAAGATCGAAGGGCATTACTTTGTAACAATATAGTCCCCGATCGGTGATGAACGAGGGTTTCTCTTGATCTTCTTCATGCATTTGGATTTGATTATATCCTAAGAATCCATCCATGAAGGTGAGGAGCTCGTGCCCAGCTGTAGAATCCACCAAGGAGTCAATCCTTGGCAGAGGAAAGCTATCCTTTGGACATTCTTTATTGAGGTCTATGAAGTCTACACACATTCTCCATTTGCCATTGGCCTTCTTCACCATAACCACGTTGGCTAGCCAATCGGGATAGAGAACTTCGTGGACGGATTTCGCTTGTATGAGCTTTTCTACTTCTTTGGCCGCAGCCTCGTTTCGTTCTGGAGCGAAAGTTCTCTTCTTCTGTTTAAAAGGACGAATCGTGGGATCCACATTGAGCTTGTGAGATAAGACCCTTGGGTCAATCCCTGGTATGTCCACGTGGGACCATGCAAAGACATCTCTATTCCTTCTCAGGAATTGCAGCATCTTTGTTCTTGCTACCGAGCTCAACCCTGTTCCAATCCTTACTGTTTTTCCAGGTTGTCCTAGTTCTAGGAGTTCTTCCACGAGTTCTTCCACGGGCTCTCCATGTTGGAGCTTCTCTTCATCTCGAGTGTCTAGACTTTCTACATTCATGGTAATGTTAGCTCCCCTGAGCGAGGTGACATAACATTCCCGTGCTGCTTTCTGATCTCCTCTGACGCTAGCAATTACTTCTGGTGTTGGGAACTTTATCATCAAATGATACGTGGAGATTATCGCTCCGATTTTATTCAGAGTTGTCCTCCCCAGTATCGCATTATATGCTAAAGGATAGTCAACTACTATGAAATCTACCATGCGTGTAATTTGACTTCCTTCTTCCCCCATGGTAATTGGCAGGGCTATTTGACCAGCTAGATATACGGGCGTACCTGCAAATCCAACTAGTGGTGATGTCATGGGCCTTAGCCTTTCTCGTCCAACTTTTAGTTGGTCATACGCATGGAGATAGAGGATGTCTGCTGAGCTTCCACTGTCAATTAGTACCCTACGTGTAAGGTAGTTTGCTATGACAATGGTTATAACCAGGGGGTCATCGTGAGGGATCTGGACTCCCTTGAGGTCTTCTTCTGAGAAAATGATTGGTATTTCTTCCTTTTTCTGGAATTTGTTTGGACGGCCAACCGTATTGACCTCCAAGTATTCCTCTGTTCTCAATTTCCTGAGGTGCACTTTCCTAGCATTGCTAGACTCTCCTCCTCCGGCAAATCCCCCATGGATGACCTTGATCTCTCCAGTGGGACCTGACCGATGTGTCGTGCCGTCTCTACCCTCTTTGCTTGTATCTTCTTTTCTGGATGGTTTTTGGTACTTCTTCGTTATAAAACGTTGAAGCCTCCCTCTTTAGATTAGATCTTCGATTTGCTTTTTTAGGTCAATACAATCATCAGTGTTATGACCGTGGTCTTTGTGGAATCTACAGTATTTATCCTTAGCTCTCCTGTTAGGATCAGTCCTTAACTTTCCAAGCCACTTGAGGTCTGGATCGTCATGTAGGTTGCTAAGGATTTGCTTTGCCGTAGCTATGAGCGGGGTGAACTGCTTGTACCGGCCTTGGGGCGGTCCTCCTGCTCCTCCCTGCTTCGAGGAAGATCTTGAGTCTACCTTCTTGTTCTTTGGTTCTCCTCCCGTCTTGCGGGTGGACTCTCTCCTTCTCTTATCAGGGGGAGGAAACTCTCCCACCTGTGATGGCCCCGCTTGGGGATCAAAGCCATCACGCGTGCGTCTTGCGTAAACGGCTTCTTCTGCATTCATATGTTACTGAGCTCTAAGCATTGTAGACACCCCAATTTGGCCTAACGATTATTTCAAGTCCCACCTTGGGACCATCCCGATGTTGAAATGGATACAGTGATTGCTGATTGCCTCCTTGAGAACCTTAGGACTTTCGGTAAAAACTTTGAGCCACTTAGAGGACCCAATTCAGAGCCATACAGCCTTTCAGACAGAAATACAGAAGCCTAGGAGAATCCATCTGTCGGCCGTGACATCGATCCCACGGCCCTAACATCATTTCCTCACCCAAGCAACCTGTTGCTAGCAAAATCTCCCTGAGAGATCAATCCCTCGGCCGTAAGATCTATCCTTCGGCCGAGACATCCATTCCTCGGCCGTGATATCCTTTACTCGGCTGCCAGATCGACCTTGTCCCAGACTCTGGAACGTGTTCTGTCAGACGTTTGATCCGATTACACTACCTTCCCGATGCGTTCGGGCTACGCTCAGAGATTACGATGTAGAGTTAGAGATGCATTGCAATTGCAATTGCCATCTCGTGATTTGATTGGCCAGAGTGAGTCACCAATTGTCTATATAAAGGGCCTTTGGATTCCGAAAATATACACACAAAATTATCAGAGCATACACTCTCTCAAGCCTCGAAACTCTGCACAAATACTCTCTCACACCCACTTTTCAAAAGCCCTAACCTCCCGAAGGCAGCCGTCAATCCGGCGATCAAACCCGAAGTTCAAACCCTAACCCTAGGGTTTTCAATCAAGCAATCAGTCAATCACATCCAATCCAAAGCAATCAAGCAACTGAGGGATTAAGGTGGTGAGGCCCAACGGCCTCTGGTTTGCTTTATTTATCATTCTTATGCTTAAATCATAGCTTTCTGATTATCTGTTAATCTTTCTGTCTTGTGTGAGGAAGAACACCGACCGGGGCCTCGATCCCTCGGCCGGTACATTAAACCAGTGTGATTACTCGGCCGTGACATCCATTCACCGGCCAAGTAATCGATTTCCTGGGACAGCTTTGTTTGTTTTTCTGCTTTCTGACACATGCTTTACTTATCGCACTGGCTCACTTTGCTTACTGTTTAAAGGAATAAATAAACAGACTATGTGTTGGAATTAAACAAAGCATCTACATGTCTTATGTTGAACGATTATGGGCCAGTCTCACGATTGGGCAAAGAGGGGTGCCTAACACCTTCCCCTTATTGTACTTTTGGCTCCCGTATCCAGAATCTCTATCTGTTTTCCTAGTTTTAATAAACTGGGTGGCGACTCTGTTTTGATGATAACCGCTATCATGTGGCGATGTTCCTAGCCATGGGAATGTCCATGATTTTGGTTTATGAAGCAAGCAACCAATCGAGCAAACAAACGTGATCAATCTGTATGGCGATGTCCCGTTTGGGAGGTGTCCACAGTTTTTGGCGACTCTGCTGGGGAATATGAGAGCCATAACCAAAAAGTTCAACATAAGACTAATACATGCCTTGTCTAATTCATTTATCATATGCATCGAGCGGGCAACCCGTTGAGTTCACCTGATATCCCGGCATGACACGGGCTATGTTGGGGGTTCCAGCAAACTCCACAGTCACTCGTACCTAGTGGTATATCAAAAAGGAAATCACCCAATCACCGCCTATGATGGGCTGGTGAAAGGATTGGTGCCCTTTGACAACGGAGCACCCTGAGACTACCAAAACCTTGCATGTTCTAGAAAGCCATAGAACTTATCAAACTAAGACAGGAACCTACAGGCTAGGAACCTACTTGCATTTTACTTGCAAAAGTTCTTCCTCACACCTTGTGTCATTTGTTGTTGTAATTAACTCTTTCTGTGTAGAAGGGTTGGGATTTTCAACCCGAATCCTAACCCTACACAGGCCGAATACTGACTTCCAGGTATTCTACTTTTCAAGCAAGCACAATAGGTAAATCAAAGAACCAACCACAGCCAACTTTGTACTCTTGTAACACCCGAAGCTACGCCAAACAAAGGTCTCTGCAACCCTCCCATCTATCGTCCTCATCTGACAAAACACCCTCACCACAACAATCCCAACCGCTTTCAGAAACTTCCTGGTCATCCCCTCAACGGACCTCGCCATTTACTAAATCCCAAGCTTCGTCAAGCAACCCTTCCACCTTCATGGCAGACAACGACGCCACTATTGCCAACCTCCAAGCTCAAATCACCGCACTACTAGCAGAAAAGGCAGCTAGAGATGCTGAGGATGAGGAAAAATCAATGGAAGACGAGAATCCCCATAAAGTGATATTAGCACAAAGTCCTGAGTTGACCAAGCAAGTCAAGAAAATCAAACAAGCCTTGGCTCGTTCACAAGGGGACCAAATTCTGGATTTCGAGGGACTTTGCCTCTTTCCAGAGTCCAAGCTGCCTGAGAATTTCAAGATGCCCAACATTGAGAAGTTCAATGGAACTGGCAACCCTACCAATCATGTTCGCCATGTTATCAACACCCTGAAGCCGATGGGCTTGAATGACGAGCTCATCGCTCAGTTGTTCCAACGAACTCTCACCGGAAGTGCTCTCGACTGGTTCCTCACTTTGGAGTTTGTGCATTATCAAACTTGGCCAGAAATTGCCAATGCTTTCGTCAAGCAATATGCGTACAACGTCCAAATTGAACTAACAACTCGAGACTTGGAAATGACCAAACAAGATTCCAATGAGGACTTTGCTACCTTTGTGGCAAGATGGAGGGAAAAGGCTGCCAAGATGAAGAACCGCCCCTCCGAGGAAGACCAAGTGAGGATAGTTGTAAAAAATTTGCAACCCAAATATCTCAGGCATATTTACACATAGGCTATCACCGATTTCAAGCGCTTGCATGCCACTGGGTTGCAAATCGAAGATGGAATCAAGCTAGGACTCATTGGGAAAGAAGAGGCCACTCCTCCACCTAAGAAAACCTTCTCTAGCCGTACATCTCACGCGCTCCGTGAATGCCCTTGGCACATCCGTGTCTCAAGACCCTTTTCAAACCAGCCCATCCCGAAGCTCAAATCGACCCCGCCGCAACTTTGATCCTCTTTACATGACCTTGTCCCAAGCCTTGACCATTCTCATCCGTCAAGGGCATCTCAAACCTTTAAACAAACCGCTTCCTCCGTCGCCCTACGGTCCAAACCATGATCCAAACAAACAATACGCCTACCACCAACACCGTGGGCACGAAACAGACAATTGTATGCGTCTTCGTCACGACATTCAAGACCTTATTGATAGTCAAACCATAAAACCTCCAAAACCTGATGGGCAAGCCGACCCACTCCCTACTCATAATGCTGAGCCGCCACCTCGAAGTATCAATCTCATAAATCTATCTCACAACCCCACATACAATCCCAGCCAATACATTGTCCAAGACAACCAAACCAAACCTACCTTACCCTTCCCCGAGGAGGACGAGTGTTTCATGATGGAGGAGGAGGAGGATAATAACTCTGATCAGTCAGAAGTAATCGACGTTGATATGTCCGACATAAGTAGCAAAGATCAGGCAGAGGAAGAAAAGCTAAGGAGGTGGAAGGAACACTCCTGGGCAAAACACAATTTGGAGGATCCAGACATTCCATTTGTAGAAGATGACGAATGGCTTCGTATCTGGTTTGAGAATACGAAGAAGGAAAAAGAAAGGGTCATCAAGATGAGAAGGCACACTCTCTTCGAGCCTGCCCAAATAGTGGTACGCATCAACCGTCCCAAAATTCCAACACCGCCCATTGTTTGGGAGACAATTAATCTCATTGAGAAGGTAGAGGAGTTTCAAATGCAACCATGGGTCAATCCTTACGACGAGTGCGACTATAGTCAATGGATAGAGGAAAGAGAAGATCTAGATTTCATATGCACAGAACCCTATAAAACAGGGGAAAGCGACTTTGATGAAAAGGAAGAAGAGTGCAATGATCCGCTCGATGAAAGCTCCTTAGCATCACTATTCAATCAGGAGGAAATAGCTTATGACCACACAATCAATGAGGAAAGAGAAAGGGAGATTTATACCGACACATCCATCTGGGATTACTCATGGCTCAAGGAGGTAGCCGTCGTGCAAACTTCCAAGATGAACCCAGTTCAAAGGCTCTGTTTGGCAAGGAAGAGGGTGGGAAAGAGTACAAAGTTGAGGGAAATGACCCCGACATGCTGCAGTAGCTGAGAAGTCACAACATGGCAAACAAAAACGTTAAAACATTGTTTTTGCTTTCTAAAAACAAACTAGAACGAGTTTTGGGCCCCTGTTTGGGCATTTTATTTCCGCTAAGAGAATTTCTTTTTCATCTTTCAGATTATGCTTATCTAAATCCAAATTTCTAAATTGCAATTGCCATGCGCTATACTCTCATTGCCAAAACAAGGGAAAAATTCGAAGGGATCAAAATCTTTGTGTCCCCGACAAAAGGGAAGGAAAGGATGAACTCTAATTGCTTAAGAAACTAGGTTTTTGTCAGAACTTAGAAGAAAGACACTATCTCCGTGAGAACACTTAGGGTTAGCTTGCCCATTGTGAAAGTACAAATGCAACAGGAGATTCATGAGAACATCTCGGGAGATTCATGAGAACACTAAAACCCTCTTGAGAGAAAAATGCTCGTTGGGCAATCTATACACCCAAGCAAAAGTAAGAGCAGAGCCTGCTAGGACAAGGAAAAGCGGGAAACGTAGCCTAGGCAAAAGTTAAGGCATTTGAAGGAAAGCTCGCTAGGGACTCAACCTCTATCAGGTAACCTAGGCAAAACTTAGAGCACGAGAGAAAGAAAAACCAAGAGTGAAAACCCAACCCCCAAAGGTGGTGATCTTGGAACTACGTAAAAGGCCTGATTCCCTGATTGGGATACGTAGGCAATCTCGCATCGAGATACGGCCCAAACATTTGGAGAGAGGAAAACTTCAACAGGTTTGTACTCAATGATAGGCATAGCTAACCCTGCGTATTGAGCTCACAAAAGATGAGTATGCTTTTTTTTGAAGAATTGGCAACAAGCAATAGACATAAGAATTACAGTTCATCCCCTCTAACCCAAAAGTCGTCAACGCAATGGGTATGATACCTCAAAAACTCTTAAGCTTGGCAATCAGGCTATGGAGCATGGCAAAAGCAAGAGATAGAAAATCAAAGACTAAGCATAGGAAGGAATGTGAAACAGGATGCCACTTGGCTAAAGCAAAACCTAGCTCCCTTGGAAAAATAGATGTAACGGCCGGATAATCAATACCTCGGCCGCAACAATGATCCTTCGGCCGAGTAATCGATTCTTTGGCCAAATGCTTTCACACAAATTACTGTCTATCAACAAAAACTTGTTCAAAAAGCCATGTTCTGACTATCGCTTGCAAACTCAAGACATCTAGGGGCATAAAAAGCATTTCTCATTTCATAGACAAAAACTTGTTTACAAAACCATTATTGTGGTTGCTTTCACTATACAAATATAGTTTCTGCCTATCTCCCACTAACTATGAACAGGAAAAAGAAAAGCCCTAAAAGCTAGGCGATCTCTGAGAAGAAGGGAAAGGCTGCTCACTGGTCCCCACATTCCCCCCACCAGCAGCCGGTACTCCCTCAGCCTCAAGCTGCAGCCAAAGAGGGATACAAACATTCAGACTCAAGGGATAATACACAGCAGATAAAGCTCATGAAGAAAGTCGTACCTCAAGGATCCTACGGCGCTGTCTCCGAACCAAAACCTCTGTACTCTGATAGGCGTGAAGCCATTCCTGCACTATCTCGGCAGGTACCTGTGGAACAGTCAAACATTACAAACATCTAAAGCAAGGGATACAATGCGAAGTGATGAAAGCTAACATGGAAAGCTAAAGATACCTGTGAAGCCCCGGCTGGCAAAGTGTAAAGATGGGTCGTGCAAGGAGTCAGCGTCAGGCGCTCCTCCTCCCCATCATCTGAGTGGAAGGAGACAAACGAAGGAGCCCGTGGCCAAACAGGAGCAACGGGAGGAGCCACAACAGAGGGGGTCAAGAAAAGACGGCAGTTCTCCGTATAGTCACCTGCCTGGAGGAGTAAACCCGTCCAATCTCTGATCCGAGCGTTCTTCAGATCTTCCTTCGACATCAAAGAAGTGGACCTCATAGATACTGGAGGAGAAGGAGGAACAAGCTGAAGAGCCTCAACAAGTGATCGCCACTGACTAGCCACTCGATCGCCTAAGTACCAGGCTCGGCAAAATGGACCTCATAGATACTGGAGGAGAAGGAGGAACAACGTGCAAGAGAGACATCCTCTGGTACACCACCCCAAGGGTCAAACCGTACCTACAAAGCAAGAATAAAATCAGTCCTAACATAAGAATATGGAAGTCTAAAAGACAAGAGGTACGAAGAAAGAAATACCTGATCGACAGTAAGCCGGTCCAAAACTCGCCGCCACTCGGGAAGACTCAAAACTGGTGATCGTGGCCTCCGTTGCCCCACCAGCCATCGCTCGTAACGAGGTATACAGTTCGCATCACCATGCCTAGTCTCAGGGGGAAACTGGAGAAGGTGCTCGAAAGCCCAGAGCTGAAAAGCAGGTTAACCAAAGCAAGTTCAGAACTAGAAAAAGCCAAAGTGAAAACAGAAGTACAAAGGAACGATACATACCTCAAGCACTCGAAAGTGACCACAAAGAATGGGGCTCTTGTCCCTCGAACAAGCTCCAAGACTACCATACAAAGTGGCCAAAGCAAACGAGCCCCAGTCAAACTCCCGAATAGCTCCCAAGTGCTGTAGAGGAGCCAAAAACTGCGTGTGTACCGAACCATCCTTGTTGGCAAACAACGTTTGCCCAAGGAGGTAAAGAAGGAAGGCCCGCGTCAATTGCTCGACACTTACTTGGGTCAGAATGTCAGCCACCATGAAAGTCTTGCTTAGCCAAGCAAGATCGATATGACCCCGGGAACGAACAGGGGGCACCTTGCCCAGAAACCACCTCAAAGCACCCTCTCGCTCCCAAAGCCGGGGGTCAACTCGAAGAGCAACTCCGCCTACCCGCAGACCAGTCAGCAAAGAGAAGTCACCCGGAGTGATAGTCATCTCGCCAGCAGCAGGAAAGTGGAAGGTATTGGTGGTATCCCACCACCTCTCAACTAGCGAGGTCATCAATGACCAATCCATCTTCGGAAGATCGAGGCCCAGAACGAATGTCTCGAAGCCTGCAGCACGTACTAATTCCTGAGCCTGCTCTGGCAGCTTCAAGAACCATCTGTGCACCTCCTTGCCTCCACCGCGAGCTTCCAGCCTCCTGTTTCTCTGCCAAAGACAAAAAGGAGTCAATCTCTTGATTGCATAAACAAAGGAAATGCTAAGGGGCGTCAAATTAACATCTAAAAGCATGCATTGCCTATACAGGGGGACATAGTTATTCTAGTTTCCTTAAACAAAGACAAACTCAACCCTAAGATGGGTTCTTCTCATTCACGCTCCTAGCCAAAAGGGATTTTCATCCCGCAAACAAAAAAATTCATTCTTAAAAAATACAAAGATTTCTAAATCTCCGAACTAAAGTAAACTTTTTACTTTTCAGGAAACTCACCGGCACGTCCAGAATGCTCAAGTGATGCTCAGGCTCTCTGCGAACTACCTCGGCCTCTGGGCCGCCCACAGGAGGGTGGTACTACAAGAAACCGCTATAACCCAACCGACGCGAAGGAAGAATGTAGGTAGCAGCATCAAACAAACCAGGCTCCTCAATCGCCTCCTCGTCAGAAGACGAATACTCGCACCTACATGGAGGGTGCGAGGATGAACCCGCAACACCCGAGGATGGCGTGGCCATCACGTCCGAATCAAGAGGGAGAACCAACGAGCCGGTAGCAATGGCAGCAGTGGTCGGAGAGGATGGTCGCCGGAGATGATGGTGGCCGACGGTAGTGGAGGAGGACGGCGGCGTACGGTGGTCGTCGAACGAGTGGAACGGAGAAGGACAGGAGAGGAGGAAGAGAAAAGATTTAATGGGCCGTGAAATCGATTTAACCGAACTTAAATCGATTTTCTGGCTTTTCGCTTTCTCACGGCCGACACATCGATATCTCGGCCGATACATCAATCCTTCGGCCGAGAGATCGATCTCCTGGCCCCCAAATCAATTTCCTTCAGCCTCAGTAGATTGTGCTCAGGGCACCAATTCAAGCAATTACGGACTTCTGAGTCTTCAACCAACCAAGTAGCCTTGGGGGCATCCTCGAGCCCAATACAACATGATCAAAACTAGCCTTGGGGGCATATCCAAGCATGAAGAAGTTCTCTCTCCACAAACTGCTGGCCAAAACAAGTCAGAACACTCAGCGGCTCTACGCCCATATTCACTATCAAAACACCATGACTCGAAGTCCACCACCTCCGTAGACTTAAAGCCATTATCTCAGCGGCTCTGCGCCCATTACTTCAACAGGCTCTACGGCTCTGCGCCCATTACTTCAACAGGCTCTACGGCTCTAAGCCCAATCACTATCAGCAGCTCTACGCTTGCCATTCCCAACAGCCATACAACCATCAAACTCACATAACGGTTCGAGGCCCATTATCGACAAGCTCTACGCCTGTATACACTCACTCAACGGCTCCAAGCCCTCAACTCAGTAGCTCTACGCTCGTTATCACAACTCAGCGGCTCTAAGCCCACTGTCTCAACTGGCTCAAAGCCGTAAACAACCAATTTCAGCAGCTCGAGGCCCATTATTGACAGGCTCTACGCCTGTATACACTCACTCAGCGGCTCTAAGCCCCCAACTCAGCAGCTCTACGCTCGTTATCACAACTCAGCGGCTCTAAGCCCACTGTCTCAACTGGCTCGAAGCCGTAAACAACCAATTTCAGCAGCTCGAGGCCCATTATCGACAGGCTCTATGCCTGTATACACTCACTCAGCGACTCCAAGCCCTCAACTCAGCAGCTCTACGCTCGCTATCACAACTCAGTGGCTCGAAGCCCACTATCCTAACAGGCTCGAAGCCTATATCTACCATCTTAATTGGCTCAAAGCCATAGCAACTATCTCAGCGGCACCAAGCCCAGATCACCGTCAGCAGCTCTACGCTTGCTATCTCAGCGGCTCGAAGCCCATTACCTCAACAGGCTCGAAGCCTATATACACTCACTCATCGGCTCGAAGCCTATTATCAACAGGCTCTACGCCTGTACTCACTCACTTAGCAACTCAAAGCCTATTGTCTCAACTGGTTCGAAGCCGTAAACAACCAATCTCAGCGGCTCGAAGCCCATTATCGACAGGCTCTACGCCTGTTATCACAACTCAGCTGCTCAAAGCCCAACATCTCAACTGGCTCGAAGCCGTAAACAAACCTCAACAGGCTCTAAGCCGCCCCAACAATCAAGACATCATTCTCAGGCTCTACGCCTGAATGCTCAAGAATCTAACATTTTTGAATGCTCAAGCTCCACGCTTGGATGCCCAACCACTGTGTACTGGATGCTCAAGTTATACGCTTGAATGCTCAGGCTCTACGCTTGGATGCCCAACCACTGCGTACTGGATGCTTAAAGCCTGTACTTTGAATGCTCGGATTCTGCCGTCCGAATGCTCGAGCTCTACGCTCTGAATGCTCAAGTCCGGAACTTGATAGAAGCTCTAAGCTTAAAAACAAACACACACGCACGGGCCCGTGCACATATTGCATTATCACATCGAGTTTGCATCATCATATCTGTTCACATCTACCAACAAACATCACACATGTACACTCTGCATATCTCTCATGAAACAGGTCAACCCTGCAATCAACCGGCTCTATGCCTCGGTTTTATCGATCGGTTCAGCACCTCGATCCTTTGGCTCCACGCCAACACTTATTGTAGACACCTCCCAAACGGGGCATCGCCATACAGATTGATCACATTGAATTTGCTCGATTGGTTGCTCACTTCATAAACCAAAATCATGGACATTCCCATGGCTAGGAACATCGCCACATGATAACGGTTATCATCAAATAGAGTCGCCACCCAGTTTATTAAAACTGGGAAAATAGATAGAGATTCTGGATACGGGAGCCAAAAGTACAATAAGGGGAAGGTGTTAGGCACCCCTCTTTGCCCAGCCGTGAGACTGGCCCATAATCATTCAACATAAGACGTATAGATGCCTTGTTTAATCCTAACACATAGTCTGTTTAGTTATTCCTTTAAACAGTAAGCAAAGTGAGCCAGTGCGATAATTGAAGCATGCATTGGAAAGCAGAAAAGCAACAAAATTGTCCCAGGGAGATGGATCCCGCGGCCGGTGAATGGATATCACGGCCGAGGGATCCTCCTGGTTTGATATACCGGCCGAGGGATCGAAGCCCCGGTCGGTGTTCTTCCTCACACCAGACAGAAAGATTAACCGATAATCGAAATGCTACGATTAGTCAGAAATACAGTAAATTAAGACAAACCAGAGGCCGTTGGGCCTCACCACCTTGATCCCTCAGTTGCTTGATTGCTTTGGATTGGGTGAGATTGGTTGATTGCTTGATCGAGAACTCTAGGGTTAGGGTTTGAACTTCGGGGTTTGATCGCCGGATTGACGGCTACCTTCGGAAGGTTAGGGCTTTTGGAGTATGGGATTGAGGGAGTATTTGTGCAGAGCTTCGAGGTTTGAGAGAGTGTGTAAGTATCTCAATTTCTGTGTGTTAATTCGGAACCCAAAGGCCCCTTTATATAGGCATAGGGATGACTCACTCCGGCCAATCAAATCACGAGATGGCAATTGCAATTGCAATGCATCTCTAACTCTACGTCGTAATCTCCGAACGTAGCCCGAACGCATCGGAAAGGTAGTGTAGTTGGATCAAACCAAACGTCTGACAGAACGTTCCAGAGTCCGGAAAAAGGTCGATCTGGCGGCCGAGCAAAGGATGTCGCGGCCGTGGAATGGATGTCTCGGCCGAAGGATAGATCTTGCGGCCGAGGAATTGATCTCTCAGGGAGATTTTGCTGGCAACAGGTTGCTCGGGTGAGGGATTGATATTGTGGCCGTGGGATCGATGTTACGGCCGTCAAATGGATTTTCCTAGGCTTCTGTATTTCTGTCTGAAAGGCTGTATGGCTTTGAATTGGGTCCTCTAAGTGGTCAAAGCTCTCACCGAAAGTCCTAAGGTCCTCAAGGAAGCAATCAACAATCATTGTATCCATTTCATCATCGGGATTGTCCCAAGGTGGGACTTGAAATAATTGTTAGGCCAATTTGGGGTGTCTACAGATTCCCCTCTTTGACTGAACTCAGACGGATCGCGAGACATGTTTGAGTAAGAGTCAAAGCTGTAAAAAGCAACTCAATTTGGTCCAACCACTATTCCAAGGGGTTTTCGAAAAAGGTTTTGTTATGGTCGGGCCGGGAGGCTGCCTACGTATTCCACAAGGGAAATTCAGACCAATCGTAGTTCGGGCAATAAAGAAAAGTAAAAAGTTTGGAGGGTTGGAGACAGAAGACGTACCTTAGGGCTTTAAAAGCCGTAGTGTGACGTACATAGACTGAGCCAGGGTTTTGGCGGAAGATAGTTGAAGGAGCGCGGGGCTGCCCGGGGAGTTTTTTTTGCGAAGAGCTTCCTTAGTATTTTGGGGTAGATCAGTACATTGCAGGTGCGTTTGCTTTTCTTGATCATCCTTACTTTGACTGAAAGGAGCTCGGTAGAGTAGCCTATCCTTGCGAATGAGCTGGAAGGAATTGATGTAATGGGGTGGAATCCAAACCATCTGCTGGGGATGAGTTGGATGCCGGTTTGTTTTTGAGATGTAGGGAAGGCACAGGGCCAGTGGCTGGAACTTTGGTGATGAGGGAACCGAGGCACGGAGCCGGTTGTAGTCATGAGGCAAGAGCCTGGAGAGTGATGAAATCGAGGCGTGGAGCCTGTTGCAATCTTGAGGCGAAGGCCTGAGGAGATTGGATAGGACCGAAGCGCGGAGCTGGTGTTGATCATAAGGCGAGAGCCTGAGGTGATTGATAGGACCGAAGCGCGGAGCTGGTGTTGATCATGAGGCAAGAGCCTGAGGTGACTAGATTGAACCGAAGCGCGGAGCTGGTGTTGATTATAAGGCGAGAGCCTGAGGTGTCAGAGCTTTGAGCTTGACGTGATGAACCGAAGCGTAGAGCTGGTTGTATTCTGATGGTCTGTGCACGGAGCTTTCTCATCATAAGTGTTGACGTGGAGCCAAAAGATCGAGGCGTCGGGCCGATCAATAAAACCGAGGCATAGAGCCGGTTGATTGCAGGGTTGACCTGTTTCATGAGAGATATGCAGAGTGTATATGTGCAATGCTTTGTTAGATGTGAACAAATATGATGCAGACTCGATGTGAAAATGTTGATGCAAATGTGCACGGGCCCGTGCGTGTGTGTTTATTTTAAGCTTAGAGCTTCTATCAAGTTCCAGACTTGAGCATTCAGAGCGTAGAGCTCGAGCATTCGGACGGCAGAATCCGAGCATTCAAAGTACAGGCTTTGAGCGTCCAGTACGCAGTGGTTGGGCATCCAAGCGTAGAGCTTGAGCATTCAAGTATACAACTTGAGCATCCAACACGGTGGTTGGGCATCCAAGCGTAGAGCTTGAGCATTCAAAAATGTTAGATTTTTGAGCATTCAGCGTAGAGCCCGAGAATAGATGTCTTGATTGTTGGGGCGGCTTAGAGCTCGTTGCTTGTTTACGGCTTCGAGCCTTGAGATAGTGGGCTTAGAGCCGCTGAGTTGTGACAACGAGCGTAAGCCGCTGAATGAGTGTATATGGGCGTAGAGCCATGTCGATAATGGGCATCGAGCCGAGATTGCTTGTTCACGGCTTTGAGCCGGGTGATAGTAGGCTTTGAGCCGCTTGAGTTTGTGATAACAGCGTAGAGCCTATTGCCGTGATAGCGAGCATAGAGTTGCTGAGATAGGCTTCGAGCCACTGGGATTGCTTGTTTACGGCTTTGAGCTGTTGAGATAGCGGTCTTGGAGCCGCTGAGTTGTGTAGAGACGATGGGCACAGGCCGCTGAATTGATACGGGCGTAGAGCCGCTATGATAAAGGGCTTGGAGCCGCTGAGTGATAAGGCTTTGAGCCTGTAGAGGCAAAATGGGCTTCGAGCCGCTTTGGTGAGATGACGGGCGTAGAGCCTGCTGTGTTGAGGGCTTAGAGCCGCTGAGATGATAGGTACAGGCTTCGAGCCTGTTGGAGTAAGGGGCTTCGAGCCGCTGAGTTGATAGGCGAAGGCGTAGAGCCTATTACTGTGATAGCGAGCATAGAGCTGCTGAGATAGTAGACATAGGCTTCGAGCCGCTGGGTTGATGAAATGGCGGGCGTAGAGCCGCTGAGTTGTGTTAGAGATGATGGGCACGGGGCTGCTGAATTGGTAGGTGGGGGCTTAGAGCCACTGAGTTGCGTAGAGATGATGGGCTTTGAGCCTGTCAGGATAGTGGGCGTAGAGCCGTTAAGTTGAAGGCGTAGAGCCGCTGGATGAATTGATATGGGCGTAGAGCCTGCCAATAATGGGCTTGGAGCCGCTGAAGTTTTGAGCTCAGGGCTGATGAGTGTCTTGTTTTGCTGGCCAGCAGTTTGTGGAGAGAGATCTTCGATGCTTGGGCATGCCCCCAAGGCTAGTCTTGATCATATTGTGTTGGCCTGGGATGCCCCCAGGGCTACTTGGTTGGTTGAGGATTCTGTAGTGGCTTGAATTAATGCGCTGAGCATGATCTGACATTGCTGAAGGAAATTGATTGGCAGGCCTGGAGATCGATCTCTCGGCCGAAGGATTGATGTCTCGGCCGAGAAATTGATGTCTCGGCCGTGAGAACGCCAAAAGTCAGGAAATCGATTTAAGTTCAGTTAAATCGATCTCACGGCCCATTTAATCTTTTCTTCTCCTCCTCCCTTATTCTCCTCCGTTCCTCTCGCCCGACGACCGTCGTACGCCGCCGCCCTCCTCCACTACCGTCGGCCACCATCATCTCCGGCGACCATCCTCTCCGACCACCGCCGTCATTACTGTCGCTGCCGACTTTGTTTGTCCGAAACCGTTGGTTTTCTCCCTTTCTTGGCTTGGACGTGATGGCCACGCCGTCTTCGGGTGTGGCAGGTTCATCCTCGCACCCTTCATGTAGGTGCGAGCATCCATCTTCCGATGAGGAGGCGATTGAAGAGCCCAGTTTGTTTGATGCCACTACCTACGTTTGTCCTTCGCGTAGGCTGGGTTACGGCGGTTTCCTGCAGTACCGTCCTCCTGTTGGTGGCCCAGAGGCTGAAGTGGTCCGTCAAGAGCCAGAGTTTCACCTGAGCGTTCTGAACGTGCTGGTGAGTTTCCTGAAAAGTAAAAAGTTTACTTTAGTTCAGAGTTTTGGAAATTCTTGTATTTAGAATAAAATTTTTTTGCTTGCGGGACGGAAATCCCTTTTGGCTTGGAGCGTCAATGTGAGAAACCCATGTTCGGGTTGAATTTATTTTTGTTTAAGGAAACTAAAATAACTATGCCCCCTGTCTAGGCAACGCATGCTTTTAGATATTAATTTGACGCCCCTTAGCATTTTCTTTGTTTATGCAATCATGAGATTAACTCCCTTTTGTCTTTGGCAGAGAAATAGGAGGCTGGAGGCCCGCGGAGGAGGCAAGGAGGTGCACAGGTGGTTTTTGACGCTGCCAGAGCAGGCTCGGGAACTGGTACGTGCTGCTGGCTTCGAGGCGTTTGTTCTGGGCCTCAATGTTCCGAAGATGGATTGGTCACTGATGACCTCGCTGGTTGAGAGGTGGTGGGATACCACCAATACCTTCCACTTCCCTGCTGCTGGTGAGATGACTATCACTCCGGGTGACTTCTCCTTGCTGACTGGCCTACGGATAGGCGAGATTGCTCTTCGAGTTGACCCTCGGCTTTGGGAGCGAGACGGTGCTTTAAGGTGGTTTCTGGGCAAGGTGCCCCCTGTTCGTTCTCGGGGTCACGTTGATCTTGCTTGGCTAAGCAAGACTTTCGCGGTGGCTGATATTCTGACCCAGGTGAGCGTCGAGCAGTTGACACGGGCCTTCCTCCTTTACCTCCTTGGGCAAACGTTGTTTGCCAACAAGGATGGTTCAGTACACACGCAGTTTTTGGCTCCTCTGCAGCACCTGGGAGCTACTAGGGAATTTGACTGGGGCTCGTCTGCTTTGGCCACTTTGTACGGTGGTCTTGGAGCTTGCTCGCGGGACAAGAGTCCCATTCTTTGCGGCCACTTTCGAGTGCTTGAGGTACGTATCATTCCTTTGTACTTTTTTACTTTGGCTTTTTCCTAATTCTGAACTTGCTTTGGTTAACCTGCTTTTCAGCTCTGGGCTTTTGAGCACCTTCTCCAGTTTCCCCCTGAGACCAGGCATGGTGACGCGAACTGTACACCTTGTTATGAGCGATGGTTGATGGGGCAACGGAGGCCACGGTCACCAGTTTTGAGCCTTCCCGAGTGGCGGCGAGTTTTGGACCGACTGACGGTCGATCAGGTACCTTTCCTTTTGTTCCTCTTGTCCTTTAAGCTTCCATATTCTTGTATCGAGACTGATTTGTCCTTGCCCTTACAGGTACGGTTTGACCCTTGGGGTGGTGTACCAGAGGACGCCCCTCTTGCTCGTTGTAGAGTCCTAGATCGGACTCGTAGCTTGCTCGAAGGTCCATTTTGCCGAGCCTGGTACTTAGGTGATCGAGTGGCCAGCCAGTGGCGATCACGTGCTGAGGCTCTTCAGCTTGTTCCTCCTTCTCCTCCAGTATCTATGAGGTCTACTTCCTTGATGTCGAAGGAAGATCTGAAGAATGCTCGGATCAGAGATTGGGCAGGTTTACTCCTTCAGGCGGGTGACTATATGGAGTACTGCCGTCTTTTCTTGACCCCCTCTGTCGAGGCTCCTCCCGTAGCTCCTGTTTGGCCACGGGCTCCTTCGTTTGTTTCCTTTCACTCAGGCGATGGGGAGGAAGAGCGCCTGACGCTGACTCCTTGCACGACCCCGCTCTACTCTTTGTCAGTTGGGGCTTCACAGGTATTCTTGCGTTTTAGCTTTCATCACTTCGCATTGTATTCTTGCTTTAGATGTTTGTAATACTTGGCTGTTCCACAGGTGCCTGCCGAGATAGTGCAGGAGTGGCTTCGCGCCTACCAGAGTACAGAGGTCTTGGTCCGGAGACAGCGCCGTAGGATCCTAGAGGTATGACTCTCTTCATAAGCTTTATCTGCTATGTATTATCCCTTGATTCTGAACGTTTATATCTTCCCTGACTGCAGCTTGAGGCTGAGAGGGTACCGGCTGCTGAGGGGAACATGGGGACCAGTGAGCAGCCTTTGCCTTCTTCTCAGAGATCGCCTAGTTTTTAGGGCTTTTCTTTTCCCTGTTCATAGTTAGTAGATAGGCAGAAACTATATTTGTATAGTGAAAGCAACCACAACAATGATTTTGTAAACAAGTTTTTGTTTGAGAAATGAGAAATGCCTTTCCTGCCCCTAAACGTTTTGAGTTTGCATGCGATAGTCAGAACATGGCTTTTTGAGCGAGTTTTTGCTGATAGACAGTTATTTTGTGTGAAAAATATTTGGCCGAAGAATCGATCACTCGGCCGAAGGATTATTGTTGCGGCCGAGGTATCGATTGTCCGGCCGTTACATCTATTTTCCCAAGGAAGATAGGTTTTGCTTTAGCCAAGTGGCATCTGTTTCATATCCTTTCCTATGCTTAGTCCTCGATTTGCTGTTTCTTGCTTTTGCCATGCTTCAGCCTGATTGCCAAACTTTAAGAGTCTTCCGAAGGATCATACCCATTGCGTTTGATGACTTTTGGGTTAGAAGAGATGAACTGTAATCCTTATGTGTCTTTGTTTTTGCCAATTCCTTGGAAAATGACTAACTCATCTTTTGCGAGCTCAATACGCAGGTTTAGCTATGCCTATCATTGAGTACAAACATGTTGATGTTTTCCTCTCTTCAAATGTTTGGGCCGTATCTCGATGTGAGACTTGCCTACGTATCCCAATCAGGGAATCCGGCCTTTTACGTAGTTCCAAGATCACCACCTTTGGGGGTTGGGTTTTCACTCTTGGTTTTTCTTTCTCTCATGCTCTAAGTTTTGCCTAGGTTACCTGATAGAGGTTGAGTCCCTAGCGAGCTTTTCCTTCAAATGCCTTAACTTTTGCCTAGGCTGCGTTTCTTGTCCTAGCAGGCTCTGCTCTTACTTTTGCTTGGGTGTATGGGTTGCCCAACGAGCATTTTTCTCTCAAGAGGTTTTGTGTTTTGGAGAGGAATCTGATGGAGATGTTTTTATGAATCTCTTTGTTGCGTTTGTACTTTCACAATGGGCAAGCTAACCCTAAGTGTTCTCACGGAGATAGCGTCTTCTTCCTGAGTTTTGGTAAAAACCTAGTTCTAAGTAATTAGAGTTCATCATTTCCTTTCCTTTTATCGGGGACACAAAGATTTTGGTCCCTTCGAATTCTTCCCTTGTTTTGGCAATGAGAGTATAGTGCATGGCAATTGCAATTTAGAAATTTGAATTTAGATAAGCATAATCTGGAAGATGAAAAAGGAATTCTCTTAGCAGAATAAAATGCCCAAACAGGGGCCCAAAACTCGTTCTAGTTTGTTTAAAGCAAAAACAATGTTTAAACGTTTCTTATTTGCCATGTTGTGACTTCTCAGCTACTGCAGCACGTCGGGGTCATTTCCCTTGTCTTTTGCAACTTTGTACTCTTTCCCACCCTCTTCCTTGCCAAACAGAGCCTTTGAACCGGGTTCATCTTTTGCGCGATGGCTACCTCCTTGAGCCATGAGTAATCCCCAGATGGATGTGTTGGCAGGAAACTCCCTTTCTCTTTCCTCGTTGATTGCGTGGTTATCAGCTATGTCCTCCTGATTGAATAGTGATACTAAGGAGGTTTCATCGAGCGGATCATTGCACTCTTCTTCCATTTCATCAAAGTCGCTTTCCCCTGTTTTATAGGGTTCTGTGTACATGAAATCCAGATCTTCTCTTTCCTCTATCCATTGACTATAGTCGTATTCATCGTAAGGGTTGACCCATGGTTGCATTTGGAACTCCTCTACTTTCTCAATGAGATTGATTGTCTCCCAATCAATGGGCGGTGTTGGAATTTTGGGACGGTTGATGCGTACCACTTTTTGGGCAGGCTCGAAGCGAGCGTGCCTTCTCATCATGATGACGCTTTCTTTTTCCTTCTTCCTATTCTCAAACCAGATACGAAGCCATTCGTCATCCACTACAAATGGAATGTCTGGATCCTCCAAATTATGTTTCGCCCAAGAGTGTTTCTTCCACTTCATTAGCTTTTCCTCTTCTGCCTGATCTTTGCTGCTTATGTCGGACATGTCGGCGTCAATTACTTCTGACTGATCAGAATTATCATCCTCCTCCTCTTCCATCATGGAACATTCGTCCTCCTCGGGGAAGGTTAAGGTAGGTTTGGTTTGGTTGTCTTGGACAATGTATTGGCTGGGATTGTATGTGGTGCTGTGAGATAGATTTATGAGATTGATATTTCGAGGTGGCGGCTCAGCATTGTGAGTAGGGAGTGGGTTGGTTTGCCCATCAGGTTTTGGTGGCTTTATGGTTCGACTATCAATAAGGTCTTGAATGTCGTGACGAAGACGCATGCAATTGTCTATTTCGGCCCAGGATGTTGGTGATAGGCGCATTGCTTGTTTGGGTCATGGTTTGGACCGTAGGGCGGCGGAGGAAGTGGCTTGTTTAGGGGTTTGAGATGCCCTTGACGGCTGAGAATGGTTAAGGCTTGGGATAAGGTCATATAGAGAGGATCAAAGTTGCGGCGGGGCCGATTTGAGCTTCGGGATGGGCTAGTTTGGAAAGGGTCTTGAGACAAGGATGTGCCAAGGGCATTCACGGAGGCGTGAGACGTACGGCTAGAGAAGGTTTTCTTAGATGGAGGAGTGGCCTCTTCTTTCCCAATGAGTCCTAACTTGATTCCGTCTTCGATTTGCAACCCAGTGGCATGCAAGCGCTTGAAATCGGTGATAGCCTGTGTGTAAATATGCCTGAGATATTTGGGTTGTAAATTTTTGACAACTATCCTCACTTGGTCTTCCTCGGAGGGACGGTTCTTCATCTTGGCAGCTTTTTCCCTCCACCTTGCCACAAAGGTGGCAAAGTCCTCATTGGAATCCTGTTTGGTCATTTCCAAGTCTCGAGTTGTTAGTTCAATTTGGACGTTGTACGCATACTGCTTGACGAAAGCATTGGCAATTTCTGGCCAAGTTTGATAATGTACAAACTCCAAAGTGAGGAACCAGTCGAGGGCACTTCCGGTGAGAGTTCGTTGGAACAACTGGGCAATGAGCCCGTCATTCAAGTCCATCGGCTTCAGGGTGTTGATAACATGGCGAACATGACTGGTAGGGTTGCCAGTTCCATTGAACTTCTCAATGTTGGGCATCTTGAAATTCTCAGGTAGCTTGGATTCTGGGAAGAGGCAAAGTCCTTCGAAATCCAGAATTTGGTCCCCTTGTGAACGAGCTAAAGCCTGCTTGATTTCCTTGACTTGTTTGGTTAACTCAGGACTTTCTGCCAATACCACTTTATGGGGGTTCTCGTCTTCCATTGATTTTTCCTCATCTTCAGCATCTCTAGCTGCCTTTTCTGCTAGTAGTGTAGCGATTTGAGCTTGGAGGTTGGCAATAGTGGCGTCGTTGTCTGCCATGAAGGTAGAAGGGTTGCTTGACGAAGCTTGAGATTTAGTGAATGACGGGGTCCTTTGAGGGGATGACCGGGAAGTTTCCGAGAGCGGTCGGAACTGTTGTGGTGAGGGTGTTTTGTCAGATGAAGACGATAGTCGGGAGGGTTGCAGAGACCTTTGTTTGGCGTAGCTTCGGGTGTTATAAGAGTACAAAGTTGGCTGTGGTTGCTTCTTTGATTTACCTATTGTGCCTGCTTGAAAAGTAGAATACCTGGAAGTCAGTATTCGGCCTGTGTAGGGTTAGGATTTGGGTTGAAAATCCCAACCCTTCTGCACAGAAAGAGTTAATACAACAACAGATGGTACAGGGTGTGAGGAAGAACTTTTGCAAGTAAAATGCAAGTAGGTTCCTAGCCTGTAGGTTCCTGTCTTAGTTTGATAAGTTCTATGGCTTTCTAAGGCATGCAAGGTTTTGGTAGTTTCAGGGTGCTCCGTTGTCAAAGGGCACCAATCCTCTCACCAGCCCATCATAGGCGGCGATTGGGTGATTTCCTTTTTGATATACCACTAGGTACGAGTGACTGTGGAGTTTGCTGGAACCCCCAACATAGCCCGTGTCATGCCGGGATATCAGGTGAACTCAACGGGTTGCCCGCTCGATGCATATGATAAGTGAATTAAACAAGGCATGTATTAGTCTTATGTTGAACTTTTTGGTTATGGCTCTCATATTCCCCAGCAGAGTGGCTGTAGACACCTCCCAAACGGGGCATCGCCATACAGATTGATCACATTGAATTTGCTCGATTGGTTGCTCACTTCATAAACCAAAATCATGGACATTCCCATGGCTAGGAACATCGCCACATGATAACGGTTATCATCAAATAGAGTCGCCACCCAGTTTATTAAAACTGGGAAAATAGATAGAGATTCTGGATACGGGAGCCAAAAGTACAATAAGGGGAAGGTGTTAGGCACCCCTCTTTGCCCAGCCGTGAGACTGGCCCATAATCATTCAACATAAGACGTATAGATGCCTTGTTTAATCCTAACACATAGTCTGTTTAGTTATTCCTTTAAACAGTAAGCAAAGTGAGCCAGTGCGATAATTGAAGCATGCATTGGAAAGCAAGAAAAGCAACAAAATTGTCCCAGGAGATGGATCCCGCGGCGGTGAATGGATATCACGGCCGAGGGATCCTCCCGGTTTGATATACCGGCCGAGGGATCGAAGCCCGGTCGGTGTTCTTCCTCACACCAGACGAAAGATTAATGGATAATCAAAATGCTACGATTAGTCAGAAATACAAGATAAATAAAACAAACAGAGGCCGTTGGGCCTCACCACCTTGATCCCTCAGTTGCTTGATTGCTTTGGATTGGGTGAGATTGGTTGATTGCTTGATCGAGAACCCTAGGGTTAGGGTTTGAACTTCGGGGTTTGATCGCCGGATTGACGGCTACCTTCGGAAGGTTAGGGCTTTTGGAGTATGGGATTGAGGGAGTATTTGTGCAGAGCTTCGAGGTTTGAGAGAGTGTGTAAGTATCTCAATTTCTGTGTGTTAATTCGGAACCCAAAGGCCCCTTTATATAGGCATAGGGATGACTCACTCCGGCCAATCAAATCACGAGATGGCAATTGCAATTGCAATGCATCTCTAACTCTACGTCGTAATCTCCGAACGTAGCCCGAACGCATCGGAAAGGTAGTGTAGTTGGATCAAACCAAACGTTTGACAGAACGTTCGAGAGTCTGGAAAAAGGTCGATCTGGCGGCCGAGCAAAGGATGTCGCGGCCGTGGAAAGGATGTCTCGACCGAAGGATAGATCTTGCGGCCGAGGGATTGATCTCTCAGGGAGATTTTGCTGGCAACAGGTTGCTCGGGTGAGGGATTGATATTGTGGCCGTGGGATCGATGTTACGGCCGTCAGATGGATTTTCCTAGGCTTCTGTATTTCTGTCTGAAAGGCTGTATGGCTTTGAATTGGGTCCTCTAAGTGGTCAAAGCTCTCACCGAAAGTCCTAAGGTCCTCAAGGAAGCAATCAGCAATCATTGTATCCATTTCATCATCGGGATTGTCCCAAGGTGGGACTTGAAATAATCGTTAGGCTAAATTGGGGTGTCTACACTTATGATGGAAAAGCTCCGTGCACAGACCATCAGAATGCAACCAGCTCTACGCTTCGGTTCAAATCACGTCAAGCTCTAAGCTCCGACAACTCAGGCCCTCGCCTCAAGACTGCATGCAGGCTCCACGCCTCAATCTAAACACCTCAGGCTCCAATGCCTCAGTTCCTTCACCTCAGGCCCTTGCCTTATACCAGCTCCGCGCTTCGGTTCTATCAAGCTCTAAGCTCACCTCAGGCCTCTGCCTCAAGACCACAACAGGCTCCATGCCTCGATTCCATCACTCTCAGGCTCTCGTCTTATACCAGCTCCGCGCTTCGGTCCCATCAAATTCCATCACCTCAGGCTCTCACCTTATACCCGCTCCGTGCTTCGGTTCAGCACGTCAAGCTCAAAGCTCTAAACACCTCAGGCCTCCGCCTTATGACTACAACCGGCTTTGTGCCTCGGTTCCTTCATCTCCAAAAGCTCCGTGCTCTAGATACTGGCAGGGCCGGCCCCGACATTTGGGTTGCCCAAGCCCAAGCCGAAATTTGGTTGCCCAGTTATTATCAAGTAATAAAAATTAAAAAAACACATAAGAAAAAAAGAAGAAGGTTATATTGTACTTTTAGTTTAAATTACATCAAAAAATATAAATTAAAATGAAACCCTGGTTGTGCTTTATGATTAGCAAGATCCGATTTTTTTTTTTATACATCTTCTCACACTACAACCTATATTGACATGCAAAAATTGTTACTAAACATATTAGTGACAAAAAATTATGGGAATTGATTTTAGCACTCCAAATATTGATAACCAAATTCCAATATTGGTATTTTGGTGTTCATGTGAAACGTATTTTGAACACTAAATTAAAGAAAAATATTGGAGTGTGGTTATCAAAAAGTGGAGTGTCAAAATCAATTACCAAAATTATTGTCACAAAAAATATCATTACAAAAGTTGTTACTATAGTCTTAGGCTCTATGTGGACTTGTAAAAAGAAATTAAAAAAAAAGGAGAGAATTTTAAAATTTTCCTTCCCTTGTTTGGTTCTTAAAAAAAAGTAAAGAAAATTTCAAATTTTTATTAAACTTTCTTCCAAGTTCTCTCTAATTTCGTTCTCAATTATTTCTATTATTTCCCTAGGTTCCAAACAGAGCTTTTCAGTGAGAAGGTAAAAAAAAGAAAAGAAACCTCCAATATTGCACGCAGGAGTTGAACCTGGGTTCCAAGAGAATACTTTTTGCAAAACAGTTCTCTCAAAAAGCATATATACCATACACATCCTAAAAAGAAAAACGAAACACGCTTCCCGCAAGGGTCGAACCCGCGCGACCAAGTTTTAAGAACACTCTGTTGACCAGCAGTCCCATAGCGTCCTTTGTGCATTTCCTCGTCAAAGTTTATATATATTAGTATATATCATCAAAAAAAAATTTTATTTGTTGCCCTAGCCCGGGGGTTGCCCAAGCCCGAAAGCTTGCGGGGCTTACCCCGGGGCCGGCCCTGGATACTGGCCCTGCGCCCCCTACATCTCAAAAACAAGCCGGCGTCCAACTCATCCCAGCAGATGGTTTGGATTCCACTCCACTACATCAATTCCTTCCAGCTCATTCATAAGGATAGGCTACTCTACCGAGCTCCCTTCAGTCAAAGTAAGGATGATCAAGAAAAGCAAACGCACCTGCCGTGTACTGATCTACCCCAAAATACTAAGGAAGCTCTACGCAAAAACTCCCCAGGTAGCCCTGCGCTCCTTCAACTACTCTTCGCCAAAACCCTAGCTCAGTCTAGGTACGTCACACTACGGCTTTTTAAGCCCTAAGGTACGTCTTCTGTCTCTAACCCTCCAAACTTTTATTTTTCATCTTTATTGCCCGAACTACGGTTGGTCTGAATTTCCCTTGTGGAATACGTAGGCAGCCTCCCGGCCCGACCATAACAAAACCTTTTTCAAAAACCCCTTGGAATAGTGGTTGGACCAAATTGAGTTGCTTTTTACAGCTTTTACTCTTACTCAAACATGTCTCGCGATCCGTCTAAGTTCAGTCAAAGAGGGGCATCTGTAGACACCCCAATTTGGCCTAACGATTATTTCAAGTCCCACCTTGGGACCATCCCGATGATGAAATGGATACAGTGATTGCTGATTGCTTCCTTGAGAACCTTAGGACTTTTGGTAAGAACTTTGAGCCACTTAGAGGACCCAATTCAGAGCCATACAGCCTTTCAGACAAAAATACAGAAGCCTAGGAGAATCCATCTGTCGGCCGTGACATCGATCCCACGGCCCTAACATCATTTCCTCACCCGAGCAACCTGTTGCTAAAGATCTATCCTTCGGCCGAGACATCCATTCCTCGGTCGTGATATCCTTTACTCGGCCGCCAGATCGACCTTTTCCCAGACTCTGGAACGTGTTCTGTCAGATGTTTGATCCGATTACACTACCTTCCCGATGCGTTCGGGCTACGCTCAGAGATTACGACGTAGAGTTAGAGATGCATTGCAATTGCAATTGCCATCTCGTGATTTGATTGGCCGGAGTGAGTCACCAATTGCCTATATAAAGGGCCTTTGGACTCCGAAAATATACACACAAAATTATCAGAGTATACACTCTCTCAAGCCTCGAAACTCTGCACAAATACTCTCTCACACCCACTCTTCAAAGCCCTAACCTCCCGAAGGCAGCCGTCAATCCGGCGATCAAACCCGAAGTTCAAACCCTAACCCTAGGGTTTTCAATCAAGCAATCAGTCAATCACATCCAATCCAAAGCAATCAAGCAACTGAGGGATCAAGGTAGTGAGGCCCAACGGCCTCTGGTTTGCTTTATTTATCGTTCTTATGCTTAAATCATAGCTTTCTGATTATCTGTTAATCTTTCTGTCTAGTGTGGGGAAGAACACCGACCGAGGCCTCGATCCCTCGGTCGGTACATTAAACCAGTGTGATTACTCGGCCGTGACATCCATTCACCGGCCGAGTAATCGATTTCCTGGGACAACTTTGTTTGTTTTTCTGCTTTCTGACACATGCTTTACTTATTGCACTGGCTCACTTTGCTTACTGTTTAAAGGAATAAATAAACAGACTATGTGTTGGAATTAAACAAAGCATCTACATGTCTTATGTTGAATGATTATGGGCCAGTCTCACGACTGGGCAAAGAGGGGTGCCTAACACCTTCCCCTTATTGTACTTTTGGCTCCCGTATCCAGAATCTCTATCTGTTTTCCCAGTTTTAATAAACTGGGTGGCGACTCTGTTTTGATGATAACCGCTATCATGTGGCGATGTTCCTAGCCATGGGAATGTCCATGATTTTGGTTTACGAAGTAGGCAACCAATCGAGCAAACAAACATGATCAATCTGTATGGCGATGCCCCGTTTGGGAGGTGTCTACAAGCATAAGCTCTGCTAGAGTTTTGGGTGGCTCTTGAGATAAGAGATATAAAAACTGTCCTGAATACAGTCCAGCTATATATGCAGTTATGCTCACGTTGTCGTCAGCTTTGTCAATCTGAACCACCTCTTTGTTGAACCTGGCGGTATACTCTCTTAACGACTCCCATCTTCCTTGTTTCACCGTCAAGAGGTGTGTTGCTGGTTTGCCGTAGCGTTGACCAGCAATGAAGTAGCTTACAAAGCTCGTGCTGAGCTCTTTGAAACTACGTATGCTTCCTGGTGGGAGTTTATTAAACCATGCTCGAGCGCTTCCTTTGAGGGTAACAGGGAAAGCACGGCACATCACCTCAGCTGGTACCGCTTGTAGATGCATCAGGGATTTATACGTTTCCAGATGATCCAATGGGTCCGTGGAACCATTGAACGTTTCCAACTAGGGCATCTTGAATTTCCTGGGGAGCGGCAGTCCCATGACTTCAAACGTGAAAGGTGAATCTGTATTCTTCACCAACTCTTCCACCGTAGCAGGAGTTTGTGCTTTGATATGTTTCATCAATCCGTCAATCTAGTCTTGCATCTTGTGCAAGGCCTCTTGATCGTGGGGGAACTTCTCTATAAGAGGCTTACCACTCTTCTTTCGATTTTGGCTTTCCTTCTCGCTGGACTCACCTTCCTCTCTATCATCTTCTTCATCCAGTCGAGTATGTCGTAAATTTAGGATGCTTGGCTCGGAGATTTGCTTTCACAAATCTGCATTTTCTTGCATCGCTGTTTGTAACCCTTGGGTCAACGTCTTTATTTGCTCTTGCATCTGAGCAAACACTTCCGGGGTTATTTGATCACCCCCCGATTCTGATTGCCGCGGCGGCCTTGACCGCTTCTGCCGCCTTGGCACCTTTATCGGTGGCTAGGGCGGCCTTGGCAGCTTTTGCGGCCTTAGCTGTTTCAGCGGCCTTGGCAGCCTTGGCTGCAGCGGCGGCCTTGGTGGCGTCGTCGACGCCCATTTGTGGGGGGTCTGAAGCTATCATCGTTCTGCTTGATCGGGTCTCTACCATACAAAACTGTTCACCGTAAGGAAAAAGTTGGTTCCCACAGATGGCGCCAGCTGATGACACTGACCTGATCCTACAAAATAGTGCTGAAGCTTGAGTCACCGGTGTGGTGGCGTGCCAACCACCCTCCGATGCCTAAGTCAGTATAGAACTTGCTATATGGTAGGAGAATTAAGGTTCTCGGTTGTGAGTAATGCGTACCTTTGTTGGAGTTCTACCGTCACTTTTATAGGCATTTGATAGGAGGTTGAGTCCTAGTAGGACTGTATTCCGGGGATTTTGGATTGCTTTAAGGAAGGGCGTGGAGTCCTGCCTTAGCTGGAACTCCACATGTATCCTGCTTTTAGCATAGAATCCTTATCCGTCTTTAATCATGATTATCACTGGCATTTTATGCTTATCTTATCGATATCTTCTCCTTTGTCCTGTAGGATTATGGTTCCTCAGTGTGATATCTTTGATTAGAATAAGTGTGCCACATGAGCTTTACTTTTCCTGACTTAGCTGGGTGTCAGAGCTGGTCCTTAGACCTTGTTCCAGCTCCATCTCATGGCCGTAGCTGGAATCCCCTGACCTCGTTGTAGATGGTACTCACCGAGGGGGCATGGGCAAAGCTGATTTCTACTCCCCGGGTACGTACCTTTTATTAAGCTGAGCTTGCCAGGTTTATCCTACTTATCAATTAGTAACATAGAGTTGGATGATCTTGCTAGTTTAGTTTTAAGATTACAATGAATGATTTATGATTCTTTCATAAGAAGTCCTACGTGGAGTCTATGCATAAAAACGAGACACGAGAATCGAGAAAGTTAGAAACATGACACTTAGGGTGTGGTTAATGAAAAGGTGTGTTTTGGAAAAAGCAAAGTGTTTGAAAACCGCAATGTGGCCGGAGTTGCCCATTGTGTGGTGTATGTGTGTGTGTGTGTGCCAATGGGAACCCGGTGCGGCAGAACCATTGTGAGGATACTCAGGAGACCAGAACGGTAGAACCGAGGTTGGGTGTGTGGCTTGGTTATCCGCGGAGAGGAGCCAATGCAAAGTTTTGTGTGCCAATGGGAACCCGGTGCGGCGGAACCATTGTGAGGATACTCAAGAGACCGGAATGGCAGAACCGAGGTAGGGTGTGTAAACAACGATTTTGGAAAATGTTGATTGGGCAAATGAAAGGTGAATATGGTGACACGGTTTACGAGAAATTGCGTAGGAGAAACTCAGAAAATCTTGGACACCAACGTTAGTAAATAGTGAATGTGGATGTGTCATTGTTAACTGTTTTGTTAAATAAGCATGTACTATGTGGAAATCGTTATCTGTATGATCTATTGTTCATAATTAAGTTAAGGGTTAGTGGGTATGGATTATCCTATTGAGCTCCTGTAGCTCATGGTGTCACCTTTTGGTGACCCTGACATATTATACTGGGGTTGACGCTGGTATAATGTGTCAGAATTTGTAGATGAACAGGGTGAGCTGTACACCTTGGAGGCTTTTGGAGCTGGCTAGGATGGAGGAGTAGGCGGAGCAGTAGATAGGAACCCTAGTTTCCCCTCCTTTTGTTGAATAAAAGTACTCTTGTGAGAATTGTGATGTAATAATGAGCTAGACTCTATTTAGATTTTCAATGAAATTGTCTATTTAACGTTTCCAAAATTAGGGGCGTTACAGCTCCAGTTCTCCATCCGCCACCCACGCGTTCACCAAGGCTCGCACTTCATCCATACTGCAAGGGTAGTCTGGTGCCGGCCTAAGCGGCTTGCTGGGCTCGTGGCGCGTTCGCGACATCAACGGTGGCGCCTGTAGTTTTACCCTTCCAACTGTCCTTCCTAGCTATCTTGACCACATGGCGGATGTTGTATGCAGACTCCAATAGGGCAGAGAAAGTTCCCAACTTCAAATTAATGAGCAACATCTTGAATTCATCCATCATGCCCCCAATGCAAATTTCAACGAGCTGGGCCTCCTTAACGGACTCAGTGCAATCAACCGCGCGGTCACCACTTGTCTATATTTCCTTTGTTAAGCTGATCACTATTACCTTCTCGCGGACTTGGAAGAATTTAGCATAGAAGCTATTCGCCATCTCTTCCCAAGTGGCGATCGAGTAAGGTTCCAAGTTGACATACCACATATACGCACGAGAGGTAAGGGATTTTGAAAACTCGCGGAGGCGCAAATTGGAATCGGATGCGTGCATGGGCCCCAAGAGATTCTATGAAGCCGACCACGTGTTCTTGCACGCTGCCCTCTTTGCCATCAAATTTCACAAACTTCAGCGCAGTGTACCACTTCGGATAGGGCAACGATAGGATCGTCATGGGGTATGGAGGGCGAATATCTGGGCTTGGAAGGGAGGGTAGAATTGCCTTTGCCTTTTCTTTAGTAAGGAGGGCCTTCACGTCTGCTAAAGTGATGAACTGCCCCGCAGATGGAGTGCTAGCTTCAGCGACGGCTGGCTCTTTTCTGCTTGCTTCTCTTGCTTTCTGTTGAGCCAACAGGGCCTAAACTTCGGCCATGGTAATGTAGGGTCCCGTGGATGGCGTGCTGGCACCATCGACGGCAGCCTCTTTCTTGCAAGCTCTAACGGGGTTTCCAGCGATGCCTCCCACGAGCACTGGACGCAAGTGGTGAGGCGCGGACAAGAGGATCTGAGGTTGTGCTGTCTGGCTAGTGCTGCCCCCCAGCATGGATCTACTGAGGCTCATCATTTAGTGAGGCCCGTGAAGGCTGCGAGCAGCTACTTCTGCGTCTCGAGGAACTGTCGCTGGCCGTCATGGAGAGCTCGCAGCGTTTGTACAGCTGCACCCGCGCTGTTGGTCTCTCCTACCTCTTCGAGGGTTGGTATAGTGTTGTCTGGCGCCGTCATTGCTCTCCGATGCAATGGTTCAACGTATTCCTAGAACGAGTGCTAACCATAAACCAAAAGAAACCTCCCCAGCAGAGTCACCTAATGTAGGTGTGGGGGTTCCGCGAGAGTCGCTTATGTGTGAATTCGTGTGAGCTAGAGAGGTGCGATTGGTCGATAGTTAGCGAGGAGAAAAGGGGAAGCAATCTTGTGGGGTAAGGGAAGGAGCAAGAGGTACAAAAGAAATAAAGGCAGCGCGTCCCTGTTGTTCTCCGCGGGGGTGTCTGGCTTTTTTCGGATCAGAATGGGTGAGGTCACCTTTTCTTTGGGGAAGAATGTTCTCCTTCCTTAAATTCAGTGCTCACGCCCTCTCTTTTTCCAGGAAAAGTCAGCTCTTTCAATCATTGGGAATGTCAGGGGTATTTATAGGGCACTTGGGCCTAAGTCAGGCCTAGGGCGGCGCTCCAATAAGACCCCAACACGTGTCCCCTCTGTACCTCCAGGCCTTGGAGAAACGCATCCTCCCAAGGAAGCTTTTCCGCGGCAGGGCTTGAATTTCCGTGGCACTACCTCCATTCCAAGCCACCAAGCCACAAGAAATTCCCCAATTCCCACTAGAGCAAGGTCGTGACCCGTGGCGATCGGGTCTCTCCGCAGAGTCCCTTCCGGATCCTGCCTCTAGGCTGGGACGGAACCCTGGGAACTCTTCAATGTAGCTTCCATTTAATTATTAGCGTTCAGCAATCCGCGGGACCTTTCCATGGTCTCCCGTCGCTGAGGCTTCTTCGGGGTACATCTGGTTCTCCTGCGGGACCAGCGGGGGTTCCGCGTAGCTTCCATTTCCGCGTGCACATCCTTCTATTTTACACATGTGTTCTCTTTTCATCGGATAGTCAACTATTCCTTTTCAAATGTAGTTTTGACCAAGGCTTTTTCTCCGCACGGATCCCATTGCCACACGTTCGTTGCCAATTGGGGGGTCAAACAGTCTCCTTTGGTCTGGGATTGATAATTTTGACTGCACTTACAACCAGCTACGCAGCGGCGACTGGCTTGCCTCGCCTCTCCTGGACGTTGGTGGTGCGTGACGTGCAGGGAGAGGCCGCCACGGTTCAGTTTGAGCTTGCCTGGACAGAGCCAACGTGGATCACCGGACCGGTAAGATGTATTTTCAGCTTGTACCATATTTGAACTGTATTATGAAATTTTCCCAAAATGTATCTCAGGTGCCAGTAGAATGGGCGGAGGAGGCTGTCCGCCTGATGCTTGCCATGGAGAAGGAATTTCACAAGATAGCGGGCAGCACTCCTCTGTGACCGCAGTACCTGGTGGTGACTCCAGCTCCTACACATGCGCCATCGAGACCTCAGGTATAACCCCAGAAACTTGCTCAATTCCTGCCTTCAATACTAGATAGGCTTGCTTTCGATACGCAATAAGCTTGATAGACCTTCTCTTGATTCTTGTTTTCAACATTTAAATATACACAATATGCACAATATATATACTAAAATGATTGAATGAGTTGACAATGCAGGGACATGCTAGGGTGGCTCTTAGGCAAAAGACTATACGGCCCCCTCCTCAGAAGAAGACGACCAGCACCTCTACTACTTCTGCCGTAGCCCAGAGACAGGCGAGCGCTTCATGACCAACAGCCAGCGTGCAGAGAGGTGCAGAGAGTGCAGGCCGCGAGACGACGAGGTTTCAGATAAAGCTAAGGGAGAGGCCAGCATAGTCGGGGCCAGCTCAGAAGAGGTAGAAGGCGACCACATCTCAAATTGTGGAGAGTGAGAGTGAGATGGGAGAGGACGAGGAGCGCTCGTCCTTCAGCAGCGGCTCAGACGACTCCGCCAATGATCCCAAATACAAGATGGAACCAAGAGAGAAAGAGACAACAACGAGGAGGAGGACGACGACGACGACAAGGACCTTTTTGACGACTGAGGGCTACCATTAAGCCTCATTTACTTTAGTTATGTCTTTTGATTCGGGCCTGCGCGCCCATGTGGATAGACTTGACAGTGGGCCGGCGTGCCCTTTTGACTTTTGGGCGGATGTGCCCTATTGATATTGCTTTTGCTCGAGCCGTTGTGCCGCGACGTACATTATTCCACCTTTTGCTTTTCGGATATTGATATAGTAGTATATAAAAAGTTGCATCTTTTGTTTATTAATTCTCTTTTGAAGAAAATTGATAAAGGAACGTATAAACCAACCACTAATACCCAACTTGCATTGACGACTGATTTGAATCGACAAACTGACGCGTATGTATGTACAATTCCGTAAGGTCATATAGGTGTACAATGACCTGTACGAATCAACAAAATCGAGAAAAGCATCCCGAAAGGAGAAATGAACCGTAAAACTAGAAAATTGTCGTAAAAACGGACATAAGACACCAAAGATGACAAATCTAAGTCCCGAACTAAAACCGACACCCCCACACAGTCACATTAGGTCCATATGACATGTATGGTATGACAAAACTTGGCAAAAGTCCCTAGATCGGATTTCGAGCATTCGAAACCTTGATTTGAACTTGAAACGGGCCGTCGGAGGTCCAAAATCTTCGTGGAGCGCTACATTTGGGATTCGATGCTTTGACACAGTCCCAAATACCCATAGTGACTTGTTGGAACCATCAAAAATGCAAAACAGGCCCTAGAATAAAAAATTACCATTCGAGGACAGTAGCATCAGAAACTGCTTACTGCTAGATTAGATACGCGTACACAGGTTCAAACTTGCGTGCTGAGTCAGCCGGATTCGCGCGCGCGTGTCCCCTACTGGCGTACGCAGGTATGCTCTGCTGTAGGTGCCTTTGTTTGACAAGTCTCCGTTTTGATGGAAGAGAGGCCTTGTCACCACTTCACACGGCTTGCACACTATTTTGAACATCAGAGGGTAGTGTCCTTGCATGCAAAAGTGGTAGGACACCAAGGCATGGGTTTAACTTCAGCACGCGAATTGAGGTTGATATTTTGACATTTTTGCCTATAAATGGAAGGTGCTAGCAATGTTGAAATCACATTCCCACTTCCCATATTCAGCAATCCTTGGCATTCTCGATGGAGAACCCGCTCCCATCTTTGATCAAACCTTGGCTAGTGCAATTCTTGACCATCGATTGGTTAAACTTCCAATCACATGGCCTTGCCTCGTTCCGCTATCTCTGACATGTGCCACTCCGTCCTGGGCTCCTAAGAGCTGCTCTCCGGTTCTAGGATCCTGATGTTCATGTCTTTCGCTTTAGAGATGACGAGAAGTGTCCGACCGTCGAGGAATTCCAAGCCTACCTTCGGAGCTTTGCATCCCCTATGCTCGTCGTTCCTCCCTACCAAGTGAGCATGTCTGGACTGTTGCCGACTTCACTCAACATTTCCTGAGGCTTGGCCAATACCCTACTTGAAGGCGGCCAAATCAACATCATGCGCTTGATTGAGATGTACAACCCAAACGACGATTTGGATAGCAACGTTGTGCAGACACAGCGCCGCTTTGCCCTGGTGATCTGCTTACTTACTGGTCCCTGCTGACGGACGAGTTAGTCCCCTGCTAGTGAGCGTAGCTACTCAAATGGGGGCTCGAAGGAATGTGATGCCCCTTGTCCTTGCGGAGACGCTCCTGGGCTTGGATTTGATAAGCACCGGCCAGACAGACACTTTCAGTGGCAGTCCACTTCTGCTACAGGTAAACTCACTCAGCTCACCTTTTTTCGATTTTCGCACTTTCTCATTTTACCTCGACGCACGGTTTAGGCTGCTGCCTATCTCCTTACTTGTTTTTTCACTCAGCTTTATCTGGCATCTTACTTGTTTTTTTTGCTCATGTAGCTATGGCTCTCGGATAAGATTGGGCTTCTCTATCCCCCAGAGGAAGGTTGGAACCTCTTACCTAGAAGAATCCACCAGAGGTAGATGAGGTTCCTTGAGATGAATTTGGATGGCTGGTATGAGTTCCTGAGGCACATGCAGCCTGATGAGATCGCTTAGAGGTGTCCTTGGTTGGATCTTCCCGACATGGCTACACACTCTGATGGGTTTGACAGGATGGTGAACGCTGGGTTGACAAGGTTTACATTCTACATCCCCGGCCGCATCCTCCACCAGCTAGGCATTTGCCAAGAGAACAATCGTGTTAGCACCGGGAACTTCCATCTTCCCAACTTCAACGCACAGACACTCGGTGGATACCAAAGGCACTGGGGTCTTAGGGATATTCAAGCAGAAGACCTAGATTTCAACCCAAGGCTAATGAACCGTTACAAGAAGTGGCTGTGAGCAAAAATAGGAGCGAGACAAAATATTGACTGACTCCCGAGCTGACTTTGCTGCACTTAGAATAAGCTGTGAGCAGTTAGGCCTCGCTAGCATTTTGTTCTATTTTTCATGCTTCTAAGATGTTTTAAGGCTTTTATGCTTAGCTTGTGTATTAGAAATAATAGCTTGCAATAAAGTTAAAAGACGAAGGGTTTCCCCCTTCTAATTCCTCCAACGAAGCTTGTCTTGTTCTCGACCTTTCTCGACCTTTGATGCGTACCAAAACGTCAACCATGGATCAAGTTGATAGATTATGACCGAATCTTGAGATGAGATTGCCTACGTATCCCTTTTCAAGGAATCAGGTCAAAACGTAGTTCAGGCCAAGGTTCACTCGTGTGTTTTACCTCTCCTTTTACGCTTTAAATTTTGCCTAGTACTGCCTTTTCAGGTTTTTGGTCTAGCAAGCTCTTGATTATTGCCTATTTATTTTTGCCTAGACCGCCTCCTTAGGTTTTCAGTCTAGCAGGCTGCTCTAACTTTTGCTTCGAACCGCCCACCCTTGTGGTTTTCGGCCCAATGAGCATCTCTCAGGGATAGTAACGCTTGAGTTGATCCAGGTTGACCATGGTATTGAATTCATTGCCGTCGAGATCAATGAGCTTGGCAGCACCCCCAGACAGGATGGTCTTGATGATGTAAGGCCCAGAACGCTTCGGTCGGAACTTCCCGCGAGGATCAAACACCAGAGCACAGATCTCTTTTATGACCATATCCCCCTCTACCAAGTCCCTGGACTTCACTTTCTTGATGAATGCGCGAGCGATTCGCCATTGATACCTTTGAACATGACACAAAGCACGGAGCCTTCTCTCATCAAATAGCATCGACTTAACAAACCTTCCACTCAGCCATTTGGATTTTGTGAGACCACACTCTGCCATGACCCTCAATGATGGTACTTCAAGCTCAATGGGGAGTATCGCCTCCATCCTGTAGACTAAGGAATAAGGAGTTGCACCAGTTGAAGTTCGAATCGACCTGCGATACCCCCAAAGTGCTAGAGGCAGTTGCTCATGCCAGTCCCCTACAGACTCAGTGGTCTTCTTGATAATCACCTCGACATTCTTGTTTGCGGCCTCGACTGCTCCATTTGTTTGTGGATGGTAGACTGTTGAATGATGGATCTGAATTTTGAATTCTTCAAAGAGATCCGAAACCCTGCCTTTGAAATGAGTCCCATTATTGGATACAAATGCCTTTGGGACACTGTATCGATAGATGATGTTCTTTCGGATGAATTGAGCGACTTGAATAGTCGTCAGGGTTTCGTAAGACTCAACTTCGACCCATTTAGTGAAGTAGTCTATTGCCACTATTATGAACTTGTGATCAATTGAAGCAGAAGGTCTAACCAAGCCAAAAACGTCGATGCCCCAAACAAAGAAAGTCCAAGGCGAAGTCATGCCATACAAATTAGATGGAGGAAGATGCTGCAAGTTGGCATGGATTTGACACCTGTGACACCGTCGTACATAGTCAATGCATTGCGACTCCGTTGTAGACCACTAATACCCCTGCCTTATGATCTTCCTAGCCAGCATGACACTGCTCATATGAGGACCGCAAACTCCTTCGTGAATCTCCTCCATTATTCTTGCTGCCTCAGCTCTGTTGACACACAGCTTGTGCATTCCACAATGAGACCTTTGATACAATTTCCCTCCACAAATGATGTATTGGGCGGCTAACCTTTGCAAGGCAACTCGATCTTTTCTGGTGGCCTCTTCGGGGAACTGCCCACGCTCCACAAAGTTCCATATGTCATGATACCAAGGCAAGCCATCATCGATGGTGTTAACGTACTCGAATGCGAGTAAGTCCCTTTGTTCAATCACGATAAGCCATAGCTTAACACCTGTTGGAAGCTCGATCATTGAAGCTAAAGTTGCCAAGGCATCGGCAAACTGATTCTTCCAACGTGGGATATGGGTGAAAGTGTAACGACCCTGATTTTTGGTCAATAAAAATTTTGTTAAATATTTGAATTTTATTTTAATTACTTGGATTGCTTTCCTTTTAATTTCTAATAATCCGTCATAAATAGATTTGAGACTTTTAAAATTATATCTTTTGCACCGGACGACCTAGTCATTTTCTGAAGACAAGTGTGCTTGTAGAAGCACTAGTATATTTTTCTAGTAAATGTAAATAAAAATCTTTAAAATTATATTTCTTGGCTAGAAATCCTACATGGCTAGTATAGTTAGTTTTCAACCGATTAGTTGGAGGAACCGAACTACCACTTCTCCTAGTTACAACCTCCTAACCCTAGATGGACCTTTTTGACCATCTTTGAGCCTTATGAACCTTCCTAACCCTAATTGAACCATTAGGCCATTAGAGGTAATCATTATATTCCCATGACTAATCTTTTCAACCTTATTTATCACCATTATCCTTTTAACCATTGGTTAATAGTTGCTAGGGAAATTTTTATCCCTTGGTCAATAGATATTAGAAATTCCCATTGAATGTATTGACTTAACAAGACAAGTCATACCAAAGCCAAATCCCATCATTTTGCTTCCATAAGAAGTAAACCTAGCTTTGCCATGCATGCACACCTAATATAAGCAAGCCTAATTGACTGGGTACACTTTCTAGGAAATTCATTACCCATTGGGCAATAGTTGTTAGGGTATTTTTTATCCTTAGAGCAAAAGAGATAAGTCTTAACCATATGGTGTTGTCATTTCAAAAGAATCATTATGCTTTCTTAGTCTAGAAAATGCATTGTTCTTATCTCCAATGAAAAGTCACTTTCAAAGGGATATTCCTTCCAAGAAAATTCCTTCTCATCATATTTCCTCTTTGTCCATTGGGTAATAATTGTTAGGGAAAATCTTATCCCTTGGGTAATAGAAGTTAGTCTTGCCAATGAAAGCTTAAGGTTTGACAAAACAAGTCATTAAGATCTTTGGACCATAAGAAACCATCATAGGCTTGAACCTAATTCCCCTCCTAGACTTACTTTCCTAGATTTTCTCTAGTTATACAAGGGAATATATACATAGTATAGGAAGAGAGAGAGAGAGAGAGAGAGAGAGAGAGAGGGAGAGAGACCGATTGAGGGAGAGAGAGGTGGAGTGTGTGCAAGTGTCTTGCTCACTTGTACAAGCTACCTAATAGCCTTAAGCCTATTTGCTACATGCCAACCCATTTCTAGTCTTTCTAAGTACATTCTAGCCTTTGATTGGTTCTTTCTTGCAAGCAATCTCTTTCTAGGACAAGACAAGCCAAGAACACTTAATTATGACCTAAGATATGGCCTAAAATGGAAGTGACAAAGCATGCCATGCTTATGGATGTGATTTGACTACACCATGGATCAAATCCATGGGAGAGAGAGAGAGAGAGGAAATTCGGCCAAGAGAGGGAGGGAGAGAGAGCTTAATGTTTGGCTATAAATAGCACCCCTCACTCACCATTCAACTCACACCTTCACTCCTTTGCTCTCACTTCTCTCTAGAAACCAATTTTCATTTTCCAGACAGCCTACTGCCCTCCACAAATCCTCATTTTTCTCCTACTTAAAGTAGTCCTTAGAACCAACTCCCTTCGGGAAAGTTATAGAGCACTTCGAGATCTTCAAGTTATACACAAGAACCACCCTAATCGGTCAAGAAACAACAAAGATATTGACATCCGAAGTTCAGTAAAAATCTCGGATTCCAGATTCCAGACAGCATACTGTCTCTTCCTTTATCACCATATTTCTCCTACGTAAAGTGGTTTCTAGGATCAATTTCCTTCACAAAAGTTGTAGAACACTTCTAGAGCTTCGATTTCGACCCAAGAACGATCATATTCGGCCAAATATTGACCAAGTTACTGCCGTCCAAAGTTTGGTCCAAATTTGTGAGTTTCACCGCCCGTAGAATTTTCCAACTAGCTTATTCGGCCTTGACTAGTTTCGGATCAAGGTAGACTAATCTCTACTCATTTCCCCTAGTATAACTTTAGTTATGTTTGCTTATGATAAGGGTAGTTAAAGTATTAGAAATAACTAGCAAAGCTCGTTTTACTAAAAATCTTGAAACGAAGATACAATCTTGTAAACTTTTCCTATACTTTCTATCTCGAAGCATATCGTATGATTCTTGTATGTAGTTTGTATGTTGATATGATTGAGGAAACTGAAAAGTGTTTTACTAAAACTTTGAAAAGGAAGGGGAGTATGTTGTATATCTCGACGTTATTTTCCAGAAAAACATATGTTGTTTTGAACTTCCCTAAAAGGAAAAAAGAACGGTTTTCAAAGGAAAAGTATTCGTATTTTGATCTTAGGATGGTTATGAGCATGTATACGTGATTTTGAGAATTAATTGATTTGGTGTTTAATAAAGCATAAGTGGCTTTCCACTCTAAAGGTGTCCATCCATGTGGCACTATGCTTTATCTTGTGTGTTAAATGTTGAGTAAGATGATGTGGTAATATAAGCATGCTATCTAATATAGAATTGGATGATCTTGCTAGTTTCGTTTCAAGATTACAATGAATGATTTATGATTTTGTCATAAGAAGTCCTGCCGCGAAGTCTATGCATGAGAACGAGACACGAAAACCGAGAAAGTTAGAAATATGACACCTATGGTGTGTTTAAAGGCGTTGACTGGGTAAAATATTTTTGAAACTACATAATGACCGATTGTGATAGTCATTATGTGAGTTATGGGTGTGTGTGTGTGCCAATGGAAACCCGGGACGGCGGAACCATTGTGAGGATACTCGGGAGACCGGAACGGCGGAACCGAGGTTGGGTGTATGGCTTGGTTATCCGTGGAGAGGAGCCAATGCTATTGTGTGCCAATGGGAACCCGGTGCGGCGGAACCATTGTGAGGATACTCGGGAACCCGGAACGGTGAAACCGAGGTTGGGTGTGTTAAAATACTTTTCGAAATGTTGATTTGGTAAATGAAAAGTGAAAATGATGACACGGTCTACGAAACGTTGCGTAGGAGAAACTCTGATGTCACGGACACCAACGATAGCTAATAGAGAATGTGGATGTGTTATTGTTGATAGCTGTTGAATAAGCATGTACTGCGTAGATATCATTATCTGTATGATTCATTGTTTGTAAGTTATGGGTTAGCGGGTATGGGATTATTCTGCTGAGCTTTTGTAGCTCATGGTGTTACCTTTGGTGACCCTCACATATTATATCGGTGGCGACGCTGGTATAATGTGTCAGACTCTGTAGATGATCAAGGTGAGCTGTACACCTTGGAGGCATTTGGAGGAGAAGAGCTGGCTAGGATGGAGGAGTAGGCAGAGGTGTAGTTAGGAACCCTAGTTTTCCTCCCTTGTGTAATTAATGAACTCTTGTGGGAGTTATGATGTATTAATGAGCCAGACTCTATTTAAGATATTCAATAAAATTGTCCTTTTGACGTACCCAGAATTTGGGGGCGTTACAGAAAGTCACCTTACTGAAACGAGGAATCACTTCTTCCAAATCTTGGAGATAAGGCTTCAGCTTTTCCTCATGAACCTTCCAATTCACATTGGCCTGAGAGACTACCAGGTTTGAATCTCGAATTACTTTGAGCTTTTCAACTCCAAGAGCAATGGCAGCCTCCATTCCGTCGATGCAGGCCTCATACTTAGCTTGGTTATTTGTGATATCGAAGTTTAACTCGAAAGCAAGCAAAATATGAGCACTAGTAGGGGTGATCAACAACACCCCAATCCCGAATCCTTTTTGGTTAGCGGCCCCTTCAAAATAGAGTGTCTAAACCTCCTCGACCACCGTTAGTACATCCTCATCAGGGAAAGTGAAATCCACATCCTCAGGCCTATCAATAGGTTGATCAGCCAGGAATTCTGCCACCGCACGTCCCTTCACTGATTTCCTCTATTGGAGGTCAAACTCAGCCAGCAAAAGCAACCAACGTGCTAGCTTATGGGTAAGCGCAGGCTTCTCGAACAGATACTTAAGAGGATCCATTCGAGAAATTAGTCTTACCATATAAGCTAGCATATAATGTCTTAGCTTTTTGGAAGCCCAAACAAGCGCCCAACACGTCTTTTCCAAAGTAGTATAGCGCTCCTCACATCCCACCATCTTTTTGCTCAAATAGTAGATAGCTTTATCAACTTCAGCATCTCCCTCTTGCGCTAGCAAACATCCCATAGCTGACGGGGTGATAGACAAGTACAAGATCAAAGGCCGTCCTGGTGTAGGAGGCATTAACACTGGCGGGTTCTGCAAATACCCTTGAATAGATTCGAAAGCGGCTTGGCACTAGTATGTCCATTCGAACAGGACATCCTTCTTGAGTAGACGAAACATCGGCTTGCAAGTCAAAGTCAAGTTGGCGATGAATCTGCTTATGAACTAAACCTTCCCCAGAAAGCTTCGCACTCCCTTTTCAGACTATGGTGGCTTCATCTCAAGAATCGCCTTGATCTTGGACGGATCTACCTCAATCCCTCTTGCAGTGATTAGGAACCCCAACATCTTGCCTGCCGTGACCCCAAATGTGCACTTTTGCAGGTTGAGACGCACTCGGTACTTGCGAAGCCTTTCGAAGAACTGCCTAAGAGCCGGAATGAAATCCTCTCGCTCATTTGCCTTGACAATCATGTCGTCAACATAGACTTCAACTGTTTTATGGATCAGGTCATGAAACAAGGTTTTTTGGGCCCGTTGAAAAGTGCAGCCAGCATTCTTTAGCCCAAACAGCATAACCACATAGCAGTAGGTATCCCATTCCATGATGAACGTTGTCTTTTCCTGGTACTCCGGTGCCAAGAAAATCTGGTTGTAACCTGAGAATCCATCGACGAACGAAAGCAAAGCATGCCCCGCCATATTGTCCACAAGCACATCGATGTGTGGCAAGGGAAAATTATCTTTGGGGCTTGCTTTGTTCAAGTCCCTGAAATCGACGCAGACTCGGATCCTCCCATCTTTCTTAGGAACTGGCGCGATATTGGCGACCCATTTAGGGTACTCTGCGACCTTCAAGAAACCTGCGTCAATTTGCTTGGTGACTTTTTCCTTGATCTTCTGTACCCAGTCCGGCCTCATTCTATGTAGTTTCTGCTTGACAAGTGTAGCACTAGGTAGCAAGGGAATCCGATGCTCCACTATCTCGGGATCAATGCCAGGCATATTCTTGTGAGACCATGCAAAAACCTCGAAGAATTCCTTGAGCAGGTCGACTAGTGCGGTGTGATCCTCCGAGGATAAAGTCGAACCAATTTGCATCATACGGGGGTCACCCTCGTCTTTCAAATTTACAGAAATCACTTCTTCTTTTAGAGGCTGAGCATGCCTTTTGTCTTCCCTTTCGATGAGGGAATGCAATTCAATAGGGATATTCCCTTCAAAATCTGTTCCTTCATCGTCAGGGTCGACACAGTTTATATAGAATTTAGCAAAGTACTCGGAAGCAGGATCATGCATTTCATAAAACCCTTCAGGGTTGCCAAGTATAGTCAACTCAAACTCAAAGTAAAAGCTATGACATGGAGGGCCAAGAGGCACAAACTCTGACTCCGAGCTAGACTTAGACTCGTTCAACTCTATGTCAGATTCAGATGTGTCGTCAATGCAAGTTAGATGTGGTGTGAAGATGCAGTTTTTAATACTACCCTTAGCCTCCACAATGAGAGAGGTAGGATCTTCAAGAGTGTCGAGCCCAAGCATCAACACTTCAGCCTCCTCAGCATCTCCAATCAAACCCACTTGGGAGAATAGCAGCTCCAAGCTCCCTTGATCAAGCATTTTCAGCCAGTCGATCTTCTCCATGATTTAAGCCAGCTGCTTCTTGAATTCTTCCTTGGCCAGCTCCTCATCCTCGCTATCTAACCAGGTGTCAGCAGCGAAAACTTCGAAACCAGGCAGCCAAGTACGAGTTTCCAGATCCCAAAATGGCTCGACTTGTCCTATATAAGCAGTGCCTCCTCCTTCACGTACAAAGTAACTATTAGCATTGTAATGCCCCTATTTTTGGGAACATTAAATAGGCATTTTTATTGAAATAAAAATATAGTCTGGCTCATTATTACATCATAATTCTCACAAGAGTGCATTTATTTAAACAAGGGAGGGAACTAGGGTTCCTAACTACTGCTCTGCCTGCTCTTCCATCCTAGCCAGCTCCTCGGCTCTGAAAGCCTCCAAGGTGTACAACTCACCCAGTTCATCTATAAGGTCTAACACATTATACTAGTGTCGCCACCAATATAATATGTCAGGGTCACCAAAGGTAACACCGTGAGCTACAAAAGCTCAATAGAATAATCCACACCACTAACCTTTAACTTACAAACAATAGATCATACAGTCAATGACTTCCACATAACACATGATTATTTAACAAAATAGTTAACAATAACACATCCACATTCACTATTTGCTAACGTTGGTGTCCAAGATCTTCTGAGTTTCTCCTACGCGATTTCTCATAACCCGTGTCACCATTTCCACTTTTCATTTACCAAATCAACATTTCACAAGGGTATTCCATAACTCGCTACCAATGAGGCTACCACGTCCGGCTCCATTGGTAATGCACACAATAGGCTACCACGTCCGGCCACATCGCGGTTTTCACAATTTTTAAAATCTTGCATTTGGCTCCTCTCCACGGATAACCAAGCCCTATTACCAATGAGACTACCACGTCCGGCCCCATTGACAATCTTCACAATGGGCTACCAAGTCCGGCCTCATTGCAATTTTCAAACACTTTCCTTTATCCAAAACACACCTTTTCCTTAACCACACCCTAGCTGTCATGTTTCTATCTTTCTCGATTTCCGTGTCTCATTTTCATGCATAGACTCCGCGGTAGGACTTCTTATGACAAAATCATAAATCATTCATTGTAATCTTGATACTAAACTAGCAAGATCATTCAACTCTATATTATTAATCATGCTCAATTCACTACTTAAGCATAACGCCACATGTACGGACGCCTTTGGAGTGGATACCACTTATGCTTAATCACACATCAAGACAAGTGATCCTAGTAATCATGTATACATGCTCATAACCATCCTTAAGATCAAAATACAAATACTCCCATTCAATCGATAAATTCTTATCTTTCCAAATCCGTATTTTCCTCCTTTTTTGGAAGTTCAAAACAACACATGTTTATTGGAGTAAAAGTGATCATTTATCATGTTCATAAAACAAATAGCAAAATTTCGTTTATTAACTATCATGCATTTCAACATACAACAATAAAACCTTTCTATTATACTTAGAATTAAAGTACGAGGACAAACTACGTATACTTGGAGATAGGGGATAAGATTAATCTACATGATCATACAACTATCTATACTTAGGATTAGAGTGTATAAGAGTATTCTACCGTTCTTCTTGGCGATAGTGACGACTACGGATGAAAGAAGGTACGTCGGACGGAGTGACTTCCTACGGTAGGCTTCTGGTAGTTTCGAAAGAGATAGGTTTCTCTCGAAACTAGGTCTTGACTAATACTACTACAACTTTTGGATCGAAAGGGTGGTCGAGTGGCGGTTTAGTGGCGGTCTTGGATGAGTTTCTTGAAGAACTTGGGAAGAACTCAAGAACAAGAAGAACAAAGAACAAACTTAAGAATTCTAGAGAGAGAAGTTGGAATGCTTGAAGGTGTGAGTTGAATGGTGAGAATGGGGTCCTATTTATAGCAAAAATCTTGGCTCTCTCTCCCTCCTTGGCCGGCTACTCTATCTCTCTTATCCAATGGATTTTGTTCCATTGTGTTGTCATTTCATGCTTTGAAAGCATACATAGACTATCCTCCCTTGTACTTCCATTTTAGGACAACTTTAGGTTATTTTAAAGGGTTCCTAGTCTTGTCTTGTACTTAAGAGACTTGTTTGTATATGAA